>JASPKZ010003439.1:307500-394713 GCA_030220185.1 Diploptera punctata
ACAAAGCCCATTGTTTTAAATTTCAGTAGCAGGAGACGTAATACTACCTCGATGTGTTGTCAATGCCAGACATAAAGTGGCTTGCCTGGGGAACACGTGTCATTACTAGAACTGCAATGCGACACCCCATTAAGTCAGTATTTCCAGAGGTTACCAGCAGGTCAAACTCCCTCATAAAATTTGGGACTGTGTGTGTGTGTAAAGGGGGGGGTATAGCCTATGTACGTGTTTCTCTCTCTCTCTCTCTCTCTCTCTCTCTCTCTCTCTCTCTCTCTCTCTCTCTTTAAATTTGTTCTGTAGCATATTTTTAATTACACTGGCCAACATGATTTTTGTCTCATGAGTACCAATAGGCCTAGTTGTACTTAATGCAGTTTTTTTATCGTGTTTTCAAATAGCCTATGTATTTGGAATTTCTCCATCACCCACAGTTTTTTTATTTCAATTTCAATTAATGAATTTAAATAATCATTTTTTAATAAACGTTTTTTCGTCCATTTGTCCATTGTAAAATAAAATCAAATGAGCTAACTCAGGAGATTTCAGCTATGGGAAAGAGATATCAAGGCAAATGGAATTCTAATATGCTGGCCGATTATTGTTGGACCATCAAGAGGGATGATCCACAGGAGAAATATGGCAGAAAATTGTCATTTATTACTTTCTTGGCGAGTCCGAATGTTGTGTAGTTACGAATCTAGAAAATATTAAAGTGTTTGGAATTATGAATTCCTGTCTCTCGGAAACCTTGCGTGATGGAGAAAAACCGATATCATATTTGAATTCAGGAGAAAAAAATACTATCAGATTCACATATTTTTCTTTCTGAGACAAAAGAAAAAAGTTTCATTTTTGTTGCTCAGTGTTACGTATCAATAGACTATTGAAAAGTTAATGTTCATATAGTGGCCTATTAATTTTGGAAATTTTACATTATGAGGGTTTCTTTACTGTGTTTATGTAGTCTATCATGTAGGCATATGTACTATATGTACAGTAGGCCTATGTGTTAGATTCTATAGTAATTACGCCCGAGGGCAAGTCTTTCAGTGCTATCATAACATTTTCATGCTATGCTATGCAACTTAACTAAGGAATTAGGCCTATTGGTGAGGAAGCTTCCTGTTACTTTCCACGTCGGTGAAGGATCATGATGATGATAAAGATAAGGATGATGATGGCCGAATGATTTTCGGGGACCGTTGGGCCCTAAGCTTCCTGACATTTGTCTTACAGATAAGGAAAATCGCGAACCCAGGAGCCTGTAATGACACCCCGGGCCCCCTGCGTGACAAGGCAGCACGCTACCTCGAGGCCACAGCGGTGGCCTATAGTATGTAATACATATATATATATATATATATATATATATATATATATATATATATATATATATATATATATAGGAAATACGGGTAATTTGGCCTCCTGTTTTGAATTTGTTGTTTTTCTTTTAATTAAGATGCTTGAATTTTGTTTAATTGCAGTGATTATCATTAGTGTTGTAACTCTGAAATAATATTGTTATTTTATTCAAATATGGAAATATCTTCATAATTTAACTTTTTTACATTACAAGAAAGGTCCACATTAACCTCCATATTCGGATAAAGTGGAACCCAGAGTCCACCTTAGATTTGTTCTGCTTTTAAGTTTATTTACTCTATTAATTTACACAGGCAGGCACAGATTAGTCTGAAAATATTTATGACTGATCATAATTAATATTTATTTAGTGTTTTGAAAAAAATATTGTTGATTATAACATTCACACGTCATTCAACTGCAGAAAGCGACGGTCTTAGGGTTTAGTAAAATTACGAGGATATTAAATAAAATTAATTAAATGAATGGTTTTTACAGATAGCATCCTAATTGATAATACATACGTAAAGTGGACCCAGGTCCTCGTGGAGGGTCCACAATAACCAAATTGTTGTGTTTAATTATTTCATACTGCCACCATGTCACATAATATCAAACCAAACCAGTTAGTGTATTGAAACAGCTTGTAGATAATAAAATATAGGCTATTTAGGAGTTTTTTCAACATTTATAGGCTAATATCCAATAGCAGAAGTTAGGAATTGATTCTTAGCTTGAAAATCATTTAAAGTGATCATTTACATAAATATCACAAATAAACCCTTCTTCGCACAAATAATAAAAGAAAGTGGCCTTGAACCAGTCAAAGTTGACGAGGGGAAGAGGTTAAAATATTTTCTGTTCCAGGGCAGCACCAATTAAAGAAGATATTAACAGGGTCCACTCAAACAGTAGGGCCCACATTATCCGAACTTCCCTATAGGCTATATATATATATATATTTTTTTCATTCATAGTGTTCTGCTCAAGAGCCGATCTTTCACTGCAAACTCAGAATTCTACACTCTTTCCTTAACTCAGCTTTCCTTTTCGTGGGCCTAAGTGTGCAGCCATTTGGCCTATGTAGGCCAATTTTTTTAGCTATATATTCTAATCTGTATTTTTATTCATGAAAAAATGAACATATGGCCAAGCAAGTCCGTGCGCAATGTAAATGTATTTCCTTTCTTTTGAAATGTTAATACATTCCATTACTTAGGGCCCACTTTGAGTGTTTTCATTACGACTCGAATTACGTCATCGAAACCTGCCGAGCGTACATAATTCCTCTACATATCCCTATCCTGAGATAATGTTTTCCAATCATCCCCTGTATAATCTACTTTTCTTGAAATCACGGTTAATGCCTTTCTCACGCCTGATGGGCGTTATCCCTCTGATTTTCCTACAAGACAGTTCCATGGTCTTCTTTCATTCCGAATTCGTGCCCCATAACCTGCCCATTGCAGTCTGACTTAACTGTTCTTATTATATCTGGTTTCCAATAAAGATCATGTAGCTTATTAATGTACGTTTCCGGACATGGGTTCCTTATCGAAACTTTTTCCACTAAGTACCTTGTGCTTCCCCCAGAAATTTTTAGTACTTATTCTGAATCATTCTGTATAAATAAAAGTAAAATAATTACAAAGACAACAGGAACACACATAAAGATCCTCGATATAGGCTATTAGGCCTACGAAGATGTTAAAGCTTAGGCCTATAGCTATAAATTAGAATACAGTTACAAAAAATAACAAAATGCAGGGATTGGGAGATATTGACAAAATGTAGAGATGAATGGATATCGTGAATTAAACCAAAGAAGACATAATATCTAATTGGAGTGTAGTGCTATTGATTTTTAATTTGAGATAGACCTACTGCAACTTTTTCGATGAGAATTAAGATGAATAAAAACTTGAGTGTATGCAGTATTGTAATTTCAATCGTTCCATTAGGATTTATGAGCAAGACGCTGACGTCACCTCGCATCTGCCCACGTATTTTATCGGAGGAAGTAGGTATCATGTTACACTGATTCAAGTTAAGCCCACGCAATCTCACTTGCAATGTTACTCAGTGCTCTTGTAGACACTTTTCTGTTTCGTTAAAAAATACCATCATGTATAAATCTATCCTCTCTTCCTCTTTCTTCTATCTCTCTCTCTCTCTCTCTCTCTCTCTCTCTCTCTCCTCTCTTTCTTTCTTTTTCTCTTTTTCTTTCTTTCTCTCTTTTTCACTTTTATTTATAACTTTTCTTTTTTCCTATAATTTTCATTCTTCACCCTTTCTCCCCCTCTCTCTCTCCCCTTCTTTCTTTCTTTTCCATAACTTAATCTCTATTTTCGAAAGACACTTATATCCTATTATCGTGACCCTGTCTACCTAGGTCTTTCGAGAACACGTCCTTTCAGAATAAGATTTTTTAAACTCTAGATTACACACTTTATTTTTTAGCCACACAAGTAGGCTACATGGAGGCCATCAGCGGATGGGTGATCAGCTGTATCCCAGGGCCACCTTCCAGATAACACGAACATTTAAGTCAAAATAATCATAATAATAATATAATAACAACAAATAATAATAATTATTATTAATATTATTTTTATTAATATAATAATAATAATTATTGCTATTATTAAGTCCAACGCTGTGGTCTCGAGGTAGCGTGGTGCCTTGTCACGCAGCGGGCCTGGTTCGATCTCCGGTCGAGGCAGTTTTTCTCTGGATGAGGTATTTATCGGGGTTTTTCCTCACCTGTAAGACAAATGTCAGGAAAACGTTAAGGCCCAAACGGTCCCCGAAATCATATGGCCATCATCATCATCCTTATCATTATCATCATCATCCTTCACCGGTGTGGAAAGCAACGGGAAGCTACCACACCTACGATTTCCTAGTAAAGCTGCAAGCATAGCAAGAAAATGCTATGATTGCAGTGAAGGACCTGCCTTCGGGCAGAATTACTATGGATGGGCATTATCTTATCATCAACTTATTATTATCATCATAATCTTATCATCATCATCATGATATTCACCAACTTATCATCATCACCACCAATTTATTATTATCATCATCATCAACTTATTACCATCACCATCAACTTATTTTTACCATCATCATCATCACTTATCATAATCATCAACTTATCAACTTATCATCATCATCATAATCATCATCAACTTATTATCATCTTATCATCACCATCAACTTATCATTTTTATTTTAACCATCATCTCTTATCATCATCATTATTATTATCATTATTATTATCATCATCGTAGTCAATATCATCCATCATCATCATTATCGTTGTTATCATCATCAGCATAATTATTATTATTATCATTATTATCATAATTATCAATATTATTATCATTATCATCTTTATCATTATTATTATTATTATTATTATTGTATGAAGATAAAGAGGAAAGTCATGAAAGTGACATTACGAACAGAATGCAGGCCTATTAATGTAGAGCAATAACAGCAATGTTAAATGTTGTCCTATGGAACAGACACACAGTATAACCAGGTAAAATAAGTTTAAAATAGGCCTATTTAATCCAATAGTGAGAAATTCTAACACATATGGAGATAAAGCCTAGAAATTCAACAAAAACGAGAAATAAAAACTTATGTCAATGGAAATAGGTTACATGAGGAGAGCAACAAGGTGTTCAAAAAAATGATAACAATACAATACAAAAAAAAAACAAATAGGCCTATCCAATAGAAGATTATAAAATATGTAAGTAATTAAAATGGTATGGGCGACGTAGAATGAATACAAGTAGAAAGGTAACCCAGAAAACATTGGAATAGTGTCCACCTGGAAGAACAAAGAAAGGAAGACCTCGAAATTCATGGATGCAAGGAATAAGAACTAGAATGAGGACAAGAGGAACTGGAGGACATGGATTGGATGGATAGGGACGAGTGAAGAAGGTAATGATGTGTAAACATTTAAAATCTCTATAGGCTATAAATAAATAAATAAATAAATAAATATTATAATTATATTATTATTAACAGAAGTTTAGGCCTAGTCTATTACTTTACAATTAAATTACAGGAAGATGTTTATTTTGGCTTTTCAAAAGGTTAAGTAAATCCAACACTAGAGCCTAAACTCTGAGGAAAATATCTAGGCCTACGTTGCAGGCAGGCATCGACGCGGGCCTCATGGAATATAGTAACGTTCGTATAATGTGAACCCTTCTGTATTAGTGGACCATATTAATATCTTCTTTAATTTGTGCTATCCTCGAACAGAAAATATTTTAACTTTTTTCCCCTCATCAACTTTGACGGGTTCAAGGCCAGTTTCTTTATTATTTATGTGAAGAAGGGTTTATTTGCGATATTTATGAAAATGACTACTTGAAAAGTTTTTCAAGCTAAGAATTGATTCTTAATTCTGCTAGTGAATATTACAAATGTCGAAAAAAACTCCTAAATCTATTATATTATGTAGGCTAGATACTGTTTAATATACTGACGGGTTTGGATTGATATAATGAGACATGGTGGCTGTATAAAATAATTAAACATAACAAAGGAATTCAGTTAATGTGGGTCCACTTTACACGAATACGTATATTTTATCAATGAGGATGCTATCTGTATAAACTGTTCACTTAATTAATTTTATTTAATATCCTTGTATTTTACTAAACCCAAAGACAGTCACTTTCTGCAGTTCAATAATGTGTGAATGTTAAATTCATCAATAATTTTTCAAAATATTAAATAAATATCAAAGATTTTAAATTATAAATATTTTCAAATTAATCTGTACCTGTCTATGTAAATTAGTAGAGTAAATAAACATAGAAATAGACTAAAAGCTAAGGTGGACTCTGGGGTCCACTTTATCGGAATATGGTGGTTAAAGTGGACTTTTCTTGTAATGTAAAAAAGTTTATAAATTATGAAGATGTTTCCATATTTGAATAAAATAGCAATGCTATTTCATAGTTACAACACTAATGATTATCACTGTAATTAAACAAAATTCAAATCCCTTAATTAAAATAATAAAAACAACAAATTCAAACAGGGGTCCAAATTACCCGAAGTTCTTCTGGCAGAAGCACTTACATGCAAATAGAGGTCTATAACTTACGCATAAAAACTAATTAACTCACTGGCACTATCGAAATTGGAGGTCCACGGCCGCGCGGACGTAAGTTCTCCATACATCCCTTTCCTAAGGTGATATTTTTCAATAATTCCCAATATAATTCACCTTCCTCAAATCATGGTTATTTCCCCACCTCATTTTGGAATACATATTGGGCATCTTTATTGTAGATTTCCTACAAACATTTTCCATACCTACGTCTCTTTCATTCCCTATTTGCACCACATGTTCTGCCCGTCGCAATCTACGAGACTCAACTTTTAAATGTGGTTTCCCACGAAGATCATGTAGCTCACAGAGAGGGCCTATGTAGTCTTCTCCTTTCATCTGTTTCTTCGTCTGTATTTCGTCCAAAAATTCTAACAACTTTATTCAGAAATAGGGTCTACTCGTAACCTTTAGTCCACCCTTAAGGTAAGAGACCATGTTTCGTATCCATGTAATATAACTAGATGAATAATTTATATTTTTAACAAATTGAATAATTATTCAATTTATATTATTCAATTCGTCCCCCTGGTTATCCCAGCAATAATAGTTAGGGCCAATATCATTATTTTGTTTATTTTTAGTTTAACGTTCTTTTGAGAGGATTTGGGATGACAATTGTCCTTGAAATACATTGAGCCTATGCTTAATTTCTATCTATAGTTCTACCTCATAATATTTAAAATATGGCCTAAATATATAGCTACCTGAGATCTCAGTCTTCCTCACCTTTATAAATGCTGTAAGATGTGAAGTACTTTCGGAACATATGCTCCATCCTCAGCATGTAAATTGGTACTCTAGTACCAATATTGGTACATCCTCAGCATGTAAATTGGTACTCTAGTACCAATATTGGTAAATCTTCAGCATGTAAATTGGTACATCCTCAGCATGTAAATTGGTACCCTAGTACCAATATTGGTACATCCCCAGCATGTAAATTGGTAGCCTACATCCTCAGCATGTAAATTGGTAGCCTACATCCTCAGCATGTAAATTGGTACTCTAGTACCAATTTACATACTGAGGATGAAATAAGGGCCTATAGGTTCCGACAGTACAGTAGGCCTACTTCACATCTTAGCCTTTACAAATTTGAGAACGACTGAGATCTCAGGTATCTATTTTATAGGCCTATTTTAAATTTTGCATAGTGACCTCAACGCTATTTCATCATTAATTTTATAAGTATTGAGGCCTACCTCAGTCCTATAGGCCTACATGCCTACTATATTATAAATTTATAGGCGTAGGCTATATCGAGTCGTTATTATGTTCATTGTGATTATGGCATTTTCCATTAAGTGTAATGTAATCTAATACAAGTAGGCCTATGATAGGCCTATATAAAAATGAATGTACATTTGTTCGTATTTTATGCGCTACCATACGTTTATCCGATTGTCATGGGTTTGTTTGCAAAATGTTCAGGAGATTCTCGGGATGAACATAGGCTATTTGAGAGTTGTGATACTAAACTCGTACACCCTTAAAAAATCACCCTTTGTAGTGAAAAACGTGAAAAAATCATTTTTGACGCTTAAATGGCTTACGCTGCCTAAACCATAACAAATACAAAACATTAATTTACACAGAATTGGATATCTCAAGAAACTCTACAAAAAAAAGTCCGCGACAGCATATGTTTATCTTTTACGGATAACTCACAATAGCTATTTTTGTCATTCATTGATGCCAAGAAGATAGGGATATGTAGATTCCCGGATAAAGCGTGCACTGTCGTACCGATCATCCAATTGTGATGGGGCTTTTTGCAAAATATTCAGGATTTTCCCGGGAAGGTTAAAGCCCTTCACCCTTAAAAATCACCATTTGTAGTGAAAAAGTAAAATAAAATTTGCTTTTTGTACGTTTAAATGGCTTACGCTGCCTAAACCATATATAAATAATAGTTTTAAAAAACTGAAACACGCTTTATTAGAAAACCGAACTAAAAAATGAAAAATATTTTAAATTTTGAACACGGTTGGGATAAAATTAAAGTGGTCAACAAAAAAATCATCTCCAACACATTTAGAATAAAACTATAGTTATCTACAAAAAAAAAATACCAGCGAAAGCGTGGGCTGCTTTTTATGTTTTTTACATTTTCTTCTTAGATACTTTACTTTTAACAATATCTGTTTCTATCAAATATTTTTTTTGTATAACTATAGTTTTATTTAAATGTGTTGGAGATGATTTTTGTTGACCACTTTAATTTTATCCCAAACGTGTTGAAAATGAAAAAAAATTGTTCATTTTTTAGCTCGGCTTTCTAATCAAGTGTGCTGTTTTAGTTTTTTAAACTATTGTTATTTTTTAATTTTTTAATTTTAATATTTTAAAAAATAAGATAAAAATAAAAATATCTTTAAATTCGATACTATTGTAGTACGGCCTATGAGCTAAAAGTAATACTCTTCTAAAAAAAATTCTCCGGGCCGGATTTGAACCAGCCACCAATGGATTACTGAAATTATATACCACTACAGTCTACCGCTCTACCAAATGAGCTCTTATAGGCCTAACGATTGACTAAAAATTTGGTAAGTCCGCAAACTATTATAAAGTAAAGTGATCCCACAACAGGCCCGGAAACCCTTGGGGTAGTAGGAGGTTAAGGCTCCCACTTTTTCTAGACAATCGGCACTTTATGTCAGCCGGGTTGACAGCCCTGCGTGACGGCCGCCTTTACCCCCAGAACAAGCGTCTGGTACTCATTTCCGTTAGAGGCTGAGTCGACCCCAGGGCCATAGTGCCGCCAGAGGGTTTGGGTCAGTTTAGAAATCCTGACCCCAACTGGACTTGAACCCTCGATCCTCCGGCTTGTAGCTCAGTGCCTTAACCACTACGCTACGGCGTGCCCCACAGGTTTTTATTTATTTTTTTATTTTCTGATGAGTCTGGCCAGGGATTTTAGAAAACATTTATGATAGTATTGTATTGTCATTGGTCCTTTATAAGTATACAAATTTTTAAGTCGATCCAATGATTTTAAGTGGGTGAAAATCGTGTTGAAAAATTCCGTTACAAAATTACACAAACACGTTTTTTGATTTTCTGATGATTGTGGCCAGAATTTTCGAAAAATTTATGAAATGATTGTATTGACATTGGTCCTCTACAATTATACAAAGTTTCAAGTCGATCCAATGATTCCTAAGTGGGTGAGAATCGTGTTGAAAGATTCCGTTACATAATTACAAAGACACTTTTTTTGATTTTCTGATGATTCTGGCCATGATTTTAGAAAAATATTATGAAATGATTGTATTGCCGTTGGTCCTTTACAAGTATACAAAGTTTCAATTCGATCCAATGAATAGAATAAAACTATAGTTATCTACAAAAAAAATACCAGCAAAAGCGTGGGCTGCTTTTTATGTTTTTTACATTTTCTTCTTAGATACTTTACTTTCAACAATATTTGTTTATTATCAAATATATTAATTGATATAGAGCACCCCACGCTTTTGATGGTAAAAATATTTATTTTTTTGTAGATAACTATAGTTTTATTTAAATTTGTTGGAGATGATTTTTTTGTTGACCACTTTAATTTTATCCCAAGCGTGTTGAAAATGAAAAATGTTTTTCATTTTTTAGTTCTGTTTTCTAATAAAGCGTGTTGTTTTAGTTTTTTTAGCTATTAGGCCTATTATTCTTTTATTTTTAATTTTAATATTTTACAAAATATGATAAAAATGTAAATATTTTTAAATTCGATACTATTGTAGTATGAGCTATAAGTAATACTCTTCTAAAATAAATTCTCCGGGCCGGATTTGAACCAGCCACCAATGGATTACTGAAATTATATACCACTACAGTCTACCGCTCTACCAACTGAGCTCTTATAGGCCTAACGATTGACTAAAAATTTGGTAAGTGCGCAACCTATTATACCGGTTATTATTATTATTTTTTCTGATGATTCTGGCCAGGATTTTAGAAAACATTTATGAAATTATTGTATTGTCATTGGTCCTTTATAAGTAGCCTATAATCTTTTTTTTAAGTCGATCCAATGATTTTAAGTGGGTGAAAATCGTGTTGAAAAAATCCGTTACAAAATTACACAAACACGTTTTTTGATTTTCTGATGATTGTGGCCAGGATTTTGGAAAAATTTATGAAATGATTGTATTAATATTGGTCCTTTAGAATTATACAAAGTTTCAAGTCGATCCAATGATTTTAAGTGGGTGAAAATCGTGTTGAAAGATTCCGATACATAATTACAAAGACACTTTTTGGATTTTCTGATGATTCTGGCCATGATTTTAGAAAAATATTATGAAATGATTGTATTGGTCGTTGGTCCTTTACAAGTATACATTAGTTTCAAGTCGATCCAATGATTCCAACTGGGTGAAAATGTTTTGTTTGAAAAAGTGAAAGAAGGCCGGTACATAGTTATACACACTTTTTTGATTTTCTGATGATTCTGGCCAGGATTTTACAAACAAATTATGAAATTATTATATTGCCATTGGTCCTTTATAAGTATAAAAAGTTTCAAGTCGATCCAATGATTTTAGGTGGGTGAAAATCGCGTTGAAATAGGCTATTACGTTACTTAAATAGATACAGGTCAAGCTAATATAAAGCGTGTAAAAGTACACCAAATTAATGTAGGCCTACGCAGAATTGAATATCTCAAAAGAACTCTACAAAAAAGCCTGCGACAGCATATGTTTATCTTTTATGGATAACTCACAATAACCATTTTTGTCTTTCATTGATGCCAAGAAGATTGGGATAAGTAGATTCCCGGGCAAGCAGAGCAGCAGCACGGATAACTCGAAATAACAAATTTTGTCTTTCAGCTCATTTATGCCAAATATATCGGGATACGTAGATTCCCGGGCAATGCCAGGTAATCAGAACGGGGTATCTAAAAATAATAACGAAATAAAATTAAAATTATTTTTTCCTTTTAATAATTCAACAAAACATAAAACAAATTATCATTTATTTAGGCGTAGCAGCGCACATAGTGTAACTTGGCCTGTTAGTTAGTATCTCTGACACACATACGAGGTAAGAGCGCCATATTCAAGGATTTTAAATGTAGCCAATCAGATTGCAGACTAGTCAGGCGACATCGTTATGCTACACGACAATACAACTCAGTTCATTCTGGACGCGGCTACAAGAAACTGCTGCTTTGTTATAAACAACAGAAAAGTGTAATAAATATGTGATAGTGCGAAACCACAAGTAGACCAAAGGTAAGTTATGAATAGGTATAACCAGATATTTTACAATTAATGTTATTTTGAAGATCCGTATCCTAAGTACTTTGAAGTAGGCCTAATATGATTTCAAGGAATTTGTCTCAGATGTAGGTAGCAGAAGAATTAACACATTGATAGATTGCTTTTGATATTGCGTTTGTCTAATAATATTAACTTGGGCCTGGATTAATTTTAAATTTATGGGGGCACGCCATAGCGCAATGTTATGGTAATACGCTACAAGGTCGAGGGTTCGAGTTCAGGCGCGGTCAGGATTTTTAAACTGACACAAACCTTCTGGCGATACCATGTCGAGGTCGACTCAACCTCTAACGATAATGTTCTGGGGTAAAGACAGCCGTCACGCAGAGCTGATAATTCAGCTAACAGTAAGTGTTGATTTTCTAGAAAAATGGAAGCCTTAAGGGGATTGTCTGGTGAAAATGCCTAAATCTATACTATTTTAGATACATGTTTTAAATTTTGTACACTGTTTCAGTTGTATTAGGTCACTGTTCACAGAATATTTTGAAGCTGTATGTTGTATAGATCCTGAATTATATGATTTTTTTTGTTTTTAATAAAAATTCCAAAACAAATAGAAATTGTTTCTTGCTCAATAGTTTTTGAGATAGAAATAGACACTTCATTTTTTTATACAAGTTCAGAATTATCCCTTAACGTCCTATAACTCCAAGGGTCTCCTGAGGCAAGTGGTGGAATCTCTTTACCATTTTCAATTATTTAATTAAATAAAAATAAAACTTACAGGTTTATTTTTATTTAATTAATAAATATGGATTTTCATCAAGTAAACACCAACTCAATTGATTATTTTCATTTCAGTTCATTTGTATAGGCCTAGTTTAATTATTTGTTCTATTTTATGACCTTATGTTTTGTATAAATTATAGAGTAGTGCATGTATGTGAAAAAGTAATTAGGCCTACCTATTTGTCGGCTCCTAGTTTCCGTAATAAACTTACAGGCGAATGGAGAAAACTGCAGAACAGTGAGCTGCATGATCTTTAACCTATAGGAAACCAAATAAAATAAGTACAGTTAGGCCTAAGTCTCGTTGACTGGGATGGTCTGGGCACGTGGCGCGAATTGGGAATGTAAGAAGGACATGGGATATTTTAAAGGGCTGTGCTATATAATTTAGTATTTAGGCCTAGATAAATCAATGTTCTTGTTACTTTTAGACCTTTAAAATGTTATGTTACCAGCCATATTCACTTTTATTATCAAAAATAGGACTACATGGGTGTAGCTATAGGCCTACATGCCTAATAGGCTATATAGAATAACCATGTTCCAGGTATAGTTTTATTAATTTATATTTTGCACTTCATTTACCAGCCAATCATTTAATCAAATAATATGTTTTTATTATAATTATTCACATCATTATTATAATTATTACTATTATTAGGCCTAAAATAATAATAATTACAATAATAATAAACATTATTATTATTATTATTATTATTATTATTATTATTGCTGTTATAGATTTAATATTTTCTGCCCTTTATTTTTTTATTATTTGCACAATTTTTATAAATCCAGGAAATAAATAAATATCCTCAACTCGTGTCCAACTTAGGGTCAGGTTTAGGGATGGGATGAGATGAGATGAAGCCCCTATATTTATAGAAGTCTGTGAACTATAAGAAGCTTCTATGCACACCATTCATTCCCCATTCTTGCCACATATCCTGCCCATCACAATCTACGAGACTCAATTGTTCTTATTACATCTGGTTTCCTATAAAGGTCATGTAGCTCACTGTTGTAAGTTCTAATTTTCTGTTGATCTATCTCTTTGGTCCAAAATTCTCCTAACAACTTTATTCTCAAATGTTATAATCATAATCTTTACTCCTCCCTTAAAGTAAGAGTCCGTGTTTCGCATCCATATAGGCCTAATATAACTGGAAGAATAACATTTTTATATTTTTTCCATTTTGACGGGTTTTGAGAGACGTTGGGCCGACAAGATTCCCTGTAATACATCATATCATGCATTTGCAGAAATGAACCTAGGTTTAATATCTTTATGCATGGGAACTTTATTTTTATTCAAAGCCCCAGGTTGTCATTTTACCATTTCTGGTGTTCTCGCCTGGTAATTTTAATCTACTTTCTGTGGTTGGGGCGCCTAGAAGGCGGGGTTATGGCTGCCTCGATGATATGATGGGTGATGATAATGATGACAGTGCGCCAGAAGAGTCCTTAAGCTTGTTTCTAAATTTAATCTAAGGCTAATACAAATTATGGTGATTATGATTGCCATATTGTGTTCGGGGACCGTTTGGGCCTTAAAGTTTCCTGACATTTGTCTTACAAGTGAGGAAAAACCCCGATGAAACCTCGACCAGGAAAATTGTCCCCGACCAGGGACTGCATCAGAACTTTGTCCACGACTTATTAGTGAGTGTTTTAGGTTCCTTATGATCGAAACTGTGGTCCCATGTATTTAGGCCTATGGGTTGCATTTAGTTTAAAGGAAAATCATAGAGTGAAGTAAAAGTTTTATATGAAACACATTGGCATGCGTGTTATGTGGGATATTGTTTTACCAACAGCAGTGTGCAACGCGGCGAGGAAATTGGAAGCTGCTTGAAGGAAAGGGAGGGAGAAAAGCTGTAACTTTAGTTTAATATTTATTTTAACGACTCAAACTGCACGGGTCACGAAGGTTGCAGATGAAATCTGCGCTTGTAAGCATACGACAAATTCCACTCCCAGACATTGGTATAATATTTCACGCTTGAAATCATTTTATAATTGAAAATAGACGACAAAGAGTCCGTGGAGTTTTGTTTCCTCTCGAAATACGTTATAGACCTATTAATTTACTTCTTCCTTAACTTACAGCTCTTAGCTTAAGGTCTCCCTTTGTACGCACTGTTAGCCTTATTACATATCCTATGAAACTTGATTCCTACAGTGATACGTTCTATCAGGGAAGGATTTTAAACACTCGATCACACATTTAGGTCCAAAATTGACCATGTAGGACGTGGAGGGCCTCCTGGATTAGTGATCAGCACTATGCTACCCATCTCCAAGACAACACAAACATTTAAGTCGAAACATACCAGCAATATATTGACACTAGGTTACAAGATAACAGTCTACTAACAATCCCTCTCAAGCACACTTCCACCTATTCTACTTCTTTCACAGTAGCCTGTGCGCGTTCCTGGAATTCCCTCCCTCAAGGTATCAGGGACTGCTGCACAGTTGATCATTTCTGAGTCACGCTTATACAATTAGGCTACTTGTTGTTAAATAGGCCTAATTAATTTACCCACAGAACTAAATTTATTCGATCTAACTTATGTCATTAAGTTTTTTTTTTCTATCATGCATTTACGTTTTATATCTCATTCGTTCAATCTAGAGTAAATCAAAATATATTTAAGATAATAATTGTATTGTGGATAAGCCCAATAGGCTACTATGTAAGAAACTTTTTATATTTATCTAAACTGATTGAGTGATAGACAAGGCTTTAATGTCTTAACTATGTCTGGAAAAATAAAGCTATTTATAATAATAATAATAATAATAATAATAATAATAATAATAACAATAATAATAATAACAGTAATAATATTATAGGCCCTAATAACCATAATATAATATATAATAATATAAATAATAATAATATATATAATAATAATAATAATAATATATAATAATATATATAATAATAATATATAATATATAGATATATAATAATAATATATAATAATATATATAGACTAATAATAATAATAATATAATAATATTATTATTACTATTATGATTACTATGATTATGATTATTATATTTATGATTATGATTATTATGATTATGATCATTATAGTTATTATGATTATGGTTATGATTATTATTATTGATTTCGTTATGATTATGATCATTATTGATTATGATTATTATGATTATGCGTTATGCTGATTATTATGATTTTGATTTTTAATTATGATTTTTATGATTATTATGAATATTATTATTGTGATGATTATTATTTATGATTTTTATTGTAGTATGGTTATGATTATTATAATTATGATTATTATGATTAGCCTATGATGTTCATGATTATGAATGTTTATGAATTATGATCATGTTTATGATTGTGATTATGATTATTAGTGTATTATTATTATTATTATTATTATTATGTTTATTATTATTATGATTATTATTATTATTATTATTATTATTATATTATTATCATTATTACTATATTATTATTATTATTATATTATTATTATTATTATTATATATTATTATTATTATTATTATTATTTATTATTATTCATTAGAGATGCAAAATAATAGGTCTACTTGTTACAAGAATTCAAAAATTTATAATAGAAAAGTAGTCATTTTTTTTACGTAAGGTTGTTTGTGTAAATTCTTGTTTTATTTTTCAATCTGAGCTCTTTATCATATTTTCGTTTATATTGACAGTAGGCCCCTACTAATTGAATGTAATAAGCCTATGTTAAGGTTTTAGAACAATTTTAAATTCTTCTAATCATAAAATATAAAATATAGGCCCGAAGCTTAGCCTACTTATTAATTTCATGTCTACCATAACACTAATGTACGTAATTGTTACCTACCAGTAGGCTTATTTGTAATCTAGGCTATTACATACTGTATATCGAACACGTGGAGGAACGTCGGGTAATTTGGACCCCTGTTTTGAATTTGAATGAAGTTGATAAGAAGGTTAACCTTTAGATGCAAGCCTAATTCTGTAATATCCTCTTAGTTTGTTTGCAGCCTGATTGCTATATCCTGGAGTTATTAAAAATAAATAATATATTAATGTAAGTTAACAGGTGGGAGCGCGCGAAATTCAAACAAACATTCCAGTAGTTTTTTTTACGCCCACGTAAACAGGCGCATACACAACCTCGACTCTTTGGTTCCAATGAATATGGCGGTATTTCATGTCAAGGAAAGGGGAAAATTAAATGTTCCATGATATTTTTGCTGCACCTCCCTCAATGTAAAAAAGATCATAATTTAATAAAAATATTCAACATGTATTTAAATGTTCGTAAATTAAGAAAAGTGACTTAAGTTTTCAGTGACGTTAGAGTTGCGCGGTAAAGTACACACCCAATATCACGTGTTATAAACCGATCATTCCCGAAGATTAGACCTACGTCACCAGAATAACTTACTGCGCCAGTCTCTTCTGTCGTCGAGCTAATGAAGGTGCTAGTGTGAATGTCGGTTCGGTCGTTGCGATAGAATTTGAATTTAAAATTTTTTGAAAAAATCAGAGAGAAGTAAAGTCTAAATACAGTTTAAAATTGTTTAATATTAATTTTGGAGCCATACAGACTAGTTAAAAGTGGACGGTGAAACTTTTCGAGGGTAGGACTTGAAAGTGAACTGAAGAAAAGAGTCTGAAGAAAATCCGCATTTTCAACAAGTTGATTGCATCATTAGCAGAGGGGAGCCATTTTGCTGTAATAGTAAGTTTCGTTTATCATATTGTTTACATTCTAAAACACATGATTAGGCCTAATATTTCCTTAAAATTAATATGAATGTGTTAGAAGCTTTAGGCCTAGTAAATATTTTGCACATTATTATTATATTATTATGCCTATTTCCCTACTATTATTAGGCTACTATTTATTATTATTATTAGGGGCTATTTATTATGTTTAACTATTTATTATTATTTTTTGTTTTATTATTATTTATTATTTTTATTACTATTTTATTTTCATCATCTTATTTCATCATTGTTATCATTAACATTTTATATTATTATTTTTATCATCACCACCACTATCACTATCATCACCATCACCGTTATTATTATTTAGTCTATGATTATTATTCACATTATCATTAGACTATTAGGCCTACTATTACTATTGTTATTATTACTATTGTTATTATTACTATTATTATTACTATTTTACTATTATTATTATTTTATTATTATTATTATTATTATTATTATTATTATTATTATTATTATTATTATTATTATTATTAAGGAAAAAAACGAGGAGTAGGCTAAGCTTGTCCTTCAACTCAACATTCAAATTTGGAATATAGTTAATTGCATGGAGTTTTTAGATGTTTACCTATAGTATTAGGCATATGCCTACATTTTTTATTGTTAGAATTCTGTATTACATTTTTTTGGTCTTTCATATACTACGAATATAGTTCGGGCATAATATGCATATGCATTATTTACATTTAAATCTATCACCAGTAGGCTACAATTTTAATTTTTATTAGACTACATTTGGCCTGTTTACATTGGAAACTGTCACATTTTGATTCTTTACTTCGAAGAAGATATTTCTGACAAGTCCTATTCCTGATAAAACCATAATTTTGATTTTTGAATATATAAATATGGGACTGTAATAAATGAGTTAAATTATTAAGTACATTTCGACTATTATTAATACACTACCATCAAAATCAGCTTCTTCAGACTCTTGAAAATCAGAAAGATTTTAATAGGGTAAACTGTCATTATTTAATACTTCTAATCTCTTTGAAATTATTATTTTATAGACCTTATATTTTCTTTAAATTAACTACTCTTCTGGGAAGTAAGCCTATAAATTTTGATGGAATTTAGACAATAGTCCTATGTTTAATAGTAGATCCCTTAGTGGTATTACTTTAGACTAACTTATGCTATGAGAGGTGTGCACATCAAGTTTTGATCTGAAATTAATCTTACGTAGACCAACATGGTGTTGGGTTTAATCTGAGAATTTAACTTACTGTAGCCTGTCGCATATTAGGCAGGCTCACACTTTTTGCAATTTTGTGAAATGCAATTTCAATTACCACATAGAACATATATTAACATTTCATAGGTCCATGCAATATGTATTGAATTTGTCATTTCATTTACCAATTAACTTAGGCTATTTCTTGTATGTTGTATCTATGCGTCAATATTGTAGGTTATTTGGTCAGAAATGCTTAATAATATTTGGATTATGGAAACGAGAAATTATTGCCAAATAAATTCTAATATAATGTTGGTAATACAGGCCTAGGTCTATTTGTAACTTTTTTTTTTCAATCGCCACATCCATATTAGGATGATCTGTATAGGCCTATGCCTAGTGGTTCATGGAAATTGCAGTTTTGTAATTTGTAACAAATTTAGATGTTTTCAATCATAAAAAAATAACATGCTCCAAAAGTTTAATTTGCATTATTTTATATCTGTCTCTAGGTCTGCGTTTTATCTATTTGCAGCCTATTTAATTTATTAAACACAAAAATTAAATCAGACCTCCAGGAAATGTAAAATAAACATTCTCATTTAATCCTAAATCCCACATAAAAATTACTCATTTAGACTTCATATCTCCAATATAGGCCCTATATATACGGAAAGATTTCCAGTAGATAGGCTAGAGGCCTAGGATTGGACGTAATTATTGACAAACGGTTGGTGCAGCTTATTGTCTATAAGCAAACATATTAAACCCCTATAGGAACCGTAATGTGTTTTTAGGTAGGTCTACACTTTGTAGGCCTATTAGGCTATATCTTCAGCTTGTTATATATGCCCAGGAGTAGGCCTAAAATACCTATTTAGAAACCAAGATATCAAACTTGTGATAATAGGCCATACGATTTAGAATCAGCTGTCATGAAATTAAAACATAGTTTTCAGTACACCTAGTTGTTTTTACACAGGTGTATCTACCACCCTGATCTGGTGATGCAACAAATATTGCGATATTCCAGTTAAAGAAAGTGCAAACGGTATAGGCCTACATTTAAATAATTTTTCTCTCCCCATTTGTAACAAAGATAATACTTATTATGGTTAATCTGTGACTCAAATATTTAAATTTAAATAAATTCACAAAAATATGCTTTTTCAAATTACGTTATATCTTGTGGAACAGTATTTTAAAATAAATACACACCCAAAACACACGAGCTCAGCCGAACATTCCCGAAGATTATAAAATTAACCTATATTACAGTTGCTTTTGTTTTGAAGCAAATAAAGACACTTGTTAATTTCGGTGTGATTCAACTTGAATTTCGACCAACTTTTATATTTAGATCCAAATTATAGGTAGGCCTATGTAGAGAAAAATTGCGACATTTTACTTTTGTGTAGAAAGTAGGTCAGGAGGGAGAAACTTTTCCCGCGTACAGGTAAATGATGTAGGCCTAAGTAGGTCAACAAACTAGGCTGAAAGTATCCGCCATTTTAATAACAATTATTACATCATGATCAGAACGGAGTTGACAGCTATTCTGTCCAAAAAAGTAAGTTTTTCTGTCATACTGTATAGGTCTTACATTCCTATGTTTCTTTAAAAAATATTTCCATTGTTTATAGGCCTACACACTTTTATTATGGTTAAGAGGAGGAGTATGCCTGGCCTTCAGCTTCAATATTTAGCCTAAATTTTAAATAGGTGTTGGCTAGAGAGTATTTTTTTGATGCAATTTATTTATTCTATTATAGGCATATAGGCTACCTACCTAATATTTTTATTTATTAGAAATCTGGAAAAAAATATTTTTATTAAGTTTACTTCCGTTTGAAGCGCAATTCTTAATATGCAATATTTAGCCTATATAAGCCTTAAATTCACTCGAATTTGAATTATAATATTAGGCCTAACACTACTTATATAGTTCCATATATGCACATTTAGAAATAACTTAGGCTATATCAAAATAAAGGATCAGGCCTATCTCAAGAAAAAAAGGGTTTGAAGGAGGCCTAGGTTATCTATAGCCTATTAGAAGTGAGTCTGATTTTAAAGTAGGCCAATTGTCATAAGTTGACATTTAGGTTAGGCATATTCTTTTTAAAAATATTATGTGTAGCCTATTCTGTTTAAATGACAATGAATCTTCTAGTAAATAGAGATAGCCTATGTTCAAAGTGGCAATTGAATTTACACAACATATTTTAGGCCTATGTAATGTTTTTTTACAAATTGTATAGGCCTACTCAAACTTCAATCTAGGGCTAAATTCAAACTTATAATATGTACTGATTACAATGGGAAATTTCTGTATCATATAGATGTAAACTGCAGAATTATACATTTTTATGAGGTGTAAGTTAATATCCTAATTCAGTTTCAAACATCTTTTGAATAAATTTTAAAATGTTACAGGGCTAATAAGTGTGATTTTTATGTGTAAAGGAATAGGGTATCTTTTCTTTGAATAATGTCCCATCTGACCTAGGTCTATATTGTTTGGAAATGCATTACTGAAATAACATTGAAAATATGTAGGCCTAAGCCTGAAGAAGTATATGGACATTGTTATTATGACGTAAAATATTGAATGTATTTTATTTATTTTATTTCTTCCAAGTTTTAGCACATTAGATGTCAATACACTACCGGTATGTTAAAATTTGTATGTTCAATGGGGCCTATATTTTACATTTCTTTATATTTTGTAACTTAATCTAAACATTTGCTGAAACATGGATATTAAATAAAGAAGAAGAAGAAAATGCTTTACGTTTATTCGAAAGAAAGATAATAAGACGAATATATGGATCAGTATTAGAAAACAATACATGACGAATTAGATCAAATTCTGAAATTGATCTTATATCTCAGAAGATAGGATTTTGTAAGATAAATCAAGTCAATGAGATTGAGGGAGATAGGACACGTTGAAAGAATGGAAGATAGGAGAATACCAAAACGATTAATACATGATAACATAATAGGAGTAAGAAGGAGAGGAAGACCGAGAAAGAGGTGGCTGCAGGATGTGGAACAAGATTTGAGAAGAACGGGAATAAGAGGATTGAAAGAGAAAGTACAGGATCGAGAAGAATGGAGGAAAATTGTAAAGGAGGCCAAAACTCACAACGGGTTGTAGTGCAAAATAGGAATGAAGGAATCTAAATAGGCCTATATAAAATAGGCCTATATATATATATATATTGTTTTTCTTCAATTTGTGCGGAGTGTTAGAGGGAAATATTACAAAATACAGACAGGCCTACAGAATAAAAAGCTATTTGGATTTTAAGACTGGGGTCTATTGGACAAGGAACAAACTGATAGTCCTAAGATGTAGGCCTAAGTCTTACTTTTAAGTTGGGGTAAATATAAAAAATACCCATTTTGTTATCAGTTTATTCGGCTAAATAAAGACAAAAATCATGAATGCACAATGTAACATTTCGTGTGGTAGCGCGCGAAATTCAAATTTAGGTCAACAGCAGTTTGTTTTCACTGCCACACAAACGAGCGTATCAGCTAACTCGACTGGATAGTTGCAACAAATATGGCGATATTTACTGTCCAAAGAGGAATGAAAATAATCCCATGTAAGCTAATGTTGGTGTATTTCAATGTAAGAGAAAAAAAAATAAATGCTTTTATTACACAAAAATATAATTTTTCATAAATTCAGAAAAGTGGTCTTTTAATTTAAGGACTTAATATTCGTCCTACGGAGAGAGGGGAAGTTTACACCGATATCACGTCATCTAACCCGAACATTACCGAACATTACGTCAGCAGATTAATGTAATCCATCAGTCGCCATTGCCATCGAGCTAACGGACACGCGTGTGTCCATTATTCTTTGTGATATAATCTGAATTTAATCTAACTTCAGCATTTCTCCTGGAAGTGTTTAATATTAATTATTCCTTCATTGTTTAGGTGAGGTGTGATTTTGTGTTAGTTTGGGCCTAAATCTTAATCCCGTAAATTTAACTTTGTTTTTATGGATATTAAGGTTGTGCAATGTTATCGATTTCGGGTTTAGCCTAAATTCTACCTGGAGTGTTCACTGGAGTTAAATGTGGGACAAAATTGCGAAATTTGAGTTTTTGTTTTGACTAGGACACAAGGTAAAACTTGAACCGTTTAGGAAAACAAAGATAACGAAAATCGGTAGCTGTGTCATCAGCCATTTCGAGAAACATCTCCTTTTCATCAGCAGGACGGAAGTGGCAGCCATTTTGATGAAAAAAAGTAAGTTTTGTTCATTGTAGGCCTATTGAATTGAACCTAAATGCATGACGAATATTTTACGCATATTTTTCACTATAGGCTACAAACATTTTGAATATTTACATATGATCCAAGATATCTTAGAAAATTTAGCAACTTTCTGGAGTAGGCTAAGTTTAAAATGAGGAGTAGACGTATTCTTCAAATTTAAAGTTTTACTTTGAAATAGGCCCTAATGTAGTATTTATTTAAAACATATTTTTAAGCCTATTTTTACATTTATATGTTAGAAAGTCTGTGTTATAATACTTTGTCTCATTGACCTCTGACCTATAATTTTCAATAGGCCTAAATTACAAGGAATCTTCCACATCATGTGACCCAATTCGAGGATTTCCCAAAATTCAAACACATACCACATCGACTTATTTTGTCAGTCATTTGTAGGGTTAAAATATCTATGTGAACAGGCTTTTTTTTTACATTAGGCCTACCTAAAGATAACATTTCATTATGTGTTTAGGAATTAGGGCATTTGGAATGGTTTTTAGACACAATTGTTTATCTATATTTTTCCATGCTACAGGGGATAGTGTAGGCCTACACGGACCATTTTTACATATTTTAGAAAATACCACATAGGCCTAGTCCTATCTTTACTTAAGGGGGGATGTTCGTCGGTGCGGGTAAAAAATGCCAAGTTTTGGAAATATGATATTTGAAATCTTCACACTTTTCTTGGCAAACTGTGAAAA
The DNA here is from genome assembly GCA_030220185.1 of Diploptera punctata. Lineage (NCBI taxonomy): Eukaryota > Metazoa > Arthropoda > Insecta > Blattodea > Blaberidae > Diploptera > Diploptera punctata. The sequence goes on from JASPKZ010003439.1 coordinate 331,016, forward strand.
TTGTATTTAGGTATCTCATATAGAAGTGCCTAAAACATTAAAAAAAGATGCCCCATGCATTTAAAAACCATGCCGGACATGCCCCCTATCACATTTCCTAACATTGGATTAATTCCGTCTGTAATTTTTGACTTCCCATAACTTTTTCTTTGCATCCTGCTTCTAAATTGCAATCTCCATGTATAATTGCAGTCTTCTGTTTCTTAGTTTTCAAACTAAACACCAGATTTCACTTTTATCTGTGTAACCAAATGTTTGTTTATGAAATTGAGTTTTATTTTGAATAAAATCTGTGTTTTCATAATATCTAATGGTCTTACATAATTAGAAAATTGGAATAGCACGTCTAGTTTTCAAGAAAAGAAAGTTTAAGGAAATAGGCCTACTTATACAAGAAAACAGCTACAGTGTAATAATAGAGCACCACCTCAGCAACATGTGTCAGGAGAAGAAAGAAATGTGACTGTACATAAGTAACATTGATGTAAATAGTGAAAAATATTTGTCTGATGGCAACATATATATATATATATATATATATATATATATATATTTGCAATAAAGCAATTCTGTACCTCATCTAACTAAAGTAATATAAATTGTGTTGAGGTTAGGGAAGAAAGATCTGGTCTTGGCAGCATTTTTCAGCTGCATTGCAAAGTATGTGATAATTATAATGAATTTCATACTTCTAAAAAGACTGGTGAGGATTTTTATGAAACCAACATAAGATTGGCATATGCCATGAGGAGTATGGGAAAGGGAAGGGAGGGAGCATATTTGATGTGTGGTCTTATGAACTTGTATTAGGTTAATCATAGGCTATTGAAGAGGTTAGGAATAAAGGAAGGTTTGTTCACAAAACTCATACTTAGCTGTATCGACAAATCTAAATCAGTGAAAAAGGAAGCTGCAATGACAGAGATGAAAAAAAAAAAGAAGCCAGAGAAAACAACAAAGCTATAAGAAGAGAAAGAGAAGATGATGACCAGTAGGCCAACTACCAGTATGGAGAGTTCTAGGTGTAACCCGCTGTCAGATACAGAATTATATACATGAACTTTATAGGCCATTTTCTCGTATGGACATTTTTCAGCATAAAGGAACACGTATTTCCAAAACTATTGAAGCTGGTGAAACCACTTTTTTTCAGGGATTATTATATATTCAGGGTTTTATATATTAAACTTTATTTTTATGAAAAACTGAGGTCAAAATATGAAACATAAAAATGTTATGGCACAATGTATTACTTACTGTGAATGTAATTTTGTAACGATAGAGTATAAAGTTGTATATTTCAGCAACCAAACTGACATATTTACTTCATTTATCATCAGTTTATTAAACATATTGCAGTGATGACCTGTTCTAAGTCACATTCTGATTGGTTAAGTAGTTTTGGGGGAAAGTGTGCCGGTATTGATAACGGTACTTTTTCATTATTCGATGGAAATTATTATGTCTACAAAATAAACAATTATACTAACATTAAGCCTAATTCATAAGCTATATGTATGCAAATTTTTATTGCATTATCTATTAAATTGTAGGAGGGGTGAACGTTTTTCTATGATGCTGCATCGCCACAGACATCCCCCTTAACTGAACGATTTAGTCCTATTTAAAATATGTTCCACTTTATTGTTTCCAAGTTATTATTTTCAGATAGGATCTAATAATTTATTTAATTAGCATGTATAGGCCTACTTCAAAGCTGAATTTGAATTATTGTTTCAAAGCTAAATTTTTAAATTACTGTGTAATGTTGAAAATATGTTGTGTGAAAATTTCACAGGCCTATAGGTTATAATATTTATATAGTTGCATTTATTGTTGATCTATTTATCTATTTTAAGGTTAAATATTTTTTTTCAATTTTATAAAATTTGTAACATTTCGAAAATGGATATGGAAGTAAATGCTATTTTCGTTATCAGTTTGATATTTCCAGGATTTATTAGGCTAAATAAAAAAATAAAGATTGTGTAATGTAACATTTCGTGTGGTAGTGCACGAAATTCAAACTTAGGTCTACAGCAGTTGCTTTTCACTCCCACACAAACTTGCGTATCAGCTAAACCCACTCGATGGTTGCAACAAATATGGCGATATATACTGTCCAAAGAGGAACGAAAATAATTCAAAGTAGTATTGGTGTACGAGTAGGTACATATTTCAATGTAAGAGAACATTTTTATTTAAAAATGCTTTTATGTAAAAAATATATATTTATAAAATTAGACCTTTCATTTTAAGGACTAGATATTACGGGGAGAGGGGAAGTTTACAGCCATATCACGTGATCTAACCCGAACATTACCGAAGAACACGTCAGCAGATTAATGTATTGCATCAGTCGCCATTAACATCCAGCTAGTTGAGACGTGTGTGTTTAGTGTCCATTATTCTTCGTGATATAATTTGAATTTAATCCAACTTCAGCATTTCTCGTAGAAGTTAGTTATTCCTTCATTGTTTAGGTGAGGTGTGATTTTGTGTTAGTTAAATATTAACCCATAAATTTAACTTGGCTTTTATGGACATTAGGTTTGTGCAATGTTATCGGTTTCGGGTTTAGCCTAAATTCTAACTGGAGTGTTAATTAATGTTAAAAGTGGGACAAAATTGTGAAATTTGAATTTTATGTTTTACTAGGACACAAAATAAAATTCGGGCCAGTTGGCATATAAAAGTGAACAACCAGGTTTCATCAGCCATTTTGTAAAACTTCCATGTCATCAGCAGGACGGAAGTGGCAGCCATATTGATGAAAAGGCAAGTTTTGTTCATTGTAGCCTATTGAATTTCACCTAAATGCAAGACAAATACGGATATTTTTCTGTGTACAAATATTTTTAAATATTTACATATAACCCAGGATGTCTTAGAAAATTTAGCAACTTTCTGGATTAAGATTAAACTGAGGAGTAGACCTATTCTTCAAACTTTATATTTTACTTTGAAATAATGTAGTAGGCCATTTTAATTTTTTTAATTAACCTTAATTTTACATTTGTATGTTAGAAAGTCTGTTTTATAATATTTTTTCCAATTGATCTCTGACCTAGCTATAATTATGAAAAAAATGACAAGGACTAACGTTTACATACTTCCACATCACGTGACCTATGTCGAGTTTTCCCAAGGATCAAATACATACCACATCAACTTATTTTGTCAGTAATTTGTTGAGTTAAGATTTGAATGTAAACAGGCTTCATTCTTATTTTTACATTAGGCCTATCTAATGATAACATTCCGTTATATGTTTAGGAATTAGGGCAATTGGAGTGGTTTTTAGGAACATTTGTTTATCTAGGCCTATATTTTTCCATGTTTCAGGGGATAGTGTGCAGGGACCATTTTTACATATTTTAGAAAATACCACATGACTTTACTTAACTGATCATTTTATTTCAAATATGTTCAACAGGCCTACTTTATTGTTTCTAAGATATCATTGTCAGATAGGACCTAATCATTTATAATTTATTTTATTAGCATGCGTTGGCCTATTCCAAAGCTGAGTTTTTTAATTAGGCATACTCTAGTGTGTAATGTTCAAAATATGTTGTGTGAAAATTCCATATGTTATAATTTATATAGCTTGCATTTATTGTTGATCTATTTATCAATTTTAAGGTTAGGGCCTATATTGTTTTTTCTAATTTTATAAAATTTGTAACTTTTCGAAAAATGGATATAGAAGTGAATGGTATTTTATCTAGCAGTAAATTTACGTTTTACAGTAGTGGCCTATAAGAACGAAGGTAATAGACCTATGATACAATCGAAATTTCTAAGTCTGCTTAGGATAAATACCCACAATGTCTCTAAACCCCCTTGGTAGAGTTTGCTATATTTTGGATAGGCTACATTAAAAAAACCAAAATAACAAAAATCATTCAATAAAAAATTTCGAAACGTAACGCGCGAAATGCAAACATAGATTTAGAACCTGACTGGTTTCATGGGCACATAAAGAGGGGCATCCGCCATCTCGACTTCGATCAAACATGGCGGTATTTCCTGTTTACAGAGGAGGCGAAAGTACTTTTACAAGACATTATGATGTCTTCCAATGTAAGAATATAAATAATTATTACAAAAATTACTTTCATTATTTAGATAATAAAAATTGTTTTACTTAATACAATATGTTTTAATGATATAATATTCCATGAAAACGGACACACCTAGGAATGTATCACGTGATCTAAGTAAAACATTTACGGAGATTACGTAACAGGCAGGATAACCTACTGTTATATATCAGTGCGTAATGTAGACTCGTGTGTAGGCTATAATAGGCCTACAGATCAAATGAGAATCAATGATAGTGTACTTCAACTAAACAAATTTAAACTGCTTTTTATGGTATTTATGATATTCAATGTTGTTAGCTGCTTTGAGGTTTAGCTTAAATTAATTGTTAAATGTGACAATTAGGGTCAAAATTGTGCAATTTTTATTCTTTCTACAGGCTTGGACACTTGGTTAAAACTTGGATCCTAGAGAAGAGCAGAGAAGTGAGAGGAAGAAAATTTTCGACATCATCAGCATAGACCTAGGCTGAAGATAGCAGCCATATTGCTGAAAAGTAAGTTGTAATCTTTTATATTTAATAGGGCTTACATGCAAGATGAACAGGCATTATTTTACACGAAAAACAATGGAATTGTGCTTAGATTTAAGTGATAGCTAGAAAATACTTATTAGAAAATTTATGATTAAGCCTCTCATTAGACTGTGGTTATGAGAAGTAGGAAGGTACATTCTTCAAATTTATAGCCTATTAGGTCCAAAGTTATTTTTTTAAATTTAATCTTGTTAACAAGTCTAAACTCCACTTTTGATTTGCTAAGTCTATTCAATATCCTTGTACACTTTTCTTGACGTGTAGACGTAAGTAATTAAATTCAATAAAATACATAACTTAATACTTCGGGAAAAATATAGGCCTGCTCCCATATTACTTCATGTAACCCCACGATTAATGATAGTTAAAATAGGGCCTATAGCTTTTGGCACATTAACTTCTGGTGTCTATCAACATGTTTGTTGTTAGTGTCAGTCATTAATAGGTCTATGATTGAATTTGATTTTCAACTGATTCTATAATTTCTCATAGAAATTCGTGGAAGTCATTGTATATAGGCTATCTACAGTTAGGTAGCTTATGTTTGTGTTTATGAAGTTTAATTTTATATCAGCAAATTCTTGGTGAGCAGATTATTAGACCCTAAAATATTAAAAGTTTAATGGTTCATCTTGTATGTCATTAGTTTTCAATGATTCAGGAGAAACACACACTCATAACAAATATCACAACCATATGCAGTCCAAAGATTAGAGGCAAACACCATCAGATCAAACTAGTGTGTTAGTTGCTATTGTCTACAAGAATAATAAAACATGCTTACCTGCTCATGGTGAGAGATTACACATTAGAAGTCTTGGAATTCTTTGCAAATTCAGGAATAAAATTAAGCATAGGCCTAAACTTGTTCTTCAACTTTAATTTTCAAAATTGGAGCACAGTCTGCAAAAAGGAACCAACCCTGAAATTTAAAATAGGTTATATTAATATATGTTATGTCCGCTTGTGTCAATCAATAGTGATTGGATTATAATTTAAATTTGTTTTATCTTATAGTGAACTTTTCTTGATGTTTGAAACATAGATTTGTATTAATATAGCATATGGTAGGCGTATATGCTGTCCGATGTGTTATTTAGGCCATAGGAAGGAGATTACTATAGGTCAGCCCCCACATTCCTACTGAATAACTCCCAGAAATGTGTACTTGGTAATAATTCCAATAAATCCAAATAGACTACCTTGTTTCGTAGGAACACTTTCTATAGGCCTAATGGAAATGGACAGTTAACGCAACATTCGGAAATTTTGAGGACGTGGCTGAATTCAAATACCTAGGAACTAATAATTACATAGCCTACAGGAAAGAAAATTGGAGAGAAAAATTAAAAGATAGGCTTAATTCTGGATACTCATGGTATTATGTATGACAGAAACTCCTAATCATCCCAAATTCTCTAAAAAAAAAAGAATCATACACCTAAGCCACTAGGCCTCTATAAAAGTTATCCTTCCTGTTATATATGGATGTGAACCATGACCTGTTACGTGAAGGGGGTGAAAATAGTTCAATTATTTGAGAATGAAGTTATTAGGAAAATCTTTGCACCAAACAAAGTAAGAATGAAGAAGACTTATAAACAGTAAGATAAGCTACATGATCTTCATGGGAACTTACAGAGGGTCATTCAAACTGCTTGTAGGAAAACCAGTGGGTAAGAATACAGTAAGTAGGCCATGAATGAGTTAGGGATAGAAAATTAACCATGATTTGCTGTAGGCCTAGGTAAATTATAGAATACATGAGGTGATTGGAAAACACTAGCTCTGGATAGGGAAGTAGACAAGAGTAAACTACATTATCTTTATAGGAAACCAGATATAATAAGAACAGTTAAGTTTCGTATTGGCCTACTGCGATGGACAGTGCATGTGGCACCAATGGTGGTAATGAAAGAGGGGCATGAAGCTACCTGTAGAAAATCCAGAGGGAAAACGGACAGTTGGTAGACCAATAAAGAGGTGGGAGAATAATATTTACCGTGATTCAAGGGAAGCAAATTATGCAGGGGATGTTTGGAAAACATTAGTTCACGGTAGGGATGTCTGGAGAGATTATGTCCGCGCGAGCATGAACCTCCTGGCCCAATATGTGCCAGTGAATTAGTGTATTAGAAATTTAAGTTAATACATTGTGTGTTCTACCTTTAGCTTCTTTCTCATCCCCTTTTCTCCTACGCTATTACAGCTTCGGGAGGCCTCAATCCGTGTGCTTCACCTACTTTTTAATTCAGAAGGATAAAAAAAAACTTCTCTAACTTGGAGATTTTAAAACGTTTCAGTTTTTTTTAAGTAGTAGGCCTGGTCTTTATTTTCTTCTAGCCTATTCTGTTAGACAAATCCAACTGGACTTCAATTGAAAGATTCAAAATTAGTAATATAACGCAACTTATAGACTATTTCAATTAAATGTTCCAATTATTTTCACATGTCGTATCCATTCTTTTTTATTTGGCCTTTGTAAAACGGCTAAACCTATTACAAGGATTTCGTAGCCATTTTGATTATTGCTTTAAGTTTGCAATAAATAAATAGGCCTACAGATTATTTTTTAAAAATAGGCCCTATTTGAAAATAAGTAGATTGCACCGATTGAATTTTTCTGGAAAGTTAGATTTTGATCATTTTTTAAACTCATAACACATAGGGCCTAACCGGGACCATGTGGGTTTATAAGAAAACTTACATTTAGACCAAATGGTGCATTATGGTTAAATAGGCTGCAAATAAAATATGATGAACATTCCACAATAATTTTTAAAATAATTCTATTAGAAGATGTTCTTTTAACTTCAATGTGTAAACATCCTCATTTCAAGTTAAATCAATTTTATGTCGGTCTAACTTTGGCCTATAGCAAGATATGACTCGGAATTTTCTCCATGATGCAATAAGTGAGTGTTTAAGATCGCCTAAGTTACAGCGATTAGACTACACGCCATACTCACAGGAGAGAGAAGATGCCGAATGAACACGGCGAGAAGCAAACTTCTACAATGTGCCTATAATTTGGACCTACGTAATCCATCCCTCGTTGTTGTGGTCAGGACTTCCCACTACACTTCATAAAGGTCCGGGGGCGATCCCCCATCGGGAATTTTCCATAAAATAAATTATTCCTGTAATGGCCAGGGTTTGAACAGTTTTAAGAATTTCCATCCCATAATCGAACTGTTTAATTCATCAAGCCTTGGTGCAAAGATAAGAAACATGTATTGGTTCGAGACCAAACAGATCTCCTCATGGAGTTTCGGCCGGATTGGGACCGCTCCCCACCCAGAAATTTGAGGAATTTGAGTAGCTACAAAAGGAGCAGCTTAAGGTTGACGAAACCTGTTATAGATGTAGAACTCAATTTGCTAACCACGTGTTACCTACAGAAGCTCTGAATTTAGATTAGATCTACATTAATCCTCCAGATAGAGTTAATTTTCAACAAAAATTTAGCATTTCGCAGAGAAGTAAAAATAATTGTTTAGAGTAAATGATTTATTTATCAAGTCTCCATTTGTTTCAATAATTTATGATTAGGCAATTTTAAAATTTCATTTTTATATCCTGTAAAATCATTTTGTTTTTTCAGTTCTACATTTTGTGCGGAAAAAAACTGCTATTACAAATTACTTCAGCGAGATTCACCAGGTGGAGGGAGAGTTCAGCTGTCAGCAACAGCAGGGATTTTGCTGCAAATTTCCTCTTCAAGAGAGGTAGGCAGCATAATTTATTATAATGAATAGGGTTCATACCCAAGAAATTTATTTTTATAATGGAAGTAAATTTTCCTTAACTAACCTACAAAAGTCTTAATATAATAGGCTTAGCCTACAGGTCTAAGATTTTACTACTATGGGGAATGAAAGAGAGGCATGGAAGCTCAAAATGAAAGTATTATTAAACTTTTATATTTAAAAACGCATGGGTCTCATTTTAATATTTTAGTAGACCTAGGTCTATTATATTAAAAATATTAATTTACTTTTATATTATATTTATGCCTACTGCGATGGACAAGACATGTAGCACAAATATGGAATCGCAACGATATCATGTATGCATAAGTAGCCTATACTGACATTTGAAAGGTTAAAACTAAATTTTTAGACTTCCTCAACAAAACATTGCAGTGTGATGCCAGGTAACATAAAACTTTCTGCAGTTTAGGCCCAGAACACTAACTTTGTTAAAGTATTTTGTAATTACAAAGTAGGTCAATTTTTTTGGGAATTTTTGTGTATGAAGGCAGATAGGTGAGGGCTATCGTCAAGGTGGAATGTAGGCCTATTGCTATGGCAACATGGCCTCTCTATTCTCAAGTATGAACTGTCAGTAGTCAGAATATTCTACAAGTTAAGCCTATTTCTATTTTAGTTTTATACATCAGTATTAGATAGTAAAAACTATTTTCTTTTTGTCTCAGTTCTACAATCAACACATGGACTAACAGCCAACTTGAAGATACAAGAATTCGTAGCCAAATCTGACGGCCAGTCATCTGTTTGGTGGTACCAGAGATTGGAATCTACGCCATATCTACAAGATCCAACGTCATCAGCTGTAAGGTGGACGGAGTTAGCAGATAAAGGTAAGATGAAATTTACTTCTCAACTATGAAGCTATTAGTTGGTTTTATGCTTATTTTTTCTGAATAAATAAAACGATGATGTAGATAATCTACAGGTTTTATAGAGAATTAGGCCTTCCACCAGCAAAAGTGTAATTTCTCGAAGTGACCCTATGACTATTTTACACATTGGTACATAGGCTATTGTGTTATGCACCTGAAATTACCTTCTTAAGGGGTGTGATGGGTGAATAATTGACCATTTGAGATCAAAATTGGTACTTTTTGTTTTTGTACTAAAAATAGCCTGTACTCTAATTTGGGCCTATATGTTGGCAAAGTTTCAGAGGCCTATGGCGCGTCTAAGCCCTAAATTACATCTGAGTTCAAAGGCTGCGCCAGTTAATACTACCTGCGTGCAAATCTTTAAACTTGTTTTTCCACACTTTTATTTCCATTGCATTTTTGTACATTCAAAATTGAATGCAATTCAGAAATTTTGTCCTAGAAGGTTCAAATTTTTACTGCATGTCCTAAAAACAATGGGTAACAAAGTAGTGCACGGGTGTCATGATTGAAGTAGTATTTAAGAAATAAAAAATAAAATGTAGGCCTATGCAATTATTATATTTTTTTGTAATTCCACACATCAGGTACAATTGTTTTTTTTCTCCCTTTTTATTCATATTATAAGAATTCTAATGCATGATATTTTTTCTAAATATTTTAGGGATCTTGTAAAAAAACAGACATTTTACTAAAAAATTGTGAAACCCATTTAATTATAATAAGGCCTATAGGCTATGCAATTATTTTAAAAATGTAATATTTAAGCCTAATAACTCATAAAATAATGTCTCACAAGAATGAAACTTAAACTCATAATTATGTATAATGCAGTGAATATTTGTACAATCAAGTCCCTAGCTCAAAAAATGTAGAAAATAGTAATTTCACCCATCACCCCCCTTAAAGTCTTCCAGTTAGGCTATAGGACTATGGATTTGAAAGATGGCCCTTACTCTAAGGGAGGAGAAAAGATCAGTAGTAGCCTATTAAAGAGAAGTTCTTATGAAATTTTTGGGACACAAGAGTAATGATCAAATAGGTAATGGAGAAGACTACATAACAGTGAGCTGCATTATCTTTACAGCAATCCAGATAGAGGCTAATAAGCCAAAGGAAAGTTAGGTCTCATAGACTGTGATGGTTAGAACATATAGCACGAGTGGGGCATGAAATAGGGGCATGGAAGCTTCTTGTAGGAATGTCAGATGGAATAAGCCCAGTTGGTAGACCAACAATGTGGTGGGAGAATAACATTAACCATGGTTTGAGGGGAGTAGATCATACAACGGATGATCGGAAAATATAAGCTCAGGATAGGGATGTGTGGAGAGCTAATGTCCGCGCGGCCTTGAACCTACGGGTTCGATAGTGTCAGTGAGTTAGTTATTAATAGGCCTAATAGTGTAAAATGTAAGTGAATAACAGATTTTTGGAGATCTGACTGTTCAGAATTTGAGAATTGAGAGTCCGGGTAGCCATAGTAACACATTCAACCTTAACAACAGCCAATCGCATGTTACCATTTGTTGCCCTCAGGCTAACTTACTTCAACATTTTATAAAGTATTGTGAAAAGTTAAGTTTTACAAAATACAGCTACCTACATGTTTCTATTTCAGATTTTACTATTCATTGTGTATGCATTTTATTTTTATTGTAATTGTTTAACTGTTCATTTAGGCCTATTGACATTAGAAGTCTACGAATTATGTTCCTTGCTCCAGATTACAAGCGTCGCGTGTTGGAACCCGCTGATGTCTATTGACTTTTTAGGATGGAAGAATCCAAGGGAGATGTAGGAGTAGGTGTTACTTCGGGAGGGAATTTAAGTCGTGGATCACTAATCTCAAGATTTTCGGGTTCGTAAAAGGATCTGAAGCCTAAATTAGTGTTTCTCAGCTAAATTTAACCGGTCTTTCCCATCTACTTAAACATTAGTTGCTTATTAAGTGTCCCTTTGAGGCTATGAGCTTACCACTTGCCAGTCACTGATATTTCTAGGTACATCAGCGTATCTAAATTAGCTTGGATAAAAAAACTCGAGCAAATAACACCCTTGTCTCACACGGGGATGTACGGGTAGGCCTTATAGGCAGACAGACAGACAGAAAGGGAGACACATAGGCCTATAGGACTAACTTACTATCCAGTTAATTAGCGATTGTCTCTATTATAAGTTAGGCCTAACCGTTAAATATTATGCCTAACATGCCTAGATGTTACTATGCCTAGGTGATCTCATGCTCTCATCCCATCTTACCATCGTCATTCTACGTATGAGCGGTAATAATGTACATCTTCCTAGATTCCATTTGTAGCTGTCATATGTTCAAATAGGCCTAACTTATAGTTTATAGGCTAGTAATCCGACTGTAATGAACACGATGAAATTAATTCTGATAATGAAAATACTAGCTAGTTGCCTATTAGTGTTGAGTATGTAAAAGCCGAATAATCGGTATTTGAACCCAGGATCTCCCTAATACTTTCTTAAAGACTAGTGATTAAGCCAACTCCCTTGGATTTATTCAATTAACATAGCCTGCATAGGGCCTAGTAGTAACTAATCAGGACTAACCAACCCGGAGGTTCATTGTCACATGGACATAGCTCTCCATACACCAACATCCTGGGATAATATTTTCCAATCATTTCCTGTATTATTCACTCCTTCAAATCATGGCTACTGTTATTGACCTGCCTACTGGGAGCTGTCACTCTGGTTTTCCTACAAGAAGTTTCTATGCCCCTCTTTTATAATACTCCCAGTACATTGCCTCGTTCTTCCCATCAAATTCTACGAGATTTTTTACTGTTCTTAATATTTCAGGTTTCCGATAAGATCATGTAGCTCACTGTTAAACAGTTTTCTTCATTCAACTGTATTAGGCCTATAAATATTTATCTCTTTGTGGTCCAACAATTTTCATAAGCAAATTTTAGATCTAATGAATTTAATAGTAAAGCTGATAGTTAGTTAGTTAGGGTCTATTAAAACATTTTGTGAGTTGGCCTTGAACTAGTTTCTGGTTAGAGATCACCGCTTTGGATTTACTGAAAATTTTACCAAATATTTGTCAATTTTTCTGATTTGTTAATAAGGTGTGGCTGTTGGAAGGCCTACACGCTGATGACGTAGGACTAGTACTTTATTACTAGACAATAGAGAAGACACATTAAGGGGGCAAAACACACATTATATTGAATAACACTAAGATATTAAGACAAACTAAATAGGCCTATCAGTAAAATTAATAGGCCTATACTTTCACACTTATAAAAAATTACGCCTGTATGAATAAAGGAAATGGACAGTTAATGATAAGTGAGGAACACTTTAAAGAGTTGGCTGAATTCAAGTATCTGGGAACAATAGATAAAAACAGAATCTTTTTTTTTTGCAGAATGAAATTAAACATTGGCTGAAAAACTAGAAACACATGCTATTAATTTACACATTCACTCACTGGCACTATGGAACCCATAGGTTCATGGCCACGCGGACATAAGCTCTGCATATATCCCTATCTTGAGCTAATGTTTAACAATCATTTCCTGTATAATCTTCTTCCAACAAATCATAGTAAATGTTATTCTCCCATCTCATTCTTGGTCTACCAACTGGGCGTTTTCCCTCTTGTTTTCCTACAATTACAGGATTGTTATCCCAACTTCTCTTTAAAAGGTTGAATTGAAAATAAATAAAATACTCTTCCAGTCAAGTATACCTTACAGTAGCAATTATGCGGAGCAAAGCATGGACTCTTACTTTAAGGAAAGACTAAAGATTACGTAGGCCTAACTTATATTTGAGAGTAAAATACAATTTTTGGCTAAAAAGAAACGACAGAGAGATGATTGGAGAAGACTGCATAAGAGTGATCTAACTGATCGTTGTCTTCAAAGGGCAGGACATGTAGCACGAATGAGAAATGAAAGAAGGACTCGGAAACTTCTTTTAGGAAAATGGGTAGGCCATGAAAGAGGTGGGAACAATTAAGCCTATAAGACTAACCAAGATTTGAGGGACGAAAATTACGTAGGAGACGGTTGGAAAACATGGATGGGATGCATACTATGCTACGTAGGTCTCACATGGATGCTTATGTCCGAGCTGACACGAGTTTCGGGATTTGATAGAGTCAGTTATATGGATAGTTAATGTGTCTCAGAGGTGGCCTTGACATTTTGCTGATCACTCATCCAGGGAGACCTCCATGCAATTGTGTTGTCAAAAATATAGGTCTATGTTTGTATTCAAGAGTGATAAATTCTCTCTCTGTGTACAGTTTCCATGTAGCTATCATAGGCCTACTTGTGTGGGTTGCGTAGGCCATGTAGGTCTACTTATAAATGGAATGGTCTAGTTAGTTTGTTTAGGAGTATGTTTATAATTGAAATGGGCAGATAACGACTAATGAGGGTAATACAATTTGATGAAGTGGTTGAATTCAAATAAGTTACCTACAGTCAGATTCAACCCAAGAAGTTACTGTGTGTTTAGAATAGGAAACTGGGTTGCCATTTTAACAGTCTTTTCTTGAGAGAACTCCTTATATAAAACTGTCGATTGCAACGCAGCAGGTAGGCTACATAGTTGTAAGTTGTAGCCGTCCATGCCACCCCCTCTTAAAAAAAACAGTTACCACTTGTCACTGAGCTAGTGCAGATCTGTATTATCCTGTGTGAAAGTGGCGACTCTCATATTTACTATAAAACTAGTTTACATGCCTTAAAAGAAAAACTATGTTTTTAATTAATAGTACATAGATTTGGAGAAAGTACTGATAACCTTGCCCCTCCACCCCTCCCTAAACAAACAAATACCGTTATTATGAGTTTGGCAACATCTACCCTCTGTAGTCTACATAGGGGGACACTGGCACAGCCCATAATGTCTGTAGTAACTTCCTGGGTTGAATTATAGTGTAGGAATAATAGTCTACACAAATAGGAATGAGATGCACAAAGAATTTAAACATAGACTCACTTCTGGAAATGGATGCTATTAGCCTATGCATTACAGGGACTATTGTCATTCCAACTTCCCTGAAAAAAACGTTAAATTGAAAATATATAAGACTCTTATTCTCGCAGTAAATATAAATCATGTGAAACATGGACTCTTACTTTAAGGAAAGAGAAAATATTACGAACATTTGAGAATAAAGTTCTTAGGAAAATTGTTCGATCAAAGTGAGATGAACGGACAGGGGAATGGAGAAGACTCAGAACAGTGAGCTAAACAATCTTTATAGGAAACCAGATATAATAAGAACAGTTAAGTCTCGGAGACTGCGATGGACAGGTCTTGTGGCACGAATAGATAATGAAAGAGTGGCTTGGAAGCTTCTTGTAGGTAAAGCAGAGGGAAAAAGCCCAGTTGGCAAACCATCATGAGAAGAGGGAAGTACTATAAACAGGAGATGATTGGAAAACAATAGCTGAGGGTAGGGATGTATGAACAGCTTAGCCTACTTACGAGCGGACATGAACATATGATTTCGATAGTGCCAGTGAGTTGGTATAGCCTATATATATATATATATATATATATATATATATATATAGGCGTATGCCAGTTAAAACCTATGGGATGTAGATAATTTGAGAAAAACTTATGATTGGAGATCTGATAAGAATAGAAAAAGTCAAAGCAATGTTCATGAAATGGATAGGCCTACTAAGAATAGGAAAAACAGCGCCATTTCGTTTGGCTTATGAACTCTTGAGAGAGACAAACTTCATAGAGAACATAAGATCACAATAATATCTACAATTCACAGAACCATATCAGAAACCAATAAGCATCAGAGATAGGAAGAAGAAGGAAATAGACCTATATTTCTACACCACAACTGCCATGCTAGACGGCAGATGGACCAGAGAGTGCAACCCTCAGAGACACGTCACAACACAACTCGCAGTACATGGGTTACATATCAAAATATATGTTCCTATGTGTAAACAAGAAATTCCACCACGAGCCGACCCAAGAATGCAAGTGTGTGTTACGTGGACAAAGGTGAAGGAAATACCACATCGTAACATGTGCGAAGAGAACTAAAACTATCACAGTCTACAGCAAACACTAAACTATACACTAATGCTCAACCTGAGTGCACATTTCCTATTATATATAGGCCTCTATATATATATATATATATATATATATATATATATGTGCCTATATATTACTATTCCTGGCGCGACAGGCCTTGAAGGCCCTTAGCCTACCAGCCAGCTGCTGGCCTTACATCCACATGTGTCAATCACAGAGGTAGATGATCATCAGCCAGTGTAGGGGTGACATGTGGTCAGCATGTAGAATCCCCCAGCCGTTATAGCTGGTTTTCTTTCTCAACCTGGAGCCGCTACTTATTGTAGCTACCCAAATGCCTCACGATGCTGGGTGGGCACCGGTCCCATACTGGCCGAAATACCATGAGAAAATTTCTTCCCCCATGGAGACTCGAACCAGCGCAAGTCCCGTAGATCCGCGCCAAAGCTTCTTGCCTTAAGCACTCGGCTACGGCGCGGGACATATATATATATATAATAGACCTATATATATATATATATATACATATATATAGACCTATATATATATATATATATATATATAGAGAGAGAGAGAGAGAGAGAGAGAGAGAGAGAGAGAGAGAGAGAGAGGAATAGATTAAGTTAATGTCGAATTAATTAAATATGCATAAGATAGAGCTAAAACAAGAACATGTGATAAGCCTATATTTAATAGGCGTACTGTAGGCCTATATGCTGGTACACTTTACAAATTCCTCAAGAATGGAATATAGCAGTAGTGAAATCAGTATTCAAGAAAGGAAATAGGAAATATTTAAATAATTACAGGGGTAGGCCCCTATATATGTAGGCTATTGAATACAGCTTATAAATTTCTTTGCAAAAATAATTACGAGAAGATTAAACAAATTAACAGAAGTATTGATGAATGAGAATCAAAATGGATTTAGAAAAGGACGATCATGCACGGATTGTGTTTTTAAAATGAAACAATCAGGCCCTAATTAAAAAAAGAAGAGAATTTAATTTGGAAACGCATTTGCTGTTTGTGGACCATATTAAAGCGTTCCATAATGTATTAAGAGGAAAACTTTGGACAATAATGACGGGCGGAGGATAACCAAAACATTTGATAAATATGATTAAAACAATGTACAAAGATACAACAATTGCTGTAGACAATGGTAATTCCAAAAATTTCGAAATAGAAAAAAATAAATTTAGGAATAAGACAGGGCTGTCCTCTCTCGCCGACTTTGTTTAATATATAGGCCTATTTAGACGCAGCTGTCATAGAACGGCAAATAGGGCCTACAGCTAAATAAACATTTAAACTGGGAACTACCATTGTAGACACAATTATGTTTGCAGACGATCAGGTCATATGTGCAGAATCAGAAAAACAATTACAAAAGCCACACTGCTGCTCAAGAAAACCATGGAGAAATATAATCTCAAGATTTGAACAAAGAAAACAAAAACAATGACCTTTCGGGAAAATATGCATTTCGATCGAAAATAGTTTTGAACGATGTAATTATCGAAAAAGTACAGAGTTTTAAATATTTAGGATGTCACATATCTTACAGTCCCGCGCCGTAGCCGAGCGGTTAAGGTAGGAAGCCTTGGCGCAGAGCTACGGGACTTGCGCTGGTTCGAGTCTCCATGGGGGAAGAAATTTTCTCATGGTATTTCGGCCAGTATGGGACCGGTGCCCACCCAGCATCGTGAGGCAATTGGGTAGCTACAATAAGTAGCGGCTCCAGGTTGAGGAACCAGCTATAACGGCTGGGGGACTCGACATGCTAACCACATGTCACCCCTACACTGGCTGTTGATCATCTACCTCTGTGATTGACACATGTGGATGTGAAGGGCCAGCAGCCGGCTGGTAAAAGGGCAACCGCTGAAAAGTGGAAAGACCCTCAATCGGAACATATCTTACAACTGGGAAAATGATATAGGCCTACATGAAAAAAAAGAAATAAATTTCCAAGTATGCCTGGGACTATTATAAGAACACTACAAACAAAAACAACAAAAGATACAATGCTAAAGTTTTATGAGATAATGGCAGTTCCCATTGTGACATATGGATCAGAGAATTGGGCCATGAATAGATCAGACAGAAGATTACTAGAAACATCAGATATGAAGTTACTCAGATACGTTGCAGGATATAGGCCTACTCTAAGAGACCGCATTCCTAGTGAAACAATTAGGCAAGAACTCAAAATATTTAATGTAAGTGAAAAAATACAAAACTATAAACAAAAATGGCATGAACATATTTTAAAGTTGGACTTCTTCTAGGCTAACAGAACAAGCACTGTTGTACCAACCTCAAGGCTATAGTGATGCGGGACGTCCTAGAAGACGATGGGAAGATGAATTCTGAGAGCGGAACAGGCCGACGGCCTACCATGAAGATGATGATGATATATATAGAGAGAGGTGGATAGAGACAGATAGAGTGCTTGAGAGTGAGAGAGAGAGAGAGAGAGAGAGAGAGAGAGAGAGAGAGAAGAGAGAGATAGTGAGAGGAAGATTGAGTGAGTGAGAGAGATAGTACAAGGAGTAGTAACCAATGAAAATTATGCACAACTGGCTTCCTACCCCTTCCACAATTTCACTGGCCATGACAGTACGCTTGCGCATCTCAATGATATTGTCATTGGAAGAATTTTGATGAAATGAGAGGAGAGGGGGTTGTTACATGCTTATAGGCTATTCTTCTTTTCATTGGAGGTTTCTGGCACAGTGTATTAACTTGGATTAAAGGCAAATTTGTTACATCCAAACAATTTAAATATGAATAGAACAATGCAATAGAAAATTGAAAATACTTTGTATTGTAGACCTAGAAATGAGGTAGATAGGTGGAGCACAAAAATTAGACTCCGCCTCTCTCTATATTTTTTATCACCTATGAACCAATGACATTTCACCATTGATCGAGTGTTAAAACGTCATCATTATCATTAGAAAAGTTGATAAATTTCAGACAACTAACTCACTGGCACTACAGAAACCCTAGGATCATAGCCACTTGAACATAAGCTCTCCACTCATCCCTATCCCGAGCAAATATTCTTTCTATCATCCCCTGTATAATCAACTTCCCTCAAATCATGAATAATGTTATTCTCCCACCTCATTATTGGTCTTACAAATGGACATTTTACTTCTGATTTTCCTACAAGAAGCTTCAATACCCTTTTTCCATTCCTCATTCATACCACATGACCTGGTCAACGCAAGTTTTTTAGGAAAAAGTTGGTTAGGCCCTATATGGCGGACACGAATTCTTCTAAGTTCCACAGAATCGCAGTGCGCATGCGCGAGTTGCGGGAGTTGCTGTAATGGTTAATATAGCCTCCGGTAGATGGTTCTGCAGTCGGCGTTAACAACTTTGGGAATAAATTCCCAAATGCAAAAAAAGAAAAAAAAAAGAAAAAAGAAAATGGACGTAAACTAACTTGCCATTTCCTAACGAAAGAAAACTATTTTCATGCATATTATTTATTCCCAAATGCTTAAAAAAATGGACGTAAACCAACTTCCCATTTCCTAACCTAACAAAACAATTTACATGCGTAGGCCTACTATTTAATAAACTATAAATTAATTTTACGTACATTAATACAAAATATGGTTTGAAATTATTTTCAAATGGTGGCAATGTTGGAACAACCTGTGAAAGTGGCAAGTAATTAATGTATCCACGATCATGTTTTACGTAAATATATAAATATAAAATATTGTAAAGAAAGCTTGAAGGTCGTTGCAAAATGTTTAAAACAGTACGATACGTGTTTACAAGTGTTTAGTGCATCAGGGGCTACCTCAACCGTTTATTACATCTGGTTTGCTATAAAGATCATGTAGCTCACTGTTAAGTAGTATTCTCCATTCCCCTGTCTGTTTATCTCTCTTCGGTCCAAAAGTTTTCTTAAGAACTATGTTCTCAAATACTCGTAATCTTTTCTCTTCTCTTAAAGTAAGAGTCCATGTTTCCCATCCATATAACTGGGAGAATTGGCCCTAACTCTTTTATATATTTTGAGCTTTACGTTTTTGAGTGATGCTGTAACGAGAAGAGACCCTGTAATACATAATAGCATGCATTTCCAGAATTAAGCCTGTTTAATTGCTTTGTGTATCTCATTCTTCTTTGTAATTTTTGTTCCTAGTTATTTGAAATTAGTCACTTGCTCAAAATTCCCCTCATTTTTCATTAACTGTCTATTTATACTATTTAGCCTAATGTATTTCTGTGCTTGCTATTTAGTTTTAATGATGTTAATTCCAGTCCCAATTTCTTAGTGTTACCCAATAGAGTGAGTGTTGGCCCCTAGTATGTCTTTGTGGTAAAAACGTACGTAGGATGTATGAACCCGTGTTGAAAATCCTGCCCATCAGGACCATTTTCATGGTTTCTGATTACAATTCATGGCGTCTCGGATTCGATTCGCTCAGACCACAGGAGTTTCCTTAAGTATAGGCTAATTAGCCTATTCCTATTGACGCCCATGGTCTTGAATTTTGGTTAAGTTTAGGTTTAAGAACTATCCTGGTGTTTCGTTATCATTTATCACCCATGATATCATAAAGGAACCTAACTGTAACTTCCAGGAGCCCCAACTTCAAGTTGGTTACAATTCCTTCAATGCCAGAAGAGAATGCCAGTAATGTCATAAGACAACCTGTTGACATTGAAAAAAATAAGCAGAACATATATAGACCTACATGATGTCCCATGTCGTGGCCGAGTGTTTAAAGTTGACTAACTTACATGCCCACTATCTCGGTGCAGAGCTACTCAACGGGCGCTGGTTCGAGTCTCCGTAGGGGAAAAATGCTCGTGGAATTTCGGCCAATATGGGAAGGTGTCTACCCAGAATAATCAGAAATTTCGATAGCTACATAAAGTAGCGGGGGGCAGAGGCTAATTGGGATTTCCGGATCTTTGATCTGGTCAAAACCCTGATGGAACTGATATTTAACCTCTGGGGTGAATTTCGGAGAAGTTCGGAGGGTCTAACTTAGTCAAATCCACTCTCCTCACCTCCAAGTTGGGGCCCCTTGCAACCTTCTTAAGAAATTTTAAGATTTTAAGATGCAAAAGAGAGTGGGGTGTGGAAAGAAACGGGAAGCTACCACACCTATATATCCCTAGTAAAGCTGCAAACATGCCATGATGAGAATGCTGAGTTTGCAGTGAAGGACCTGCTCTTGGGCGGAGCACTAAGAATGAACATAGAGTAGCGGCTCCAGATTGAGGAAACTACCGTCGGTTGGGTTACCCGACATACTGACTATATGTAACACCGATACCGGTTGATGATCGTCCACCTCTGTACTTAATACATGTCAATGTAAGATCCAGCAGCCAACTGGTAGTCAAGGGACTTCTAGGCCTGTCGCGTCATGGAGTTTATGTAGCCCTATAGGACCAATAATCCAGAATTATGAAATTAGGAGAACGATAAGAGGAGAGGAAAATCTAACAGAGAGAATCAAAAAGAGAGAGATGCAATTGTTTTGGCATTTAATGAGAATGCAACAACAATGATAGCCTAAGTAAGGATCTTTCAATGACACTAGTCGAAAAGGGTATTCGGAGTAGACTAAGCAGATCATGTTACCAAAAAGTTAAAACAGTTATTCATTGGAAGGGACTACTAAAAATAAGTACTCTTGAGAACGAAGGAGATTAGGAACGGAAGGAGGCTTATGCTGCAAAATCCTTGTAAAATAACGGGCTTCCAATATAAAACCGGACCGGCCTCAAGGAGTTTCACCCGGCACGCAGTGCTGTCTCTTCCACCCGCAATTCACCCTGCCTGCCACCCGCCCTTGAACTGTTTCTTACCTTATAGAAAATACTGGAAATGTTGTCTTCCCGCACACGTGCTATGGGATCACCTTGGTTTAGACAATGAACACGTGTACACTTGTAAGGTTTGAGTTTTAACAATTTTGTTGCTGTATGTGCAGAAGATACTGAAATCCTAACTTGTTGTTCTAATTTCGGTAATGATTTTTGTGGTGAACGTTCTAATTTTTCTTCGGCGAGAACCGTACGCCTTCGCGTGTGTTTATTATTTTGTACTGAACAAGTGGTCTAAAATTTAGTCACAAGATCGTGGATTGTCGATCTGGAAGGAGGTAATTGTCCAGGGAAGTTCCGAATAAATTCCTCGCGAACGCGACGAGCTGATTCGTAATTAGAATAACATTTACACACATAAATGCGCTGCTCTAATGTAAGCTGACGTCTCATCTTGTCGAACGATAGTAAACTGACTAGTTCAAGGACGAGCGGCTGGCAGAGTGAAATGCGGACGAGGAGAGAGCGCTGCCTGACGGGTGAAACCCCGTGAGGCCGGTCCAGGTTTATATTTGGAGCCCGTTACATAACTTTTCGTTTACTTGCAGGCCTATACCTATATCTTAAATCAGAGTGAACTATATAATCCTACCTACAATATTTGCCTATTTATTAATAAGTTAATTTATAGTCTTTTTGCTATAAAAATGGTTGAATGGAAATAGTGTATGTAATATGTTTAAAGTAGGCCTAATGCAAAGTGAGCAGAACCAGGCCTATGGCTTTTTTTTATTAATTTTACTTACATTTCCTGATGGAGTTAAGACCATAAGGTCTTCTCTTCCACTTCACCAGAGTTAAATTATACATATAGGCCTAATATCAATTATGAATTATCTACATGTTGGTTAATATTAATAGCCTATAATTATAGGCCTAATAGACATATGCTACACAATACTGAGTTGACAAGGAAAAAAAATAATAACGATAATAATAATACTAATAATAATAGTAATAACAATAACAGGCTAATAATAACCTATAATTTGATTAAGTACGCCTAACATAAAATAATAAAAAGGTATTCCTGGAACACGTTATGAGGAATAGGCCTAATAGTGAGATGTTCGCTGTAGAGGTACAGCGTCCATAACTGTAGACATTTTTGAAAATATTCTTTATTTAGTCCAGCTTACCCTATTCTTCTGAGTAATGTTAGGGCAAAATGCAGAATAATGACGATATTTGGTAATGTGATAAATAATTTATTTCATTAAATGTATGCCTGACTCCCTCAAACTGAATTGTGGGTATTTCTATATTTTACGTTAGGCCTATTTCAAAATAATAGCCTACACATAGGCCTACTTGTAGCCTATATTTCTAAATTGTAAATGTGTAGGCATATAATGCCTTCTAATATGATCATCTGGCTGAAACTGTCTACTGACGTTCTTTATTAGTTTACTTACTCTTACTTACTCACTGGCACTATCGAACCCGTAGGTTCATGGCCGCGAGGACATAAGCTCTCCATACATCCCTATCCTGAGCTAATGCTTTCCAATCATTCCCTGTATAATCTACTTCCCTCAAATCATAGTTAATGTTGTTCTCCCTCCTCATTCTTGGTCTACCAACTGGGCGTTTTCCTTCTGGCTTTCCTATAAGAAGTTTCCATGCACGTCTTTCATTCCCCATACGCGCAACATGTCCTGCCCATCGCAGTCTACGAGACTTAACTGTTCTTATTTATATCTGGCTTCCTATAAAGACCATGTAGTTCATTGTTATGTAGTCTTCTCCATTCGCCTGTCTGTTCATCTCTCTTTGGTCCAAAAATTTTCCTAAGAACTTTATTCTCAAATACTCGTAATCTCCTTTCCTCCCTTAAAGTAAGAGTCCATGTTTCGCACCCATATAATATAACTGGTAGAATAATAGTTTTATATATTTTCAGCTTAACGTTTTTTGAAAGGAGTTGGGACATCAAAAGTCTCTGCAATGCATAATAGCATGCATTTCCAGAATTGAGCCTATGTTTAATTTCTTTGTGCATCTCATTCCTATTTGTGATTATTGTTCCTAGGTATTTGAATTCAGCCACTTCCTCAAAATTTCCCTCATTTGTCATTAGCTGTCCATTTCCATTATATACTGAATTTCTACGTGTGACTTAAGGTAGATTTATTTAGTTTTTACAATAGACATGTTTTGTTTGTTAAAGGTAACGATTTTCATGGAATACTTCCAGAGTCCGGCTGAGAATCAACTAGAATAGAGTGAGTGCTAAAAAAATTTTTGTCAAATTATCTTTGTAAAATATTTACACTTACCTAATATTTTATTTTTAATTCATAAACATGGATTTCTCATTCTTCAGGCAACAATTTTATAACAATTACAAATTAGTTTACGACACTATACAGCATTCCTACAACGTTAATTGTGCTCGCAACTTCGAATTGCTTGCATATCTTAATACCCATAACAATATTGACAATTATCACCACCTTCATGCTATGAACGCCTTCAACATTGTGCAGTCGTCAAACATTTATGTTACCATGATGAACTCCAACTACTTCAATTACTTAAGTAACATTAACTTCATTGACAGACTAGAACTCAGTCAATTAATGCAATCAGATGTACAAAACACTAATCACCCAATTACATCTTATTCAAATTCAATTGTTTCAGACACAACTGCTGACTCTTCATTTTTTTCACGTTTTACTATAGATGATAGCCCACATACTGAACAAGCAGTCACAACAACTGCTACGTCTGTTGTCCCTATATATAGGCCTATTGTCAATACAAGTTCAGACACCACACGTTGGGCTATTCCTTCTACTAACGCTCCCACCGCTGGCACAAGAGTTTGGCCAGCTCAAATCCCTGACCAGGCACGCCTGTTAGCTCCAAACGCTAATATGACAGGTTGGGCAGCTCAAATCCCTGCCACCACACGTCTGTCAGCTCCAAACGCTGATATGACAGGTCGGCCAGTTCAAATTCGTGATATAATACGTCTGTCAGCTCCAACCGCTGTTATGACAGGTTGGCCATCTCAAAACATTGCTACAAACATGTATGTCAACTCCAAACCAGGTCACCGAACGCTGGCCAGTTATAAACCCACGCACCACAAATAGGCCTACGCTATCTTCGTTCTCTGGCGCCATGACTTTGCTCTCTCCAACCGGTGAGATACACGTCTGCCAGGTACAACCTCTGGTATGACAAGTCTGCCAGTCCATGTTAATTTTCAGGCTCAAAATTTAATTCATAAAAAAAAGACTTCACTGTTCATATAAAATTGAATCTTCGGATTACATTTTTCAGGTATAAGCCAGAAGATTCCTCTTCTGGGAACTCCTGTCTTTAATACATTTCATGTTAAATTTTTAGGGAAACATTTTTATTTGTTGAAACAAAACTTTAGTCTAGGCTACATATTAAATTGAAACTTCAAAATATATTTTAGATGTCTGAACCATAAGATCCATGTCTTCTAATACAATTCATTTTAATATTCATTCCCCAAATTTTCATTTATTAAAAAGAAGCTTCAAGCTATAAGTTATATTAAATCGAACCTTCGGAATACTTTCTTTGAGGTTTGAGTCAGAATATACTTCTGGGAATCTCATTTTCAATAGGCTACATTCCGTATAAACATTTCTGGCTAAATATTTAATTTATTTAAAAAATCTACACACTACACGTATGCATATCTAATTGAACATTCATAGGCCTAATATATTATTGAGGTTTTTGGCGTTAAAAAATTGAATTTTTTACTCCTCCATGTCCATGAGGGGAAATTAATATTTTACTGTGAGAACTGTGGAAAGTAATAGGGTATTCTAAAAACGTATTTAATAGTAACTTCATGTAGCCTATAACAAGTATATTAAAAGAAAATAATTGATTTTATAATTATATTTACATAGGATTAACCTAATTGCACCAGTTAGAGTTACAGTGCCATAAGTCAATTTTTCAGGAATAGAACGTAATAATTAGCCTACAACGTATTAGACAGGTTCTCTTCAATTAAAGTCTCTACAAGAAATCTGGGTCGAAATGACATTCCTACAATGTTAACATTACAATATATTTGTTTCCAATTTTTTTTTTTTTTTTTTCTAAATTTGTTAATTTCTGGAAAAAAAAATAAAACTTACCTCACAATAAAATATTCTAAATATACAATTAAAATTAATCGAAATTTCATTATATACAATACATTTTGAAAATATTTCATGCAAAGCTTACTGCATAGTCCAACTTGTTTCTGTTTTAATACCTCTGATCTTATTCTTAAGGTATCATGCAAATTTATATACTTGTGGGTCTTATAAAAGAAATATAGCCTGTCTCCATTAAAGTGTTTTTATACGGGGTAGATTAAATTTTGGTAAATTTGTGACTGTTTATTTCATGATAAATTATTTGGTTTTTCAAAAGATAAAACTAATGATCCTCTAAGTTCAGTTTAATAGGCCTACATACGTTATACATTCCTTCTTGAATACCAGAAACAAATGACTACGGAATATGAAGGTTAATATAATTTTTATTCATTTAAAAAAATATGCTAAATTTACCTCCGTTATTAAATTACCCAACTTTACCCTACTTGAAATAAAGTATGTCTATAGTCATAATGAGTATAGGCCTACGGTTTTTCCAGGTTTCTTTGCATAGCCTACTGGGTGAACAATAAGCCATCTTTCATTTAGCATGACAAATCTTGAGATTAAAAAATCTAATACAATATGTTTATTCATACTAGACTTAATTTTCGAGAATAAGTTTGAAATTTGATTTCAACAGTGTGTCATAGATAATATAGTGACCAAATTCCCAATATATCTCGTCATTATTCTACAAAAACGAAAACTGACAAGATATCTGTGGTCACAGGGAATAGGCTACATTAAAAATAAGTAAAGTTGCCAAAATGCGTTAAGGAGGCTCGGTAGTGAAGAGGGTGTAGAAAGTAACATGAAAATAGTAAACATATACAGGGTGTCCCGTTTTAATTACCCGGGATTTATTAAATTATTTTGTGTTAATTAATGAAACATCTAGCTTTATAAATATAGATATGCTATGTAGTTTTCTTAAATATTTTATATCATTCTGTCTAAATTAATTTTTGAATAAATGAAGTTTGATCATGGCATAGGCATACCTAAATTGAGGTAGGCCTACATTTTTCTCATTTCCTGTGATGAATTAGAATATAAAATTAAAATATTAGCAGTATTTTATAAGCCTATGTATGACCTATATAAAAATGTGCCCCCAGCACACTGTTTTTTTTTAATTTGGCCCAATTTGATAGAGTATCAAATTTCATCACAATAAATTAACATTAACCCGTGTCGCACTGGACTTAAATTTATAAATATTCAAAAATTATATTTACACCAAGAGTAGGCTATTTTTCTATTGTCTTAAACAGGAGAAAATAAATCAATAAATATCTTCAAATGCAGCTGTTAGAATTACATTAATTTTAACACTATAAATGATTATGTTATCGTAAGTAATGTGACGAGTGATTTCCAAATCATAGATACATTCCTATATGATTTGGAAATTAAGAGTGGCATTTGTTAGGAATATTTAACGAAAAAATTAAGCTGTTTACTCAAAAATCATTATTTAAATATAGTTATTTAAAAATATTCATATATTTAATGTAACGCCGATGTTTCAAAACAAATCAGAATTGTGTGGTTATGTTTCATTTGTTTATCCAGTGCAACTTGATCGTATTATTTTATTTATTGACATCTGGCGTGGGAAACTTCAAATAGGATCGCAATATAGTACACTCAGTAAAATCATTATTTAAAAACAAAATTATTGATCACACAATTATCAAAAGTGTAGTTCGAAGGAATCTGTTCATTATTAAAATAATGCTCTAACCTATTCAGAATATTAAAAAAGAGGAGCAATCTTGAGCACAAAAGCAGGTGATGGTTAAGAGAATTCGGGAAAACAGTGAGGTGAAACACGACTGTCATTGGTTGTGAAACAAAATTCGTTGAAACACGATTGGTCATTAACTCCCATTTGGAACATGAGTTAAATAGTCATCTTTTCTTTTAAATATATATATTTCAACGCGCCTGTTCTAGTTCAATGCGGCACGTCACTCATCATAAATTAAAAGAAAGATGACTTTAAATTTATTCTTATAACAAAAGAAAAAAAATATATATAGAGGGTGTGCGGAATGAAATACGTAAATTCGAAAATAAGGACCATCTATTAAACAGGGTGTATGAAATTCCACTTACAAACTTCTAGGTCTTGTAGAGGGGATCGAGTTGATAATATTTAGAATTGGAAACCATGTCCGGAAACTTACCGTTTCCGTGCTGCAGCCGTTGAAAAAAAAAAAAAAAAAGTATTGCCTGAACGTACGTCACGTGTCCCAACAAGAAATAGCTTTGCGATTCGTCTAAATCGAAAATTTTCCTATCGAGTATTCCAAGACTTGGTGTTTTTTTTTTTTTTCAAGAAATGCCCAAAATTTTTCGAAATTTTGAAAACTGCAAAAATTGATTGTTGAGGATATATCCGGGATTATTAATGCAAGTCATGATTCAGTTTCCATTTTGTTTCTTTGGTTATTAACGAGTTGATTTAAATTAGACCTACTTGTAAAAATGGTCGCGTTAAAACATGTTTTTAAACGGCTGCAGCACGGAAACGGCTTGTTTCCGGACATGGTTTCCAATTCTAGATATTATCAACTCAGTCCCCTCTATAAGTCCTAGAAGTTTGTAAGGGGAATTTTAGAGCACCCTGTATAAATTTATTATTAATTACTACTTAATCCTCCTCTTTATTATCTCTCCTTAATTGTACTGCGATCATCTCCTAAGCCTTCCGTGCACTGTGAAGAAGTTGATAATCTAGGAATCTTAAGGCAAATAAGTTCACTTCTTGAGTTATTAGTGCCTTAGAATGTTTGCTTCTATGTGTATCATAAGAATAGTACATGTTCTTTGTTAATAAGTGCTTGTCTAAAAGATATAGAGGGCCACTTTATACTTTACAACTTGTTCCCTTTGACTACTGATATCCGAGGTATTATTGCGCAGTACCACATACATTAATGGTATAACTACATTTCGTTCTTTTTCTGCACGTAACTGACTATTGTAGTGTTTTCCTAAAGGGAATATCCGCTAATTTATACATAAAAAATCATATTTCCAATATATTAATATAGGATACCAATTCACCGAAACATGAATTAAATATTGATAAATATACGGAACTTTAGCATCAAAACTCACACCAAGCACGCACACATGTTGATAATGACTATTTAACTCATGCCCCAAATGGGACTCAATGGCCAATCACGTTTCAATGATTTCTGTTTTACAACCAATCAGAGTCGTGTTTCAAGAAATATTTATAATTACCATATTAAAGAAGGCTCCTCCTTTTTAATATTCTGAACAGGTCTGACCATTATTTTGCAGTGACTGAGCCCGTTAGAAATACAGCTACCAGATTGTATATATAGTGCATGAATGTCAACACATGCCGCATGTGGGAGTAAATATAAAAACATTTGTAGCTATTAATTATACCACCAAAAAAAAGAAACAACTATTTGCACTTTCTTAAATGTATTTTTTCCCAGGTAACAATCCAGAAAAATATAATTGTCATATTTCCATCATAGGCCTACGACATCAGAAATGAATTAATATACAGTTTCATGTGTTTCATTTTTTCTCCACTAGAGAGCATTCTTACAATATTGCGTTCCTTTGGCAATAAATAGTATGATCTGGTTGCAGTGATAAACAAAAGAAGCACTTGAAGCGTACCTATCGCTTCTCATTTGTTTTCAAACATTAAATAGGCCTATATAAATATTTTAAAACAACTATAGTTAAATAATGATTTGTGAGTAAACAGCTTAATTTTTTTCGTTAAATAGTCCTAACAAATGCCACTCTTGATTTCCAAATTCTCTATATAAATTCACTCCTCACTTCGTGAGTCGTGAATTTATCGATAATTTGGAAATCACTCGTGGCATTACTTATGACAATGCCCCTGAATAAAAAAACTGTTTAACATAAATACTGTTTAACATAAATACTTGAAGAACAATTCGTCCTACATCTCAGGTCCCGAGTTCGCTTCTCGTTCACTTCATGTGGGGTTAATTATCATAGCCAGTGCAATTATTTCTACAACTGTGAACATTGTATACTTAATTGACTTCTATATTTTTAAATGTTTTAGGATTTTTCTTCCTGATTTTAAAATTCAAGTAGGCCCTATAATAATTATTTTCCAGACAACCATATTTGTATTTTTAAGATAATTGTATTAAAGCAGTTATAAAAGCTAAAATAAAACAAAACGTTAGGCTACATAATACAGGTCTGAAAAGTTAAAATATTTACCTTGGATTGGAGCTATTATCTAATTTAGGCTTATAGGCATAGATTAATTGCTAATAATAGTAAAAATTGTAGTTTATATGTAAAATCACAAATTATAATAAATAGCCTATAGGCACACCAAAGACCGAACCAATTTTAATAAAGAGAGGTGTAAGACAAGGGTGTAGTTTATCACCTACGCTTTTTAATTTATATATTAATGACATCATCCAAAATTGGAAAAGTAATGTTAATATAGGTATAAGAATGGACCGTTTTAAAATATAAAATGTTTTAATGTATGCTGACGATGTGGTTATTATTCAAGAAAATGAAAATAATTTGCAGTACACTTTGCATCAATTAAATCAGTTATGCCAGGAATTTAATTTTAAAACATCAAAAAAAAAAAACGAAAATAATGGAATTTTGGGGAAGTGAACATAGGCCTATAAGATCAAAAATCATAATAGACAACAAACTTCCGGAACAAGTAAGAAATTTTTAATTATTTGGGTTGTAATTTTACTATAAAAAACTTAAAGAGACGTAAATGTGAAACTGTCAAGATTTCAAATGATATACATCCATCCATAGTAATTCTGCCCGAAGGCAGGTCCTTCACTGCAATCATAGTATTTTCATGCTATGCTTGCAGCTTTACTAGGGAATAGTTGGCGTGGCAGCTTCCCGTTGCTTTCCTCACCGATAAAGGATGATGATGATGATGATGATAATGATAAGGATGATGGCCATATGATTTCGGGGACAGTTTGGGCCTTAAAGTTTTCCCTGACATTTGTCTTACAGGCGAGGAAAAACCCCGATAGAAACCTCTCCCAGAAAAACTGCCTCGACCGGGGATCGAACCCGGGCCCGCTGCGTGAAAAGGCAGCACGTTTCCTCGAGACCACAGCGGTGGACTTTCAAATGATATGTGGATCTATAAATATAACATTAGCGAACAAAACAAGAAGAGATACTAGATTGAAGTTTTATAAAATATTGGCAGTTCCTGCAATACTTTATGGGAGTGAAACCTGGGCAATGACCAAAAAATTACAAAGTGGAATAGAAATGAACTTCCTTAGGAGAACAAAAAGCTGCACAAGAGTGGATCGGATAAAGAATGAAAGTATAAGAACAGAGTTAAATATATATCGATTGAATGATAAAATCAAAGAATATAGAGAAAAATGGTTTAGACATGTAGAAAGAATGAATGTAACAAGATTACCATAAGCAGCATTTAACTACAAGCCAAGAGGTTCAAGGAATGTAGGAAGGCCAATGAAAATATGGACAGAACAACTGTGAGGCGGAACAGGCAATTTGCCTAGCCCGTGAAGTGAAGAAGAAGAAATTAAAAATTGTAATAATAATAATAATAATAATAATAATAATAATAATAACAGTAATAACTATGGCCTAATAACAATTACAATAAGAGCCCCATTTTATCTGGCGGGGAGTTAAGGATTTGAGGCCTTATCTGCCACTAACCAGGTTGGAGTAATTGTAAACTTTAAATAAATTTTAGGCTTATAACTTCTAGATTCATCAATTCTATGATAAATTTAGCATCTATTTGGGTGAATGGAACGAAATTCCTAACAGCCTTACCTCACCAGTACAATAAAAAATTAATGAATAAATACATAAATAAATACATGAATAAATAAATATGCTTCAAATTTGAAGTGCATAGGGCCTACTTAAAAAGCATTTTACAGTCTTCATTTATTTAAAGTTGAAGTGAATATTATTGGTATTTTCTATTACCAAATTATTAAAAAAATCATATTCAAGCCTTACCTAATGAACAAAATCTCATTTAATTTAATTTTTTGGGAGGAAAATTATTTTTTTTTCAAAAGTTTACAGAATCATCAGTCATCTCATTTAACGGTAAATAGCCCAAGTTGAAATGTTTAACAAAAGTGTGTGATCAAATCAACAAGCCTAATTTTTGTCTTAACAAACAGAAAATCTAACCACTGAGTCTATCATGATACGGGCAATAACATCGTTTGATACTTGTCCAATGTCACCAGGTTACCTGGAATTACATCCTGGCATTGGTGAAATGGCAACTCATTTCTGAGGTTACTTCACCTATAAAACAGAGTTAGGTAACTCCGATCATGCAATGGAAAATAAACTACAATAAAAGAGCAGGGGAGTCCTTAAATCTAAACTTAACTTAAATTACAAACCACAAATGACCTTTGGTCTGGCCGGGAATCGAATACGGTACCCCATTAATTGTTGTCACAGCATTAAACTACACCATCCAGTATTTTCAGTATAATTTCAAAAATATCTGTACTTGCTAAATAAAATAGACTACTATAAATATAGAGACTAAACTTGCCTACTATTAGGCAAGCAGAATCTGCATAGGATTATACCAGTGAAAAGTAATGCAATGTTTGGAGACCATACACTCAGTAGATTTGTATAATGTGCATTATGTTAAGTTTAGGCTAATTTCTAAAAATGGTTTTGTTGTTCAAAAGTGTACGATTGTTTGGAATATTTGCATTTTTGTGGCGTACTTGAAGTGATGAAGAGTTCTGGACACCCTGAAATTAAGATTCGCTAGATCACTAACGAATTAAGCAAAATTGAATGAACTAAAAATATATATAGGCCTATATATACAGGTTGTTCGGGTAGTACCATCTTGGAAACATTTATATCTCTTCTCACTGAATTATGGCAACCTGTTTATTTGTTCAAAATTTATTTTTACTTCTGTATAAAATAAAGTTATTTCGAGTCACAGTACTAATAATATAGGCCTGAATCGAGTTATAAACTGGGCTTACATTCTTAACATTTATTATTTGTCTTCAATGCAGGCTTTCACGGCCGGTAATCATAATGTTGAGTGATTCCGGGTTATGTGGCTGTGATCCATTACTGGTGTTCCTATCAGACTTTCTCCCTCAACTGCGGAGGGCATCTTCAGTAGCGAGTACTTCTAGGTGTGTTTCCTGGTAGGAGGCTCGACTGTGAATGAGCCTCCGACCAGGAAACACACCTGAAGTACTCGCCAGTGAAGATGCTTTTTACTTTATGTAACATCTACAATTCACATACCCGAAATCTGTATGTATTTTGTTTATTTATTCAATAAAGATTAGATAGTAGTTAGGGACATAGAGCAGACCCGGGGATAAGGGCATTATGCCCGTGGTAACTCGGGGGGTGGTGGTGGGGCTCTAAATAAAAAAATAATGAAGATGCCCTCCGCAGTTGAGGGAGAAACGTCTGGCAGGTACATCAGTAATGGACCACGGCCGCATAACCCGGAATCACTTATCATTATTATTTGTCTCTCTGCAGATACATTTTTGTCACAACTTAATCGCCATAGATATCTCAAATAATCGTACATTCTGATTTTAACATGAGTATGTTTCTCTTTAGCATGCGTTTACTGGCCAACACTGTTATCAGGTACGTTACCACTTCTGAACATTTCAAATGAGTGTTTAAAATTGTCATTTGCAGCAATTATTAAAACTGTCATTTTCAGGATCACCTTTATATTTAAGTTAGGAATTGCCATAGGCTTATAGCAAACCAACCAATGATATTATCAAATATTAATTGACTAGTTGTTATAACCAGATACATCAATCTTAGGCCTATGCATACGTACCAGATGAATGAGATCCACAGTTTAGCCAAATATAGTTTTAGTATTGTGTAAACAAAATATTGAATATTCACCTCTTAGGGGCAAAGGGTCGTGCAAAGAGATAAAAAGTAGCTCTTAATCAAGAAATCGTATCTCTGATTCTCATTATCTGTCGTTATTGAATTTTTTTTGTGTTAAGGTCACATCTAGCTTTAATGGAAATGTATTTTTAAAATATCTTATATCATTGAATTAAAAAGAAATCGTTGAAATCACCATACTAGTAAAATAATTTAGAACTACTTGAGATAGTGCTATCAAATTTTCAGGTCACTTTGCTCACTATATGATGAAGTTCCTGTTAGAGTTTCAGTAAAATAGTAGGCCTAATCCAAAAACCACATTTTTATAAAGAGTTTATATGGAAAAAAAAAAAAAAATGAACTTAAAATTTAATGGCAACCTATGACGCCCAAGTATCATATTGGTTAATGCACTAGAATATAGAACTAGGGACCTTGAGTTCAAATCCAATTTTGGGCAAATATTTTTCTCTTAAATAAATAATGTTGTTTTAGACCGTGTATCAGTTGTAGTTTAATTAAATTTAAAGAAAAAATACTTTGTTATTGTCCTACGCTTTTAGTAAAGGGAAAAAAAAAAATAAATTTACGCCACGAAATCTCAAACTCCGATAGAAACAGGAGAAATGAAATTTGTGACAACTCGCGGTCAGACGAATCAACAGCAACCAGTAAAGTTGCAAATCAATACGTTAGTCTACTTATGGTATTTTCTAATTCAGCTAAGAAATAATAGTTTGATAATTGACAAGCAATTTTCTATTTAGGTCTACATAATGATTTCCGACATTATGTGTGGGGGATAGATGGTTGAAATCAGGGGTTTCAATCTTAATAACGTCGGCATGTACGACTGTTCAATGAGCACTCCCATGTGGGTAAACTCTGGAAAATTCGATATGCGAGAAAGCTCATAATGCTTTCCTCTTCTGTGGTTAGCAGGATGTAAGGGTTTCGCCGACCATTCTGCTCTGTGTTTCCGTCCTTTGGATTGTAATGTTCCGAGCTGTTTTCGGCTGCTAACTACGCATAGGCCTATACTCACTGAGTGTAAAAAGTGATCGTACAGAAAGCAATTTGATCAATTAATTATAAATTTAGATGCCACAATTTCCTATTGTTAGTGATTCTCAATCACTTTTTCATTTTCATATTTGTAAGATTCTTTATTACATTATTGTCCCATCTGTGGATATTGTAGTATCTGGCTTCCGATTAGGTTATGTAACTTCTTTACTAGACTGTCGTCTGACATTCTGTTAATACGTCCAAACCAGATCAATCTCTGTGCTTTCATATAGAAGGCCTAATTTACCACGGTTCTATTTCTAATTAATAATTAATTTAGTTCGTTCAAAACCTACTTTCCATGGACTTTTACTGGTCCATATATCATCCTCAATATCTTACTTTCGAACACGGAATGTTTCCGTTTGCCACTTTCTTGCAACGTCCAAATCTCACGCGAATAAGTTACAACTGCTCTTACTAACAGCTAACAACTTTAATTTTGAGATATTAGATATTATTTTATTTGTAAACAGGCTTACATTAGCATGATATTTTCTGCAAGCAAGCATTATTTTGTAGAAAATTGCATTCAGGGTTAATAAAAAATATAATAATAATAATAATAATAATAATAATAATAATAATAAATAATAATAATAATAATAAATATAATAATAATAATAATAACAATAACAATAATAATATCAATAATAATAATAATAATATTAATAATAATAACAATATTAATAATATTAACAATATTAATAATATTAATAATAATAATAACAATAATAATATTCACAATAATAACAATAATAATAACACTAATAATAACAATAATAATTATATACTCAATTGAGTTGGTGTTTATATGATGAAAATCCATATTTATTAATTAGATAAAAATAAAACGTAGTTTCATTTGATTTTCATATTTATTATATAATTCAGTGACAGCTGTTTCGGTACACTGTACCTTCTTCAGACATGTTAAATTATGAATTGTGTTCCAACTGATCTAAGCAACAATACAACAATATTTAATTTTTTAATTTAACAAAGGGGATTCATTCAAATCAAGTTGAGAATTTAACAGTTTACTATTACTTTTAAATTTATTAATTTCTACAGCCTCCAAAAGATCTAACTTCTTACCCTTACCACAAACATGTAAAATTTCAAAATCTTGATCGAAACAATGATTAAATTGGAATAGGTGATTAGCATATTTTGAATATTCTAAATTTCTGTTTTATATATATATGACAAACTGGTAGACCTTTTATCTCTCGGATAAAGGAACACATGAGAGCATATAACAGAAATTTAGAATATTCAGAATATGCTAACCACCTATTCCAGTTTAACCATTGTTTCGATCAAAATTTTGAAAATTTACATGTTTGTCATAAGGGTAAGACGTTAGATCTTTTGGAGGCTGTAGAAATTAATAAATTTAAAAGTAGTAACAAACTGTTAAATTCTCTACTTGATTTGAATGAATCCCCTTTGTTAAATTAAAAAATTTAAATAAGTATTGTTGTATTGTTGCTTAGATCAATTGGAACACAATTCATAATTTGTTAACATGTCTGAAGAAGATACAGTGTACCGAAACAGCTGTCACTGAATTATATAATAAATATGAAAATCAAATAAAACATCGTTTTATTTTTATTTAATTAATAATAACAATAATAATAATGGGGGCACGCCGTAGCATAGTGGTTAAGGCACTGAGCTACAAGCCGGAGGGTAGAGGGTTCAAGTCCCGTTGGGGTCAGGATTTTTAAACTGGCCCAAACCCTCTGTCGGCACTATGGCCCTGGGGTCGACTCAGCCTCTAACGGAAATGAGTACCAGACGCTTGTTCTGGGGGTAAAGGCGGCCGTCACGCAGGGCTGACTACCCGGCTGACATAAAGTGCCGATTGTCTAGAAAAAAGTGGGAGCCTTAACCTCCTACTACCCCAAGGGCCTCTGGGCCTGTTGTGGGATCAGTTTAATAATAATAATAATAATAATAATAATAATAATAATAATAATAATAATA
This sequence comes from Diploptera punctata, assembly GCA_030220185.1. Classification (NCBI taxonomy): domain Eukaryota; kingdom Metazoa; phylum Arthropoda; class Insecta; order Blattodea; family Blaberidae; genus Diploptera; species Diploptera punctata. The sequence goes on from JASPKZ010003439.1 coordinate 367,431, forward strand.
ATAATAATAATAATAGTAATAGGCCTAATAACAATAATAGAAATAATAATAATAATAATAATAATAATAATAATAACAACAACAATAATAATGGTAATAATACTAATTTTTATTATTTCAGGATTTTTTCTGTTATTTACACAGGTATCCTCAACCAAAATATACAATTTTTTTTTCCACACTTCCCGATCTTGCGTGTCTGTTTCTGCCATAGTCTGTCATAATAATAATAATAATAATAATAATAATAATAATAATAATAATAATTAGTATAATAATAATAATACTAATAATAATAATAATGACAATAATGTTAATAATAATCATAATAATAATAAAATACTACTACTATAATAGTAATAATAACAATAATAACTACATTAACAACCATCCGTCCATCTATAGTAATTCTGCCCGAGGGCAGGTCTTTCACAGCAATCATAGAATTTCCATGCTATGCTTTAGAAATTTACTAGCGAATTATAGGTGTGGTAGCTTCCGGTTACTTTCCACACAGGTGAAGGATGGTGGTGATAATGGTAAGGATGACGATGCTGATGATGATGGCCGGATGATTTTCAGTGTCCGTTGGACCCTAAGCTTCCTGACATTTGTCTTACAGGTGAGGAAAAATCCCGAAAGAAACCTCACCCAGGAGCCTGTCCCGACCGTTTTTTACACGCAGGCCCGCTGCGTGACAAGGCAGCACGCTACCTCGAGTCCACAGCGGAAATTAATAACAACGACAATAATAATAATAATATAATAATAAATTTATGATATTCTTATTTTACCTGGCAGAATTAAGGCCTTCAGGCCTTGTCTATCACTCTGCGAGGTTAAAAAAAATAGACTCTTCTCCTGCTACTTCTGCTGATTATGGGACTAGTACCGACACACCTACAGAGAATATTTTACAAAGTTGAGGGGACGGACCTACAGGTTAAACATTTTATAATTTTAATATTATGACTAATACCTGTCCAGAGTTTCATCATTAATTTTATTAATTTTGAAGGATTATTGTTTTAATCATTTCAGTTGAATTTTTACTGTTTATCAATACGTTTGCACTTTCCCAACGTATTTTTTCCGTGGCATGATCAAACAATTTTGCAGGAATCTAGTGTCCAGGGACACATTCTAGAGAAACCGGCGTTACAGTATATTCATTAATTTGTATCAACTGCAAGAGAGAGAACAGATCCATAATTCCATCATGCTATCATCACCATTATCATACATAATGATTTAGACCTATTCTGATCTGTTCCTTCTTCAATTGCTAAATCCGTCTTTTATTGTTTGTCTTCATCTTCTGCTTGAGGGTTATAATTAATAATTTTGTGTGTCAGTCTTTATAAAATGATAAATGCGCACAACGTGCAAAGAAGATTGTTCTCAGTCACTGCAGATTTAAAACAATGATTCTGATCTCATCCTACAGTTTAACACATGATATTTCTCGCACTGTTCGCTACATCTTGCACACATGCTGTCTGGGCTGGGCTCGTGGAATCTCTGATTGCTGCACAGCTTGTGGTGAAATCGATGCACAGCGAATCTGGTCAATGTGTGGCGCAATTCATATCCTCCCTGAGTCCATTCACGGTTTGTCATGGCGTCAGTTATATAGAATTCTTCCCATATTTTGCGTTTCGTCTCGTGGAGTTCTTGCAGGAAGTCCTTGTAAGCTGGTGTCAGTGGTAGAAGGAACTTCTATGTAGAATGGCTCTCTGGAGAGTTCATATACAAGTCGTGAGGGCGTGTATCTGGAGAGACAGAGCACCCTTTTTAGGTATGTGGCTTTTAGTTACTGTAATTTTTCTAGGTTCGTTTTCTTTGAATGGACCCATATGTTCTCTAACCCATATGTTGCAACGGGATCAACTTTAAGTTCAAAAAGTTGTAGGGCTGTTTCTAGTGAGAGTCTGTTTATTGACTTAATGTCGCTTATGACTCTTATCGCAGCATTTACTCTGTCATTTACATGGTTTGTAAACACGCTTCCCTGTGTTTGGAAAGTGACTCCCAGATACCTGAAGCTAGTTACTGATTTTAGTGCTTTTCCATCGATGTAGAAAATGCCTCGTCTGCCCCCTTTTCTAAAGGTCATGGAGACTGTTTTCTCTTCTTTTAGTGTCAGTTCATTTTCTTTTGCCCAGTCCAGTAATTCGTTGAAGGCTTTCTGCAGATCACTATCCGAAGTTGAGGTCAATACCATGTCATCTGCGTACATAAGCAGGTTTACGTTGTAAGGTTTTATTGCCTTGATGATGTCCGCTATAGTTAAAATGAACAGCAAAGGGCTTAACGGTCCCCCTGCAGTACCCCCACAGTTTGCTGTAACAGGTTTGATTTGTCTATACTTACTTACTTACTCACTGGCACTATCGAACCCGTAGGTTCATGGCCGCGCGGACATAAGCTCTCCATACATCCCTATCCTGAGCTAATGCTTTCCAATCATTCCCTGTATAATCTACTTCCCTCAAATCATAGTTAATGTTATTCTCCCACCTCATTCTTGGTCTACCAACTGGGCGTTTTCCCTCTGGCTTTCCTACAAGAAGCTTCCAGGCAAGTCTTTCATTCCCCATACGTGCAACATGTCCTGCCCATCGCAGTCTACGAGACTTAACTGTTCTTATTATATCTGGCTTCCTATAAAGACCATGCAGTTCATTGTTATGTAGTCTTCTCCATTCACCTGTCTGTTCATCTCTCTTTGGTCCAAAAATGTTCCTAAGTACTTTATTCTCAAATACTTGTAATCTCCTTTCCTCTCTTAAAGTAAGAGTCCATGTTTCGCAACCATATAATATAACTGGTAGAATAATAGTTTTATATATTTTCAGCTTAACGTTTTTTGAAAGGAGTTGGGACATCAAGAGTCTCTGCAATGCATAATAGCATGCATTTCCAGAATTGAGCCTATGTTTAATTTCTTTGTGAATCTCATTCCTATTTGTGAGTATTGTTCCTAGGTATTTGAATTCAGCCACTTCCTCAAAATTTCCCTCATTTGTCATTAGCTGTCCATTTCCATTATATACTGAATTTCTACGTGTGACCATATATTTAGTTTTACTGATATTTACTTCCAGTCCTAATTTCTTAGTGTTACTCAATAGTGTGTGCGTGTTGGCCTTTAGTATCTCCTCGCTATCGGCCAGTAGTAGGCCCTACTACATCGTCAGCATAAACTAACAGCTCATTAATACCATTCAGTTGTAAGCCTTCCTCATTCTCTAAAGATTTAATGGCATGCTCTAATACAAAATTAAATAGTAGAGGAGATAGTGCATCTCCTTGCTTCAACCCATTCTGGATTTCAAAAGTGCCTGAAAACTATTTGCCTACACGTACCCTACTCTTTGAGCCATTTAGACACATTCGTATAAGTCTAACTAACTTTTTAGGAATTCCAAACTACAGCAGAATACTATATAACTTTTCCCTCTTAATTGAATCATATGCTTTTTTGAAGTCTACATATAGTTGATATACAGTACCATTATATTCCCATTTCTTTTCTAAAATCTGTCTTATACTAAAAATCTGATCTGTTGTAGACCTGTTTCTTCTAAATGCACATTGGTGATCTCCTAGAATGTCGTCAATATAGGGAGTAAGTCTGCTTACTAATATATTTGTTAGAATTTTGTACGAAGTTGAAAGTAATGAGATGCCTCTATAGTTGTTGCAATCAGTTTTATCTCCTTTCTTATAAATTGGTACGATAATTGATTATTTCCATTCATCTGGAAGAGCTTCTTTTTCCCAAATCGTACTAAGCAACCAGCGTATCTTGTCCATCAATTTTTCTCCCCCTGATTTTATCAGTTCTGCTGGGATCTCAACTGAACCTGATGCTTTATACATCTTCAATTTTTCTATCGCCATTTCAACCTCTAATGCACTTGGCTCTGCGACTAGCATTTCTGCTGTCTGTAAATTATCCTCCTCAATGTCCTGTTCTGTATGTACATTTAATAGCTGATTAAAGTAACTTTTCCATCTATTTAATATACCCCTAGAATCTGCAATCATATCCCAAATTTCATTCCGAATTATGTTTGTTCTAGCCTGAAACCCTTTCTTTTCTATACTAATTCCCTGATATAATTCTCTAATGTTCCTATTTTTTGCATTCATTTCAAGATCATTAATCTTCTCTCTCAAATATTCCCTCTTTTTACTCTTTAGTAACTTCGTGGTTTCCCGTCTAGTTTACACACACTTGTGTTCTGGTAAAGTGCTGCTAAGTGAAGTGGTGTATTACCCATCATATCCTCAGCATTGACAGTGGCACCACTGTCTATAAGCAGTTTATACACATCTGTGCCCTGGTAATGTGCTGCTATCTATACCGTCATTTATTCCCACCCAGTTGTTTGTGAGGAGGTCTCTAATAGGCGGTAATATGTAATGTTTTAGACCTATAGCGTTTTCCAATTTCTTCATTAGGATGGTTCTAATTATTGTGTCGAACGCCTTGGAATAGTCAATAAATATAGCATGTAGCTTTCCTCCATGGTTTGCTATGGCTGTTTCTATATCAGATTGGAGACAATGTACAGCTTGTGTCGTTGATCTCCCACTTCTGAATCAAAACTGTGAATCTGGTAGTTTCTCATCAATAAGACATTTGAGACGCTTGCATAATAATGTTGTAAGGGTCTTGAGAAGAGTATTCTCTAAGGCAATGCCCCTATACGCATTTGGGTAAGCCGTATTGCCTTTTCCCTTGTATAGCATTATTACCTTTGATGATTTCCATCTATCTGGTATAGCTCCTTGTCTCAAGCATTCATTGAAGAGGGCTGTGAGTGGTTTCGCTAGCACAGGGAGTGTAGTTTTCAGGTGTTCATTATATATGTAATCTGAACAACATGTTTTTGTTTTTTTTGTACTCATAATAGTGTGAATTACTTCTTTTTCTGTGAAAAATTCAAGGCCTTAACTCTGCCAGGTAAAATAAAGCTATTATTATTATTATTATTATTATTATTATTATCTTGTATTTGGACCTGAGTCATTGGAGAGCTTGCCGGGCGTGTCTCTAGCCTGCAAGATTGAACTTATATGTCTCTCCCATACCTCCATTGGGATATTTCTTGGGAATTTCGGTTGCTTTGGTTGAAGAGCTTTGTATGGACTTTGCTTGGATATATCAATTAACCGTTTTTCCTCTACCTCCCAGAATAGCCTCTGTGATTCTTTTATCTTGATTTTGTACTCTCTCCTCAGTCCAACGTATAAGTCCAACTCATCCGCTGATCCCGTTGTTCTTGCATTATGCATAGCGTTAATGGCTTTCTACTGGCTTCATAGCATTCTTTGTTGAACCATGGCTTAGATTTTCGATTTACATTATCTAGTATATTAGTCTTCAGAATCAGTTCTTCTATCAGAGAAGCTGCTTCATTCACTTTTAGTTTGCATTAATGTTGTTGTTTTAGCATTGACATTGTCCAATGCTGATAGATCGGCTTTTCTGCTTAGTTTGATTGGGTTTTCTGATCTCTTCTTGTTACATTCTCTAGCTGTAGTGTTGTTTCTAGGGGCAGGTGTTCAGTTTCCACTTCTGGGATGATGTTTTGTTTCAATGATTTAAATTTGGAATTGATAAATATTAAGTCTATGGCGCTTGAACCATTATTGCTGACATAGGTTTTAATTGTCTGGTTATTAACTAGCATAAAGCCTTCTTCTTGGAGGTAGTTCACAACTTCTGTTGTTTTTTGTGAGACAATATCTATACGACAGTTCAGGTCTCCTACGAATATGACGGTGACAACTCCAGTGACGGTGTTCAAACATTGACTGATTTCGTCTATAATATTAGCTGGTGAGAACTCTGGTTGGAAATATACACATAGGCCTATAAGGGTGCATATGACGGTCCTTACTACTAGGGCATTTTTTTGATTTATATGAAACTGCGAAAGGTGAGAAGATATCTTTGATTAGACAGGTGATGCCGCCTTTGGGTCTGCCCATTGGGCTTTGTTCTCCCAAGATATTGATCGAGTAATGTGTGTTTATTGTATTCCAATCATCTGTAAGGAAGGTTTCTGTTAAGAACAATATGTCGCTTCATTTGATTTCTCTAGGAAATTAAATGGGATTCCTAATTTAAAAGCGTTCGTACTCCCGTTAGTTGGCAGTCCTTCACATGTCACATTTTCTTTAATTCCTTTTTTTGCTAGGAAATTTTTAATAGTGCCAGTTTTAATAGTGGTTGTTTGGAGTTTTAGTCTACCCACGAAGAGCCAGGCCATCTTGTCTACTGCTTGTAAGTCATCATCACTCGGTCCGGCACCGGTCATGGCCGAGGAGATTCAACTTTGCATTAGTCAATCCCTTTCCCATGAAAGGTAAGTATTATTTGGAGACATCCAAAACAGGTGATGCCGCCTTTGGGTCTGCCCATTGGGCCTTGTTCTGCCAAGATATTGATCGAGTAATGTGTGTTTATTGTATTCCAATCATCTGTATGGGGGTTTCTGCTTAGAACACTATGTCATAAGCCTTAAAGAAATTATCGGGAACTAGTCATAATATAGTTTTAAGTCCTTCTATGTTCCAATTTAGAGTCCTTAGTCTGAGTTGCTTTTGTGTCTCATTCGGTGAATTCCGCTCCGTTGTCTCGAAAATAACGGGGAAAAAGGAAACGCCAGACTGTTATTCCTGCTGGCAAGAATTCCGCTTCATTTGCTTTCTCTAGGAAATTAAATGGGATTCCTAACTTAAAAGCTTTCGTACTCCCTTTAGTTGGCAGTTCTTCACATGTCACATTTTCTTTAATTCCTTTTTTTGCTAGGAAGTTTTTAATAGTGCCAGTGGTTGTTTAGGGTTTCAGTCTACCCACGAAGAGCCAGGCCATCTTGTCTACTGCTTGTAAGTCATCATCACTCGGTCCGGCACCGGTCATGGCTGAGGAGATTCAACGTTGCATTAGTTAATCCCTTTCTCATGAAAGGTAAGTATTTTTTGGAGACATCCAAAACTTGAGTGTCAGTCTTTCTCATACAATAAAACTTAGTGGTTGGTAAAACTCCTTGATCCATGGTGAAGGGAATCTACCTGAGGGATGGTACCATGAATAAAAACCCTGCTGGTGGTTAATTATTTGTGCAGTGGACTGGCACATTCTTTCATAGAATAACTCTGTTACATGTTTACTTCAAATTATTTTAAGCCACATTTGTATGGTTGTGAATCAACTTGCTTTCGTATTTAAATAATGTATTGTTTTCACAAAAACAACGATATTTTCCACTTTTCTAATTCTCAAGCTTTTTGAATCTTATATTCTATATTTTAGGCCGATAAGTAGGAACGACTCAATTCAAAATCTACGTTTTTTTGTCATACTACATAGGGTCATACATGTTTTTGTTTTTATTTCAATCTTTATGCATACAATTTAATGGCACGACAGGCCTAGATGGACCTTAGTGTACCAATCGACTGCTGGAATCTCACACATAGAGATGACGATTATCTTGCCAGCAGAGATGTGGTCACTATATCAAATTCAAATTAGTGCTCCTCTGTGACTCCTAAGCAGCTATACAGGCAATATACTGGCAAACAGGTTTTGACTGCAAAGAATGCTATGCCATTATGATTGCCCTGCGAAACTGTGGTAAAGAAGTTATCCTCCAATGGCTACCCTTCCACTGTGGGATTGTCGGTAATGAAACTGCCGATTTCCTCGCCAAAGAGGGTCTCGCATTGAACAATTGCCTGGACCTAGGCAACACCTTACTCCTCAGTGAAACGCCAAATAAAGTTCAAATTCAAAATTATGAATGACAATATACTTCAATCAGTGGCCAGAAACAAAACAATGGGAATGTCTAATATAACATACTGATATACCGACCATACCAAGAAAAACAGAAGTAGCATATTTTAGGTTGACAACGGGCCACGACTGCCTGGCAAAACACCTTCACAAAATCAATGTTCTGCCTTCACCGAAATACATATTATGCAATCACCCTGATGAAAAAATGGACGTAGGTCATTTGAACAACTGTATTGCTGTCAAACATGAAGATGCTAAGACACCAATGTATTGGAGAGCAAGACTGCTAATGACTTCAGTGTTAGATGCAGCATATTAGTCAACAAGAACTATATCAAATTCTCTTGCTAATATTGGTGGTTTTATCAATCTGTAGCCCAAATTCCTGAAGATGTTGTGTGGGGACCGATCCAATACACTTATTGAAATTTCACGAGAGAATTCATCACACGAGAATTAAATCGATGCGAATCCCGTTCTTCTCCACCGAGGCATGATACCTGAGAACGTTCGGCCACTGTTTGAGAGAGTTACAAGCAGAGCTTCCACTATTTCCTTCTCTTTTTTGTAGAGTTTGGATTCATGTTGACTGCTGACATCTGGCCCATGGAGGTGGCCAATAATCATGCCAGAAGTATGAAATGCGGTCAGTGAATAAAGTTCACCAGCTATTATAGCTGATTTTGTCTACCTGTAGCCTGAATGATTGAGAATGCTGATGGGCTGGATAGGGACAGAGACAATCTCGATAATCCTGTTCATGCATCATTTACTGAAATTTCACGAGAAAATTTCTTACTACACCGAGATCGAAAATGAAGACGAGTCTCGTAATTTTACGCCAAGGTATGAAGCTAAGAAAGTTCGTTCACCGTTTTGGACAGTTATGAATAGAACGTCAACTATTTTCTTCGTATTTGGAATATTTGCTCTTTGTTTTACGCTAAAACCGATTCTGAACTGTTTTTGATCAAGTTTAGCGAATAATTGTTACAGGGCATTGTCTTATTTTTCATGTTGGTTTCATAATTTATAATATCTATGATGCTTTGAGGGAGATAAATTTTTCAGGGGACGAGTGGAAATCATTAGCTCAGGACAGTTGTATAGTTTAATACTTTTGATTAACCACGATTTTTATTTCTCATGTCATTAACGTTGCAATTAAAATCTGGGAGTAAAAAGGCCGTGAAATCTTGCTCACTGGCCTCGAATTTCAGGCTTGTGGTTCTTTAATGTGTCATAAATGAGCGGTGCGGGAACCACGCATTTATTTTCCTCCCTAAAGAAATAATACATGTGATTTTTGCGCTCTTCTATAATTATCGTCCCCAGGAGAATTTGAACTAGGGACCCCGAAACCAGAGGCGGGCATGATAAACACTAGTTCGCAGGATTAAATATGTTCATTCCGAGGGAAAGCTCAGGTCATTAGTGTTGCAATTCAAATCGGATAGAAAAGCGGACAAATCTTGCTCACGGGATTTATATTTAAGGATTGACGTTCTTTAATGTGCCACAATCAACTTTTCGGGACTCACGGCTTCATTTCTCTTCCTAAACAAGTCATACCCCTGATTGTTACGCTCTTTTAAACTCGATCGTACCCGGGAGAATTTGATCTCGAGGACCCTTGAACCAGAGGAGAGCATGGTAAGCATAATATCACAGCGATGAAATATGTTAATTCTGTCGGAGAGCTCAGGTCTTTAGCGTTGCAATTCGAATCTGGAAATGAAAAGGTGTCATGTTGCACACGGGCATTTATATCATATTTGAGGTTCTTTTATGTGACAAATCTGTGGTGCGTGACCCGCGGATTCATTTCTCTTTGCAAGGAAACTATACTAGACTTTTACGCTCTTATGTAGCCTATACGTTATTGCGCTGTATTACGATCAACCCATAGTAATAGGACTGCCCGAGAGCAGGTCTTTCACTACAATCATAACATGCTTTGCAGCTTTACTAGGGAATTAATAGGTGTGGTAGCTTCTCGTTTCATACCACACCAGTGAAGGTTGATGATGGTAATGATAAGGGTGATGATGGCCGGATGATTTTCGGGGACCTGGCATTTGTATTTACAGGTGAGGAAAAACAATGAAACATTATTTGTTTAAGAATGTGCATAACGTTTCTTAGAAGTAATTTCTTGAAAAAGTGCGGTTATATTCAAAACAGCACTGCATCTCCAATAATGTTCACACAATTATAAATAGCTTTGAATTGAAGTTTAGAGATCTTTCAAGCTCTTAAGTGTGACATACATACAAAACATTAATATCTACCCAATGTTAGGAATGTTTAAAACATTCGACCCAGAAATGGAACAGTGGGATCAAATAGGTTAAGAAAGAATCGCAATCTTCTCGGGGTCCACCTTGTAGTTTGCTGCTATGCACTGTATATCGTACTTCTTGATTGTCTGCAACGAAGAACCTCCCCATTCCTTCAAGCATTTGTATTCACAGGTGAGGAAAAACAATGAAACATTATTTGTTTAAGAATGTGCATAACGTTTCTTAGAAGTAATTTCTTGAAAAAGTGCGGTTATATTCAAAACAGCACTGCATCTCCAATAATGTTCACACAATTATAAATAGCTTTGAAGTGAAGTTTAGAGATCTTTCAAGCTCTTAAGTGTGACATACATACAAAACATTAATATCTACCCAATGTTAGGAATGTTTAAAACATTCGACCCAGAAATGGAACAGTGGGATCAAATAGGTTAAGAAAGAATCGCAATCTTCTCGGGGTGCACCTTGTAGTTTGCTGCTATGCACTGTATACCGTACTTCATGATTGTCTGCAACGAAGAACCTCCCCATTCCTTCAAGCTCTTGAGGAAGTTGCCTCAGTTGGTAGCATTTGATACTCGTATTCGGGAGGTTCCCTCTTTAAATAGCAAAAATTGAGTCAGTTTTTCCTAGTTCTCCTCGGCCTCAATGACAAATTTTACATTACAATGTCAATAATGGGATTCATTCCATCCCTAGTTACAGACATCAAAGTAAGATAGGCTATTTCTTTATGAAGTGTACAAACTTTGTTACTTGAAGCCATGAACTTCTTTGCTGTCTGCTGATATGAACCTGTACGATCCTTCAAGCATTGAACGAGTTACTGTTTGATGGAATTTGAGTATTGCATTAGGGAGGTCCTAGTATCAAATACCGCTAAAATTAACCTATATCAGAAATTTGCATGGTTATAATTAGTTAAGATGAATGTTGCTTATAATTACATCATAAGAATTAACTTCATGCTTAAACACCGACATATACGGCGGATATGTATAGAATACTTTTAATTCTCTTATTTTTAATTTTCTCTCTTCCAATTCTTCCTTTCCTCTCCCTTTCTCTCCCTTTTTTCTCTACCTTCTCTCCCCCTTCACCTCACTTTCCTTTCTCTTTCTCAATAACTGTGAGTTTTTCAAAATTTTGGATTTTCCAGGTTTTATTTAAGAAAAACTCAAATTTTTAAATGAGATTTGGAGTTTTAAAAACGTTGTTTTTTTTTCAATCGAGTTTCAGAAATGGGATTTTTTAAATTTTCAATACTTTAAATTTGGTATCTAACTTATCTATATTTAGGATTTCTTAAAATTAAGGTTTTCAACATTTTTTCTGCCTGTTGAATACATTTAATATAATAGCAAAGTAAAATATAATTTTTCCATTCAGGGCAGACATTTCTTTACATAGGGTACAATCACGTCGCGGCCCACGAACTTGTTTACTGTTGTGTACTAATTAATTGACTGCAGGGACTACAGCGTATTTCAAGAAGGGTTCAAAAATCTCCGGATCCACTTTGTAGTATGCTGTATATATTTACACGTTTCTTGTTGCAAGTTATAAGAAAGAATACATTTTTTCTCGGGGCCAACTTCTAGTGTACTGCTATGTACCGTATAACTTATTTCTTGCTTGCATGCATGGAATAAACTCCGCGACCCAAAAGTCCTTGAACGAATTACCTCTAGTTATAGCTTTTCAGATACTCTTCGGAAGATCCGGATTTAAAATACTGGGGAGAAAATGCAGAGATTTTTGTAGCATTTTTCAGTTGTTAAGAGAAATGTTGCGTTGGTATTTCGTTACCAGAATTCCAATCATACATAGTCACTGATATCAATGACAGATATGTCTTGATGAAGGGTCCAAACTTATCGGTGTCCACCCTGTAGATTGCTGCTATGAACCGTATATCGTTTCTTCTTGATTGCATGCAGGGAGGATCCTAAATGCTCCTTCGAGCTCTTGAACGAGTTGCCACAGTTGGTAGCATTTGAAACTCGGGAGGTCCCCAGTTCAAATAGCGATTTCAACAAACGTGAGTCAGTTTTTCGAGTTTTACTCGGTTGCAAATTAAATGTCATGTTAGAATTTCATTGCCAAGTATCATTTCATTCATTCCCATCTTCAGGTCGTCATGATAGCATTTCAAACTTTATTAGGGAGATCCGAGTTTAAATATCGGCGTCAAATTAATAACCTAAGTGGGAATATTTTGCATTTGTTCAGAGAAATGTTGCATTACAATTTCATTACCTGGATTTATTTCATTCTTAGTCACCGACATAAATGGCGGACACTTTGTATTAATGCTTAATGAGATTTGGATTTTTTAAAACGTTTTTTAAAGAATTGAGTTTCGAAAATGGGATTTTGAAATTTTTGATACTTTAAATTTGGGATCTAATTTATCTATATTTAGGATTTCTTAAAATTTAGGTTTTCAACATTTTTTCTGCCTGTTGAATAAATTTAATATAATAGCAAAGTAAAATATAATTTCCATTCAAGGCAGGCATTTCTTCACATAGGGTACAATCTTGCCGCGGCCCAAGAAATTGTTTACTGTTGTGTACTAATTAATCGGCTGCAGAGATTAACCCCCGTTTCTCTACCGTGCTTGTACAAGTTACCCCAAACATTTCAGATAGGCCTACTCTTTCGAAGTGCCCTATTTGAATAACCGGGGGAAAAGATCATGAGATTTTTTTGGCATTTCTCAGTTAAGATGAATGTTGTGTTGGAATTTTATTACCAGAAATTCATTCATCCTTAGTCACTGATATTAAAGATTTAGAGCCTACCTTCAAGAAGGTTGCAAAATTCTCCGGATCCACTTTGTAGTATGCTGTTTATATTTACATTGTACTGCGTTTCTTGTTGAAAGTTTTAAGAAAGAATACCAATCTTCTCTGGGCCAACTTCTAGTTTACTGCTATGTACCGTATATCGTATTTCTTGATTGCATGCATGGAAGAATCTCCGCGACCCAAAAGTCCTTGAACGAATTGCCTCAAGTTATAGCTTTTCAGATATTCTTCGGAAGATCCGGATTTAAAATACAGGGGAGAACATTCAGAGATTTTTGTAGCATTTTTCAGTTGTTTAGAGAAATGTTGCGTTGGTATTTCGTTACCAGAATTCCAATCATTCATAGTCACTGATATCAACGACAGATATGTCTTGATGAAGGGTCTAAACTTATCGGTGTCCACCTTGTAGTTTGCTGCTATGAACCGTATATCGTTTCTTCTTGATTGCATGCAGGGAGGATCCTAAATTCTCCTTCGAGCTCTTGGACGAGTTGCCTCGGTTGGTAGCATTTGAAACTGGGGATGTCCCAAGTTTAAATAGCGATTTCAACAAACATGAGTCAGTTTTTCGAGTTTTATTCGGTTGCAAATTAAATGTCATGTTAGAATTTCATTGCCAAGTTTCATTTCATTCTTAATAACAGTCATTAACGATATATATATCTTCATGAAGGGTGCACACCTTCTTCTTCTTCTTCCTTCCAAGTATTAGGCCAAGGCCTGTTACGATCCTATAGAAACTTTTCCCTCCATCGTTTCATAGGACGACCCAGTGATCTTCGCCTTCTTGGTATATAATTATAAACAGCTTTGGGGATCCGATTTGAACTCATTCTTTCTAGATGGTGTTTCCAATTTAGTTGGTACTGTTTAATATATTCCAAAATTGGCGTAGTCTTCAATTCTTTTAAGATATCGGTGTTCCTTTTCCGATCCCATCTGGTGTAACCCGCTGTTCTGCGCATGAATCTCATTTCACAAGCTGTTATTCTGCTTTCATGTTGTTTTCTTAGTGTCCATGCTTCACTACCATAGGTCAACACTGGTCTAGCCAAAGTGTTATTACATTTTAGTCGATTTCTAAACTGTATACGTTTTACTTCAGTACATTTTACCTTTTACTCCGTCACATAATAAGAAAAAAAAACATGGAAAAACATTGCGAATACCATGTACACTCCATACTTGCTGCCAAGCAGAATTTTTTTAACAAAGCTAATATTTGTTACGCTTATTTACTTAACGATATCGAAGAGTGACGAAGTTAGCACATAACCTCAATGAGACATCTAGTAGCAATTAAGTTGTTACTTTTGTAGTTGAAGTTTGGTTAAGTAAACGAATGTTACTTTTTTGGAATTTATTCCCACCTTCAGGTCGTCATGATAGCATTTCAGATATTACTAGGGAGATCCGAGTTTAAATATCGGGGACAAATAACCTTAGTGGGAATTTTTTGCATTTGTTCAGAGAAATGTTGCATTGCAATTTCATTACCTGGATGTATTTCATTCTTAGTCACCGACATAAACGGCGGAAACTTTTTATTAATGCTTAATGAGATTTGGATTCTTAAAAACGCTGTTTTTTAAGAATTGAGTTTCGAAAATGGAATATATTAAAGACGTACAGCGTATCTTCAAGAAGGTTTCAAAATTATCGGGATCCACTTTGTAGTATGCTGTTTATATTTACACGTTTCTTGTTGAAAGTTTTAAGAAAAAATACCAATTTTCTCGGGGCCAACTTCTAGTGTACTGCTATGTACCGTATAACTTATTTCTTGATTGCATGCATGGAAGAAACTCTGCGACCCAAAAGTCCTTGAACGAATTACCTCAACATTTTTTCTGCCTGTTGAATAAATTTAATATAATAGCAAAGTAAAATATAATTTCCATTCAAGGCAGGCATTTCTTCACATAGGGTACAATCTTGCCGCGGCCCAAGAAATTGTTTACTGTTGTGTACTAATTAATCGGCTGCAAAGATTAACCCCCGTTTCTCTACCGTGCTTGTACAAGTTACCCCAAACATTTCAGATAGGCCTACTCTTTCGAAGTGCCCTATTTGAATAACCGGGGGAAAAGATCATGAGATTTTTTTGGCATTTCTCAGTTAAGATGAATGTTTGTGTTGGAATTTGTTTACCAGAATTTCATTCATCCTTAGTCACTGATATTAAAGATTTAGAGCCTACCTTCAAGAAGGTTGCAAAATTCTCCGGATCCACTTTGTAGTATGCTGTTTATATTTACATTGTACTGCGTTTCCTGTTGAAAGTTTTAAGAAAGAATACCAATCTTCTCTGGGCCAACTTCTAGTTTACTGCTATGTACCGTATATCGTATTTCTTGATTGCATGCATGAGAAGAAACTCCGCGACCCAAAAAGTCCTTGAACGAATTGCCTCAAGTTATAGCTTTTCAGATATTCTTCGGAAGATCCGGATTTAAAATACAGGGGAGAACATTCAGAGATTTTTGTAGCATTTTCAGTTGTTAAGAGAAATGTTGCGTTGGTATTTCGTTACCAGAATTCCAATCATTCATAGTCACTGATATCAACGACAGATATGTCTTGATGAAGGGTCTAAAACTTATCGGTGTCCACCTTGTAGTTTGCTGCTATGAACCGTATATCGTTTCTTCTTGATTGCATGCAGGGAGGATCCTAAATTCTCCTTCGAGCTCTTGAACGAGTTGCCTCGGTTGGTAGCATTTGAAACTGGAGATGTCCCAAGTTAAATAGCGATTTCAATAAAACATGAGTCAGTTTTTCGAGTTTTACTCGGTTGCAAAATTAAATGTCATGTTAGAATTTCATTGCCAAGTTTCATTTCATTCTTAATAACAGTCATTAACGATATATATATCTTCATGAAGGGTGCACACCTTCTTCTTCTTCTTCCTTCCAAGTATTAGGCCAAGGCCTGTTACGATCCTATAGAAACTTCTCCCTCCATCGTTTCATAGGACGACCCAGTGATCTTCGCCTTCTTGGTATATAATTATAAACAGCTTTGGGGATCCGATTTGAACTCATTCTTTCAAGATGGTGTTTCCAATTTAGTTGGTACTGTTTAATATATCCCAAAATTGGCGTAGTCTTCAATTCTTTTAAGATATCGGTGTTCCTTTTCCAATCCCATCTGGTGTAACCCGCTGTTCTGCGCATGAATCTCATTTCACAAGCTGTTATTCTGCTTTCATGTTGTTTTCTTAGTGTCCATGCTTCACTACCATAGGTCAACTCTGGTCTAGCCAAAGTGTTATTACATTTTAGTCGATTTCTAATCTGTATACGTTTTACTTCAGTACATTTTACCTTTTACTCCGTCACATAATAAGAAAAAAAAACATGGAAAAACATTGCGAATGCCATGTACACTCCATACTTGCTGCCAAGCAGAATTTTTTTATCAAAGCTAATATTTGTCACGCTTATTTACTTAACGATATCGACGAGTGACGAAGTTAGCAACGTAACCTCAATGAGATTATCTAGTAGCAATTACGTTGTTACTTTTGTAGTTGAAGTTTGGTTAAGTAAACGAATGTTTACTTTTTTGGAATTTATTCCCACCTTCAGGTCGTCATGATAGCATTTCAGATATTTACTAGGGAGATCCGAGTTTAAATATCGGGGACAAATAACCTTAGTGGGAATTTTTTGCATTTGTTCAGAGAAATGTTGCATTGCAATTTCATTACCTGGATGTATTTCATTCTTTGTCACCGACATAAAAGGCGGAAACTTTTTATTAATGCTTAATGAGATTTGGATTCTTAAAAACGCTGTTTTTTAAGAATTGAGTTTCGAAATGGAATATATTAAAGACGTTACAGCGTATCTTCAAGAAGGTTTCAAAATTATCGGGATCCACTTTGTAGTATGCTGTTTATATTTACACGTTTCTTGTTGAAAGCCTTAAGAAAAAATACCAATTTTCTCGGGGCCAACTTCTAGTGTACTGCTATGTACCGTATAACTTATTTCTTGATTGCATGCATGGAAGAAACTCTGCGACCCAAAAGTCCTTGAACGAATTACCTCTAGTTATAACTTTTCAGATACTCTTCGGAAGATCCGGATTTAAAATACCGGGGAGAACATTCAGAGATTTTTTGTAGCATTTTTCAGTTTGTTAAGTGAAATGTTGCGTTGGTATTTCGTTACCAGAATTCCAATCATTCATAGTCACTGATATCAACGACAGATATGTCTTGATGAAGGGACTAAACTTATCGGTGTCCACCTTGAAGTTTGCTGATATGAACCGTATATCGTTTCTTCTTGATTGCATGCAGGGAGGATCCTAAATTCTCCTTCGAGCTCTTGAACGAGTTGCCTCGGTTGGTAGCATTTGAAACTGGGGATGTCCCAAGTTTAAATAGCGATTTCAACAAACATGAGTCAGTTTTTCGAGTTTTATTCGGTTGCAAATTAAATGTCATGTTAGAATTTCATTGCCAAGTTCATTTCATTCTTAATAACAGTCATTAACGATATATATATTTCATGAAGGGGCTGCACAACTTCTTCTTCTTCTTCCATCCAAGTTATTAGGCCAAGGCCTGTTACGATCCTATAGAAACTTTTCCCTCCATCGTTTCATAGGACGACCCAGTGATCTTCGCCTTCTTCTGTATATAATTATAAACAGCTTTGGGGATCCGATTTGAACTCATTCTTTCAAGATGGTGTTTCCAATTTAGTTGGTAACTGTTTAATATATTCCAAAATTGGCGTAGTCTTCAATTCTTTTAAGATATCGGTGTTCCTTTTTCCGATCCCATCTGGGGTGTAACCCGCTGTTCTGCGAATGAATCTCATTTCACAAGCTGTTATTCTGCTTTCATGTTGTTTTCTTAGTGTCCATGCTTCACTACCATAGGTCAACATGGTCTAGCCAAAGTGTTTATTACATTTTAGTCGATTTCTAAAACTGTATACGTTTTACTTCAGTACATTTTACCTTTTTACTCCGTCACATAATAAGAAAAAAAAAAACATGGAAAAAACATTGCGAATGCCATGTACACTCCATACTGTGCTGCCAAACAGAATTTTTTTAACAAAGCTAATATTTGTCACGCTTATTTACTTAACGATATCGACGAGTGACGAAGTTAGCACATAACCTCAATGAGATATCTAGTAGCAATTAAAGTGTGTACTTTTGTAGTTGAAGTTTGGTTAAGTAAACGAATGTTACTTTTTTGGAATTTATTCCCACCTTCAGGTCGTAATGGATAGCATTTCAGATATTACTAGGGAGATCCGAGTTTAAATATCGGGGACAAATAACCTTAGTAGGAAATTTTTGCATTTGTTCAGAGAAATGTTGCATTGCAATTTCATTACCTGGATGTATTTCATTCTTAGTCACCGACATAAACGGTCGGAAACTTTTTATTAATGCTTAATGAGATTTGGATTCTTAAAACGCTGTTTTTAAGAATTGAGTTTCGAAAATGGAATATATTAAAGGACCGTACAGCGTATCTCCAAGAAGGTTTCAAAAATTATCGGAATCCCTTTGTAGTATGCTGTTTATATTTACACGTTTCTTGTTGAAAGCCTTTAAGCAAAAAATACCAATTTTCTCGGGGCCAACTTCTAGTGTACTGCTATGTACCGTATAAACTTATTTCTGGATTGCAGCATGGAAAAAAAACTCTGCGACCTAAAAGTCCTTGAACGAATTACCTCTAGTTAAAATTTTCAGATACTCTTCGGAAGATCCGGATTTAAATACCGGGAGAGACATTCAGAGATTTTTGTAGCATTTTTCAGTTGTTAAGAGAAATGGTTGCGTTTGGTATTTCGTTACCAGAATTCCAATCATTCATAGTCACTGATATATCAACGACAGATATGTCTTGATGAAAGGGACTCAAACTTATCGGTGTCCACCTTGTAGTTTGCTGACTATGAACCGTATATTGTTCTCTCTTGATTGCATGCAGGGAGGATCCTAAATTCTCCTTCGAGCTCTTGAACGAGTTTCCTCGGTTAGTAGCATTTGAAACTGGGGATGTCCAAAGTTTAAATAGCGATTTCAACAAACATGAGTCAGTTTTTCGAGTTTTATTCGGTTGCAAATTAAATGTCATGTTAGAATTTCATTGCCAAGTTTCATTTCATTCTTAATAACAGTCATTAACGATATATATATCTTCATGAAGGGTGCACACCTTCTTCTTCTTCTTCCTCCCAAGTATTAGGCCAAGGCCTGTTACGATCCTATAGAAACTTTTCCCTCCATCGTTTCATAGGACGACCCAGTGATCTGCGCCTTCTTGGTATATAATTATATACAGCTTTGGGGATCCGATTTGAACTCATTCTTTCAAGATGGTGTTTCCAATTTAGTTGGTACTGTTTAATATATTCCAAAATTGGCCGTAGTTCTCAATTCTTTTAAGATATCGGTGTTCCTTTTCCGATCCCATCTGGTGTAACCCGCTGTTCTGCGCATGAATCTCATTTCACAAGATGTTATTCTGCTTTCATGTTGTTTTCTTAGTGTCCATGCTTCACTACCATAGGTCAACACATGGTCTAGCCAAAGTGTTATTACATTTAGTCGATTTCTAAACTGTATACGTTTACTTCAGTACATTTTACCTTTTACTCCGTCATATAATAAGAAAAAAAAACATGGAAAAACATTGCGAATACCATGTACCACTCCCATACTTGCTGCTGCCAAGCAGAATTTTTTTAACAAATCTAATATTTGTCACGCTTATTTACTTAACGACATCGACGAGTGACGAAGTTAGCACATAACCTCAATGAGACATCTAGTAGCAATTAAGTTGTTACTTTTGTAGTCGA
This sequence comes from Diploptera punctata, assembly GCA_030220185.1. Lineage (NCBI taxonomy): Eukaryota > Metazoa > Arthropoda > Insecta > Blattodea > Blaberidae > Diploptera > Diploptera punctata. The sequence continues at coordinate 387,218 of JASPKZ010003439.1, forward strand.
AGTTTGGTTAAGTAAACGAATGTTACTTTTTTGGAATTTATTCCCACCTTTCAGGTTCGTCATGATAGCAGTTCAGATATTACTAGGGAGATCCGAGTTTAATTAAATATCGGGGACAAAATAACCTAAGTGGGAATTTTTTGCATTTGTTCAGAGAAATGTTGCATTGCAGTTTCATTACCAGGATGTATTTCATTCTTAGGTCACCGACCATAAAGGGCAACGGGAAACTTTTTAATTATTATGACACTGCTTATGAGATTTGAGTTCACAAAAACGTGTTTTTTAAGAATTTGAGTTTCGAAAATGGAATATATTAAAGACGTACAGCGTACTCTCAAGAAGGGTTCAAAATTATCGGGATCCACTTTGTAGTATGCTGTTTATATATTCACACGTTTCTTGTTGAAAGTTTTAAAAGAAAAAATACAATTCTCTCGGGGCCAACTTCTAGTGTACTGATAATGTACAGTATACTTATTTCTTGATTGCATGCATGGAAGAAATCTGCGACCCAAAAGTCCTTGAACGAATTACATAAAAAGTTTTGCTGCTGTTGAATAAAATTTAATATAATAGACAAAGTAAAATATAATTTCCACTTCAAGGCAGGCATTTCTTCACATAGGGTACACTCTTGACGCGGCCCCAAGAAATTGTTTGTACTGTTGTGTACTAATTAATCGGCTGCAAAGATTAACCCCCGTTTCTCTACCGTGCTTGTACAAGTTACCCAAACATTTCAGATAGGCCTACTCTTTCGAGTGCCCTATTTGAATACCTGGGGGAAAAAGATCATGAGATTTTTTTGGCATTTCTCAGTTAAGATGATGTTTGCAGAGGAATTTTATTACAAGAATTTCTTAACCCCTAGTCACTGAATATTAAACACACTTAGAGCCTACCTTCAAGAAGGGTGCAAAATTCTCCGGATCCCACTTGTATATTGTTTATATTTACATTGTAATGCGTTTCTTGTTGAAAGTTTTAAGAAAGAATACCAATCTTCTCGGGGCCAACTTCTAGTTACTGCTATGTTACGTCTATCGTATTTCTTGATTGCATGCATGGAAGAAAAGACTTCTCCCGCGACCCAAACGTCCTTGAACGAATTGCCTCAAGTTATACTTTCGATTATACTTCGAAGATCCGGATTTAAAATAAAGGGGAGACATTCAGAGATTTTGTAGCATTTTTCAGTTGTTAAGAGAAATGTTGCGTTGGTATTCTCCACCAGAATTACAATCATCAATAGTCACTGATATCAACGACAGATAAGTCTTGATGAAGGGTCCTAAACTTATCGGTGTCCACTTGGTAGTGTGCTGCTATGAACCGTATCGTCGTTTCTTCTTGATTGCATGCAGGGAGGAGCACTAAATTCTCCTTCGAGCTTTGAACGAGTTGCCTCGGTTGGTAGCATTTGAAAATGGAGATGTCCCAGTTTAAATAGCGATTTCAATAAACAATGAGTCAGTTTTTCGAGTTTTACTCTGGTTGCAAAGTTAAATGTCATGTTAGAATTTCTTTGGCAAGTTTCATTTCATCTTAATAACAGTCAGAACGAAAGATATATCCTTCATGAAGGGTGTGCACACCTCTTATCTTTTCCTTCCAAGTATGAGGCAAGGCCTGTTTACGATCCGATAGAAACCTTCTCCCTCCATCGTTTCATAGTGACGACCAGTGATCTTCGCCTTCTTGGTATATAATATAAACAGCTTTGGGGATCCGATTTGAACCATTTTTCAAGATGGTGGTTCCAAGTTAGTTGGTACGTTTTAAAATATACCCCAAAAAAGCGCGCGTAGTCTTAAATTCTTTTAAGATATCGGGGTTCCTTCTCCAATCCCAATCGGTGTGAACCCGCCTGTTCTGCGGATGAATCTCATTTCACAAGCTGTTATTCTGCTTCGATGTGTGTTTTTAGTGTCCAGGCCGCACTCCATAGGTCAACTCTGGTCTAGCCAAAGTGTTATTACATTTTAGTCGATTTCTAATCTGTCTAAGTTTTACTTCAGTAACTTTTAACTTTTTACTCCGTCACATAATAAGAAAAAAAAACATGGAAAAACATTGCGAATGCCATGTACACTCAATAACTGTGCCAAGCAGAATTTTTGTTAACAAAGAGAATAGTTGTCACGCTATTTACTTATCGATATCGACGAGGACAAGTTAGCACGTAACCTCATGAGATATCTAGTAGCAATACGTTGTTACTTTTGTAAGTTGAAGTTTGGTTAATAAACGAAGGTTACGTTTGGAATTTATTCCCACCTTCAGGTCGTCCATGATAGCATTTCAGATATTACTAGGGAGAGCCAGGTTTAAATATCGGGGACAAAAACTTAGTGGAAATTTTTGAATTGGTTCAAGAGAAATGTTGCATTGCAATTTCATTACCTGGATGTATTTCATTCTTTGTCAACGACATAAAAGCGGAAAACTTTTATTAACGCTTAATGAAATTGGATTCTTAAAAACGCTGTTTTTTAAGAATTGCGTTTCGAAAATGGAATATAGTAAAGACGTACAGCGTATCTTCAAGAAGGTTTTCAAAATTTATCGGGTCCACTTTGTAGTATGCGGTTTATATTTACAAATTTCTTGTTGAAAGCCTTAAGCAAAAATACCAATTTATCGGGGCCACATCTGGGTACTGCTATGTACCGTCTTAACTTATTCTGATTGAATGCATGAAGAAAGAAAACTCTGCGACCTAAAAGTCCCTGAACGAAATTACCTCTAGTTATAACTTTTCCAGATACTCGTTAGGAAGATACGGATTTAAAATACGGGGAGAACATTCAAGAGTTTTGTAGCTTTTTTCAGTTGTTAAGTGAAATGTTGCGTTGGTATATTCGTTACCAGAATTCCAACCATTCATAGCATGATATCAAAGACAGATATGTCTTATGAAGGGACAAAACTTATCGGTGTCCACCTGAAGTTTGCTGATAGGAACCGATATCGTTTTCTTCTGATTGAATTGCAGGGAGGATCCTAAATTTCCTTCGAGCTCTTGCAAGAGTTTGCCTCGGGTGGTTAGCATTGCAAACTGGGGATTATGTCCCAAGTTTAAATAGCGATGTCAACAACATGAGTCAGTTTTCGAGTTTTATTCGGTTGCCAAAATAAATGTAATGTTAGAATTTCATTGCCAAGTTTATTTTCATCTTAATAACAGTCATTAAACGATATATATCTTCATGAAGGGTGCACACCTTGTCTTCTTCTTCCATCCAAGTATTAGGCCAAGGCCTGTTACGATCCTATAGAAACTTCCCCTCCATCGTTTCATAGGACGACCCAGTGATCTTCGCCTTTTGGTATATTTATAACAGCTTTGGGTTCCGATTGAACTCATTCTTTCAAGATGGGGTTTCCAATTAAGTTGGGAATGTTTAATATATTCCAAATGGCGTAGTCTCCAATTCTTTTAAGATATCGGGTGGTCCATTCCGATCCCATCTGGTGTAACCTGCTGTTTCTGCCATGAATCTCATTTCACAAGCTTGTTATTCTGCTTTCATGTTTGTTTTCTTAACGTTGTTTTCTTAGTGTCCATGCTTCAAATACCATAGGTTCAACACTGGTCTAGCCCAAAGTGTTATTACTTTTAGAAGTCGATTTCTTCGATTTCAAACTGTATCCGTTTACTCAGTACATTTACCTTTTACTCCGTCACATAATAAAAAAAAAAACATGGAAAAACATTGCCCGAATGCCTTTACACCATCCATACTTTGCTGCAAAACATAATTTTTTTAAACTCAAAGCTAATATTTTGCGTTCACGCTTATTTACTAAACGATATCGACGAGTGACGAAGTTAGCACATAACCTCAATGAATATTAGTAGCAATTAAGTTGTTACATTTGTAGTTGAAGTTTGCGGTTAAGTAACGAATGTTCTTTTTGGAATTTTTCCCACCTTCATCGTCATGATAGCATTCAGATATACTAGGGAGATCCGAGGTTTAAATATCGGGACAAATAACCTTGTGGGAATTGTTTTGCATTTGTTCAGAGACATGTTGCATTGCCATTCATTACCTGGATGTATTTCATTCTTAGTCCCCGACATAAACGGCGGAAACCGTTTTTAATTAATGCTTAATGAGATTGGATTCTTAAAAACGCTGTTTTAAGATGAGTTTCGAAAATGGAATATATTACAGACGTAACAGCGTATCTTCAAGAAGGTTTCAAAATTATCGGGATCCACTTTGTAGTATGCTGTTATATTACACGTTTCTTGTTGAAAGCCTTAAGCAAAAATAACCAATTTTCTCGGGGGCCAACTTCTCGTGTACTGCTATGTAACCGTAAATAACTTATTTCTTGATTGCATGCATGGTGAAAAACTCTGCGACCCAAAAGTCCTTGAACGAATTACCTCTAGTTATAACTTTTCAGATACTCCTTCGGAAGATCGGATTTAAATACCGGGGAGAAATTCAGAGATTTTTGTAGCATTTTTCAGGTTGTTGTTAAGAGAAATGTTGCGTTGGTAGTTCTTTACCAGAATTCCAATCATTTCATATCACTGATATCAACGACAGTATGTCTTGATGAAGGGACTAAACTTATCGGTGTCCCCTTGTATTGCTTATATGAACCTTATATCGTTTCTTCTTGATTGCAATGCAGGAGGATCCTAAATTCTCCTCGGTCTCTGAACGAGTTTTCCTCGGTTGTATCCTTTTTGAAACTGGGATTCCAAGTTTAAATAGCGATTTCAAACAACATGAGTCAGTTTTTCGAGTTTTAATTCGGTTGGCAATTAAATGTCATGTTTAGAATTTCATTGCCCAGTTTCCTTTTCATTCTTAATAACATCCATTAACGATTATATATCTTCATGAAGGGTGCACACCTGCTTTCTTCTTTCCTTCTTCCTCCCAATATAGGCCAATGCCCTGTTACGATCCTATAGAAACTTTTCCCTCCATCGTTTCCATAGGACTACCCAGTGATCTGCGCCTTCTTGGTATATTTATATACAGCTTTGGATCCGATTGAACTCATTCTTTCAAGAATGGTGTTTCCAATTTAGTTGGTACTACTGTTTAATAGTATTCCAAAATTGGCGTAGTCTTCAACTTCTTTTTCAGATATCGGTGTTCCTTTTCCGATCCCCATCTGGTGTACCCGCTGTTCTGCGCATGAATCTCTTTCACAAGGCTTTTATTCGCTTTCATGTTGTTTTCCTTCTTAGTGTCCATGCTTCACTACCATATGTCAACACTGGTCTGCCAAGTCTGTTTATTACATTTTTAGTCGATTTCTAAACTTATACTTTTTAACACTTCAGTACTTTGTACCTTTTACTCCGTCATATACTAAGAAAAAAAAACATGGAAAAACATGCTAATACCATGTAAACACTCCTAACTTTTGCTTGCCAGCAGAATTTTTTTTAACAAATCTATTGTGTCCGCTTATTTACTGTACGACAATCGCGATCGACGAGTGGACGAAGTTAGCACATTAACCATCAATGGAACTCTAGTATCAATTAGTTTGTACTTTTGTAGTCGAATTTTGGTTAAGTAACCGAATGTTACTTTTTGGAATTTATTCCCACCTTCAGGTCGTCATGATAGCATTCAGATATTACTAGGGAGATCCGAAGTTTAAATATCGGGGACAAAATAACCTAAGTTGGGATTTTGCCTTTTTGTCAGAGAAATGTTGCATGCAGTTTTCATTCAGGATGTATTAATTTCATTCTTAGTCCACCGACATAAACGGCGGAAACTTTTTTATTAATGCTTAATGAGATTTGGATTCTCAAAAACGTTGTTTTTTAGAATTGATTTTCGAAAATGGAATATATTAAAACGTACGCGGTATCTCTTCAGAAGGGTTCAAATTATCGGGATCCACTTGTAGTATGCTGTTATATTTACACGTGTTCTTGTTGAAGTTTTAAGAAACAATAACCATTTTCTCGGGGCCAACTCTAGTGTAACTGCTATGTACCGTATAACCTTATTTCTTGATTTGCATGCCATGAAGAAACTCTGCGAGCACCCAAAGTCCTTGACGAATTACCTCAACATTTTTTTCCTGCCTGTTGAAATAAATTTAATATAATAGCAAAGTAAAAATATAATTTCCATTCAAAGGCAGGCATTTCTTCACATAGGGGTAACCATCTTGCCGCGGCCCAAGAATTGTTTTACTGGTTTGTGTCTGTAATCGGCCTGCAAAGATTAACCCCCGTTTCTCTACCGTTCTTGTACAATTTACCCCAAACATTTTTCAGATAGGCCTACTCTTTCTAAGTGCCCTATTTGGAATACCCGGGGGAAAAAGATCATGATATTTTTTTTGGCATTTCCTCAGTTAAGAATAATGTTGTGTTGGAATTTTTCTCCCATAATTCATTCATCCTTAGTCACTGAAAAAAAAAAAAAAAAATTAAGACTTAAGCCTACCTTCAAGAAGTTGCAAAATTCTCCGATCCACTTTGTAAGTATGCTGTTTATATTACAATTGTACTGCGTTTTTTGTGAAAGTTTTTAAGAAAGAATACCAATCTTCTCGGGTGGCCAACTTCTATTTTAAACCTAACTGTCTATTTTACCGTCTATCGTATTTCTTGATTGGCATGCATGGAAGAAACTTCCGCGACCCAAAAGTCCTTGAACGCATTGCGCCTCTCATAGTTATGCTTGTTCGATACTCTTCGCGAAGACTCCGGATTTAAAATACGGGGATAACATTCAGACAGACATTTTTTGGTCAGCATTTTTCAGTTGTAAAGAATGTTTCGTTGGTATGTCTTACGCCAGAATTCCCCAATCATTCATATGTGGTCACTGATATCAACGACAGATTGTCTTGATGAAGGTCTAATAAACTTATCGGTGTCCCACCTTTGTAGTTTGCTGCTATGAACGTATATCGTTTTCTTCTTGATTGCCTGCTGACCGTATCCTAAATTCTCCTTCGAGCTCTTGACGAGTTGGCCTCGGTGGACATTGAAACTGTGATTCCCCATTTTAAATAGCGCATTTCAATAAACATAGTCAGTTTTCGAGTTTACTCGGTTGCAAATTAACTGTCATGTTTTAGAATTTCATTGCCCAAGTTTTCATTTCATTCGTAATAAGAATAACATGTCATTAACGATATATCCTACTTCATGAAGGTGCACACCTTCTTCTTCTCTCTCCATCTTCCTCTCCAAGTATTAGCCCAGGCCTGTTACTATCTATAAAATTTTCCCTCCATCGTTTGCATAGGACACCCCTGTGATCTCGCCTTCTTGGTATGCAGCATAATTTATACACGCTTTGGTGATCCTCATTTGTGCACTCCATTCTTCCACATGTGTTTCCAATTTAGTTTGTGTGTACGTTTAATATATTCCAAAATTGGCGTAGTCTTCAATTCTTTTAGATATCGGGGTTCCTTTTCCGACTGTGCTTGGCCATCTTGTGTAACCCGCTGTTCTGCCTGAATCTCATTTCACAAGCTGT
>JASPKZ010003440.1:0-290000 GCA_030220185.1 Diploptera punctata
CGCTCGCTCGCTCCTCCCTCGCTCGCTCCATCGCTCGCTCGCTCGCGTCGCTCGCTCGCTCGCTCGCTCTCCTCGCTCGCTAGCTCTCTCGCTCGCTCGCTCCTCGCTCGCTCGCTCGCTCCCTCGCTCGCTCGCTCGCTCGCTCGCTCGCTCCTCGCTCGCTCGCTCGCTCGCTCGCTCGCTCGCTCGCTCGCTCGCTCGCTCGCTCGCCGCTCGCTCCGCTCGCTCGCTACCTCGCTCGCGCACTCGCTCGCGTCCGCTCGCTCGCTCGCTCGCTCGCTCGCTCGCTCGCTCGCTCGCTCGACTCCTCGCTCGCTCGCTCCGCTCGCTCGCTCGCTCGCTCGCTCGCTCGCATCGCTCGCTCGCTCGCTTGCTCGCTCGCTCGCTCGCTCGCGGGTTCCGTTCCTCTCCCGCGTGTCCCCCTGGCCTGTTCTTATTTCCCTCTATTCTTTACTTTGCATGAGGCGATTTTGCCGAGGGATTTATTTCTCATAACCAGTTCACTGGTTTTGTGGTCGTGACGTCCAGTCGGTCGTAATACAATAACTCAATGGTTTGTAAATGACATTCACACGACATGCACCTCACCGTTGGTACAGGGTGATTCGACCTAATAATAATGATAATATAATTTATTTATTTGTTTATTAAATAAAAATAAACGTAGTTTTATTTGATTTTCATATTTATTATATATTTCAGTGACAGCTGTTTCGGTACACTCTATCTTCTTCAACATGTTAACAAATTATGAATTGTGTTCCAGCTGATCTAAGCACAATACAACAATTTTATTTATTTTTTTTAATTTAACAAAGCGGATTCATTAAAATCAAGTTGAGAATTTAACAGTTTGTTACTACTTTTCAATTTATTTATTTCTACAGCCTCCAAAAGATCTAACTTCTTACCCTTATCACAAACATGTAAAATTTCAAAATTTGGATCGAAACAATGATTAAATTGGAATAGGTGGTTAGCATATTTTGAATATTCTAAATTTCTGTTCCTTTATCCGAGAGATAAAAGGTCTACCAGTTTGTGACATTGTCACATGTGCCACACTTCAATTTATATACACCTGATAATTTTTCTTTTTTTATTTTGGTTTTATTGTTTTTTATTATATTTTGTAAAGTTCTATTAGTTTTAAATGTCACATTAATGTTCAACGTTTTAAAGTGCTTAGATATTTTATTTGAAAGTGGGCCTATGTATGACATTACGACATATTTCTTTATGTTTTCTTTGGTAAAGGAAAAACTTTGTTAATTGTTCTTTTTTGTAATGAACTTTCTTAATTAAATATTCTATAATTTTAGGGTCGTAGTTATTATTAATAGCTAATTGTTTAATAATATTCAATTCATTATTATATTCCAAGGGTGAAAGAGGGATATTTAAAAGTCTATGAATGTAACTATTAAAGGCTGCCATCTTATGAGTATATGGGTGAAGAGAAGAACTATGGATAGTGGTATCAGTATGAGATGGTTTGTGAAAGATACCAAACTCAAACTTATTATCAATGTGTTTTATTGATAAATCCAAGAAATTTATACTATTATTTGTTTCTAATTACATTGTGAAATTAATACTTCTGTGAATGTTATTAATAAAGTTTAAAAAGGAATTCAATTGTCTTTTCAATTTATTTATTTATTTATTTATTTATTTATTTATTTATTTTGTATACAGATTTTTAATGTTTACACATCTTTCTGTGCCTAAAGTTTTATTTTTCTTCTCCACTCGTCCCTATCCATCCACTTAATGCCCTCCAGTCCTCTTGTTCTCATTCCAGTTCTTATTTATTGCACTCACGAGATTAGAGGTCTTCCTTTCCTTCTTATTCCAGGTGCACACCATTCCAATGTTTTCCTGGGTAACTTTTTTTTTTTTTTTTTTTGCATTCGTCACACGTGCCCATACACATTTAATCACACACACACACACCACACACACATATATATATATATATATATATATATAGCCTATATTGTATAATCTACTGTTGAATATCTAATATTCATTTTTTATCGTATGACAGTATTTCTTATTTTTTCTAATATTGAACATCTTGCTGCTCTCTCCAAGAAATCCATATCCATCGACATAAGTTTTTGTTCTAAGTTTTTGTTGAATTTCCAAACTCCAGCTCCATATGTGACAGTATTTCTCACTATTCAATTATATAATTGTTACTTATATTTTTCTGGCTAACAGTGAACTACATGGTCTTTTTATAGGAACCAGATATAATAAGGACATGTTAAGTCTCGTAGACTGCGATGGGCAGAACATGTGGCACGAATGGAGAATGAAAGACGCGAATGGAAGCTTCTTGTAGGAAAGCCAGAGGGAGAACGTCCAGTTGGTAGACCAAGAATGAGTTGGGAGAATAAAATTAACAATGATTTGAGGAAAGTGGATTATACAGGGAATGATTGGAAAATATATTAGCTCAGGATGGGAGTGTATGGAGAGCTTATGTCCGCGCGGCCATGAACCTGCAGGTTCGATAGTGCCAGTTTGTTAGTTATTTATATGTCTGTTCTATAAGATTCCATTCATCATTGCTGTTATTACTTTAATTATTCTGTTCTTAATATCACTTTCTTGTTTATCCTCTTTATCCACTTTTACTCCTAGGTACTCAAATTCCTCACATCCTCTAATATACCCCTTTTGATCTTGTAATATTAAATCTTCGATTTCGGCTCCACATCCCATATAATTTTTTTTCTAAATTTATTTCAAACCCCAGTTATCGTATTCGTCCAATAATTTTCTGAACACAAGCTCCATGTCTTGATATTCTTGAACAACTATTATCTGGTCATCCGCAAATAACAGTGTATAATTATATTGTATCTGTTGATCCATCTCCAATTGGTACTACCATTCCCGAAAACGTTTTGCTCCAGTTAGTCATTGCTTTACGTGTAAATATCTTAAATAATGTGGGTGATATGCTACAACCTTTACAAAGGCCTTTTGTTACTTTTAAAAGTTGTCATCAGCACGTGGTGTTACCAAGCGGTCAACCATCCCAGTACTAAAGCACACGCAATGTATCTTGACTGCGGTGATCGGACGAGATCTGGTATTTTCAACATGGTATATTATAATAATAATAATAATAATAATAATAATAATAATAATAATAATAATAATAATAATAATAATTTTATTTACAAATAGGTTTACAATGTAATAAAACATCTTCCTGTGTCCACAGCTTTTTAATTTATCTTTTTTCTCCATTATTCTCCATCTTCCTTCCAATTCTTCCATACCTAGCTCTCTCATACCTTTTCTTTCAACATCCACCCATTTAATTCTAGTGTGACATATCTTTTCTTTCCCAGGTGGGATCCCTTCTAAAGCTTGACAGGGTAATATTTTCTCTGGTTTCCTACGTATATGACCATACCATTATAGTTGTCTGTATCTCGTAAAATCTAATGTTGAATTTTGGACTTTCATTTGTTGCCTGATGATTGTATTTCTGAAAAAGAATAATTGTTTTGGGTAGATTGGAACGTTCAAGGAATAACAAAATATATAGAGAATTCAACATGAATCAAAAAAAATGAATCAGGATGTTATAATATTAACAGAAACAAAGACGAAATTATAAATTAGGACATAATGTTGAGTGATTCCGGGTTATGTGGCCGTGGTCCATAGTTGGTGTTGATACCAGACGTTTCGCCCTCAACTGCGGAGGGCATCTTCAGTGGCGAGTGCTTCTAGGCGTGTTTCCTGGTCGGAAGATCTACTTGGAGTGAGCGCTGTGGACGTTGTGTTAGTGGTGGGTGCAGGGTGAGTGGGCGTGGCTCTTGCTGATTGGATAATAGTCGTCTCCTTGTTGTCCCTAGTGTTAATGCATTTATTTTCTAGTGTATGATACCAGGCCTTAGCCAGTTTGATGCCTTCCTCTTTTCTATTGATATTTCCCTTATGCTTGTATATTTCTATAGCCTCTCGGTATAATCTAGGGAAATAGTAGGAAGTTGTGGCTAAAACTTGTGTATCGTCGAATAGAATCTGGTGTCCATTCATAATGGCATGTTCTGCTACAGCTGATTTATCCATTTCTCCCTTGTCTGCATGAATGGACACCAGATTCTATTCCACGATACACCAATTTTAGCCACAACTTCCTACTATTTCCCTAGATTATACCGAGAGGCTATAGAAATATACAAGCATAAGGGAAATATCAATAGAAAAGAGGAAGGCATCAAACTGGCTAAGGCCTGGTATCATACACTAGAAAATAAATGCATTAACACTAGGGACAACAAGGAGACGACTATTAGCCAATCAGCAAGAGCCACGCCCACTCACCCTGCACCCACCACTAACACAACGTCCACAACGTCCACAGCGCTCACTCCAAGTAGATCTTCCGACCAGGAAACACGCCTAGAAGCACTCGCCACTGAAGATGCCCTCCGCAGTTGAAGGCGAAACGTCTGGTATCAACACCAACTATGGACCACGGCCACATAACCCGGAATCACTCAACATTATGATTACCGGCCGTGAAAGCCTGCATTCAAATTATGACAATATACTATATTTATAGTGGAGCACCGAAGAACAAACGAGCTGCAAGAGGAGTGGCTATAATGATTAAAAATAAATTTCGAAAAAGGGTTGGTATCGATAAACGAAAATATAATTAGAATTGATATAGATTTATTTGTAAAGAACTAATAATAATAATAATAATAATAATAACTATCCATCCATAGTAATTCTGCCCGAGGACAGGTCTTTCACTGCAATCATAGCATTTTCATGCTATGCTTTCCATCTTTACTAGGGAATTGTAGGTATGGTAGATTCCTGTTGCTTTCCACACCAGTGAAGGCTGATTATGATAATGATAAGGATGATGATGATGGCCGGATGGTTTTCGGGGACCGTTGGGCCCTAAATGTCCTGACATTTGTCTTACAGGTGAGGAAACACCCCGAAAAAACCTCACCCAGGAGCATGTCCAGATCGGGAATCAATAAATTGACAGAATTAAATCTGTTATTCTCCCAGTTATAATATATCGATGCGAAGCATGGACTCTTACTTTAAGGGAGGGGAAAAGATTACGAGTATTTGAGAATATTGTTCTTAGGAAAATGTTTGGAGCAAAGGGAGATGAACAGGGAGGTGAATGGAGAAGACTACTCATTCGTGAGCTACTTGACCTTTACAGGAAACCAGAGATAATAATAACAGTTAAGGCTCGTAGAATGCGGTGGGCAGGACATGTGGCACGAATGGGAAATGGAAGAGGACATGAGAAAACCTCAGTATACAGGCAAAGAATGAGATGGGAGAATACATTACATTAAATTATACAAGATATGACTGGGAAACATTAGCGTAGGTTAAGTTTGTATGGAGAGCCTATGTTAGCATGGATTTGAACCTACTGGCTCGAAGTTGCCATTTAGTTATTATTTATGTCAATAATAGTTGCTAAATGGAATGTTTCTATATGGCTAAGATGCATATTCCACGAATAGTACATACAAAGTTCTTCCTTGTGATTTTTACAAAATATAGCTCGAAGTGACCTGTTATTTCAGTCTGAAATATAATTGAACATTAAATAAATATTGTAACATGTATCACTATATTGTGAATGTGTTGATAAGAATATTTAAGTTAATAGCAGTAATAAAATTAGAAGTTCTCCAGTAACACTTGATGATTCGGATATTTATCCTCCCTCTAGAATCAGGATGTCCAGTCACTCTGTTCCATTTACTCGCCAAAGCAAGCAACATGATTTGCTGTTCAGACTTCAAATATCAGGAATTCTTGATTTCCTGTCTTGTTCCCACACCAAATTTATTAGCCTACTTCATAGCGTTGTTGGATAAATTAACCTTTTATGTACATTTTAACAAAATAATTATCGTCTGTAAAACAAAGAATAAAAATTAATCTCTTAAAAAGTCCAAAGAAAGGTGTTATGAATTAGAAATACGAGATATAGAGAACCTTGGTATAAAATAAACTTGGAAGTATTACATTTCCAAAATATTATGTAAACTGAATATAAAGTTGATATTTAAACAAGAGTTTGAAATCATTAACACTGAGAGTGCAGATTGTAACCATTCCTCAAGAAAACACAACATGAAACAAATTCACATACAGTTTTTATTTATACTCATTTGAAAATTTCTGGAAGGAAGAAAAAACATTACTTGGGTACTAATTTCTGAGTACATTTTATATTTTGTGTCACTTTACATCAATTTACACTGAATATAATTCATAGGTTGTTCATACAAATGCAGTACCACATTCATCTTCACATGGCACGTTTGCTGTAATTGTGATACACAAAATGGGAGGTGGAAATGCAAAATGGAGATGTAAATAATGCAAAATAGAGATGTATATAAAAATCATCACCCACGTAAGTAGATGTTATGTTTATCTTGAAGTAGATTTCCCGGGCTGTAAGGGCGTGGTCTTGATGCTTGAAGTTCCCCAACGTTTCGCCAGAGACTGCGTTCGGCGTTCTCAAGTGTCGTCTTGCTATTACATGTCTCAAGACTATGGCCCACACCCAGGAAATCTTCAAGATCATCATAATAACTCCGTTCGTGAAAGCCTAAGTGAATACATAAGTATCGTTTGGCGTAAATTGTTCAAAATGAGAGGTTTTGTAGAAATGTAATTCAAAAATGTAAATTATAAAAATCATCACCCACATAACTAGATTTTGTTTGGCGTAAAATTGGACGAAGTTGTAGTTAAGGCACATTCCCATCCTTGTATTAACAAATGTTTCATACGGTTAATCCAAAGAGTCTTGTGTCTGAGGTAAAAACTGTACAGGTGTTTGTCTGCATAGAATCTTTAATTCTAATAATGCATCTAATCAATTCAAAATTCTATGAGATATGAAATGACATTAACTTAAACACAAAACTCAAAGACATTATAAATTATATTTTATATTTATAAAGTTAAGTCGAATCTTACCTTGTTTGCTAGTAACCTGCGGTCGGCACTCCTCATTTACACGTCATTCAACCTTAAATATAATTACATATTATAAAGCACATCATTTTAAGCTATTTGAAGTATAGGGATAATTACAATAATAATTATAATAAAATCAAACAAAAATTTAATACATACTTTCCTATTTTTACTCTTTAGTAAAAATAAACTAATGGAACTTTAAATATTACATTAACTACTCCGTAGTGGAAGAATGTACAAAATGGGGACTGAATATAAATTTACAGAAAACACAATACCGGTATATGTGTTTGAGAAAGGGTGTGGATGACCTCATACTCGAAACATGGAAGATAAAAAAAGTGATTTTTTAAATATGTTGGGTCAATAATTACATGTTAGGTACATGTAAAAGAGATGTAGAAACTAAAATTGAAATTGCTAAAAATTAAACTAAGACATTACATGAAATAATTTGGAACAAAAATATTACAAAGGGAACTAAGATGAAAATTTATAAGATCATAGTATAGAATTTCGAAGAAGGAGATTGAAATGATAGATATGAATGAAAACTAGAGACGGCAAACCTATAAGTGGGGCAAAGCCGAACAAGAAGAAGTAACCTGGTGGTTTCCAACAAAATCATACAAAATTTGAACACTTATTATGAATTTAAAATATAGACTGAACAAAACCACAATGGTCTAAAGTTAGTAGTAGACGTGTGTACACCATGAAAATCCTACAAATTTCGAATAGAAATAGGAAGAAGAAGAAGCACTTACCTATTAAACGTTGTTCATTCATACCGCCCATTTATACCCCAAGAGAAGCCGCGTGGCCCACCACAACACTCGGGTTGATCTAGCATTTGTATTTAATGTCCCCCATGATCATGGATTTACCCCGCTTGCACTCCCAGGAACACGGATCAATTGCCCGACGAATCAGGCGCCTGACTACTTATCTGCCCCGTCCCCACGAGTGGAGTATGAAGTACAAACGTTTATTCTTGATTCATGAATTCATCCGCAAGTTCACTTTATAAACTGAAAAACAAGAAAGGAATCACGTCAGCGCAACACTCAGAGATCCAGAAAACATAAACTAATATAACAAGTGATATCTTGATCCACAAGACTCTATTGGAGAAAATCTGGAACTTTTCTGAGCCAAGAATTGGCACATACGTACCTTAAAATACAACTTCATCCAATATTACGCATAAAAATATATGCTTATGTGGAGTGACTATTTTTGATTTACATCTCTATAGGCTATTATATTTCCAAAAAAAACTCTCATTTTTAAGTATCACAGTATGAAGGTGTTGTACTATTCTCCTATAGTTAAATGTTTCCAATTGACAGAAATCTAGCGTAAATTGGTAGCTGCACACAGAATTAATTCCCATGTAATATTTTTTTTAATTGTTCAAGAAATTTTCAATTACATATCGATACAACCTGTATGTGATTTTGTTTGACATTGTGTTTCGTTGAGCAATGGTTCTGCAGGTATATTAAAGTATTTTATATTTAAATTGATATAAACGACCTGTTTTCACCATAAAGTACAAACAATCAATTAAGTATTACTTAATGAAATCACCCATTTTGTAGCATCCATCCAGGCTACAAAGGCTACAAATATTCTTACCAAACAGTTTTTCCTCCTCATATAATTTATTTTACACACTCACAGTGCTGGAATTATTTGAATGACTTCCGTGTACTATTGTGTTCAATTTCGCATTGTTTTTCTTCATTGCATCAAATTGATTTTAAATTGCAGGTTCCTAGAAAGTTAAAACGTTTATAACAGATTAGTACATTTTCACAGTTATTGTTATAGTTGTATAGTTTCTGCTTTCTATATACGCAAAATATCAAGAGAAAATTATAGACACTTTTATGAATTGTCGGAATTCAAATGACTTGTAACAGTAGCACACAGAAATAAATTATGCATAGGATCAACTCTGTAAACGGTGGAATAGGTTATAATACACAGAACGGAGACTCATAAATGTTAAATTGATATTGTATAAATTGGCGATTCTTCCAAGTCATATATTAAAAGGATTCAAAACAGATTTCTTAGTTTAAGACATGAGAAAATATTGATATTTGACAATAAAGTGCGTAGGAAGATCTGTTGACCAAACAGAGACATGTAGGCAGGTGAATGGAAGAGACTACATGTCGACTCACACCAGTATGTGAAATTTAAGATTTATTTATGGTTTTCCATAAAGATCATAATAATAGCCTTCTTGGTGCATCTGCCTGTTCGTCTGTGTTTGTTGTCAAAAAAAGAAATTCTAGGAACTTTATTTTCAAATACTCTTAAAGTTAAAGTCATTGTTCGTATCCATATAATATAACACAATTACATTTTTTCCGTTTTTTTACAAGAATCCATGTAATCCATAGTAGCACGCATTTCCAGAATTGAGTCTGTGTTTAATTTATTTCGCACTTTATTCTTACTTGTAATTTTTCCCTAGGTATTTGAGTTCAGCTACTTCTTCTAAATTTCTCTAATTTTTCACTAACTTGCCTTTACCAATATATAATATATTTGTAAGTGCGGGCATACATTTAGTTTTATTGATGTTTACTTCCAGTCCCAATGTATTAGTGTTACTAAATAGAATGTACATGTTAGCCCGTAGTATCTCCTCGCTATCGTCTAATAATACTACATCATCAGCATAAACTAACAGCTTATTAATACCATTGAGCTGTGCACCTTCTTTTTCCTATAAAGATTTTATGGTGTGCTCTAGTAGAAAATCTAACAGTGAATTTTAAAAGTGTCTGAAAACTGTTTGCCTACCCGCACCCTACTCTTTATACATTTAGATATGTTCGAATTGCGTACTTGATAATGTTGACATAATTTCTAATGGAATATAGATTATGTCTGTCTTGAAGAAAAGAAACTTGTGAAAAGTATAGCTTAATATCTTGTAATATGTTTCTAATGTAAACAGACAGACGTGTGAGAGCATAAACTGTAGACACAAACAATAAATCCAACTTCGCAATCACATGGAAATGTGTTACCATGGTAACCGGATTATTGCAGTTACTTTTAAAACTGAATAACAGGTGGCTACCTGTTAAAAATGAAGTTAAAAATAGCGGTCGAGTTAATATGGGCAATGAACAAAATGTATAATTTTTTGAAAATATTTGAAAAATCATTGTTTGCACATTGATAGGTCACGTGGCCTTGTAGTCAGTGTTCCAGATGGCCCGAGGTTAGCTTCCGTAACCTGAATATCAGTTTTTTTTTTCTCTCTAGGAGAGTGAAACTCTGTCCATCAGGGTCTGCGTTTAAATATGAACTCATATAGTCTATCAAGAGGGGGGCACGCCGTAGCGTAGTGGTTAAGGCACTGAGCTACAAGCTGGAGGGTCGAGGGTTCAAGTCCCGTTGGGGTCAGGATTTTTAAACTGACCCAAACCTTCTGGCGGCACCATGGCCCTGGGGTCGACTCAGCCTCTAACTGAAATGAGTACCAGACGCTTGTTCTGGGGTAAAGGCGGCCGTCACGCAGGGCTGACAACCCGGCTGACATAAAGTGCCGATTGTCTAGAAAAAGTGGGAGCCTTAACCTCCTACTACCCCAAGGGCCTCATGAGGCCTGTTGTGGGATCACTTTACCTATAGCCTATCAAGAAGGAAAAAAAAGTATTGAGTGTGGATTCATTCATCAGTATCAAATCAAGTGGCATGTATATATGGACCGCATGCCCAGTAAAAGGATTCCTAAGACAATTTTACAATGTACTGTTCTAGTGGTAAAAAAAAAAACTTTGGGCTTTATTCTTAGAGATGGTAGGAAAAAAATAAATGTAGATCGTAATAGTACTCTCAGAACTACGACACGAAAAGAAAAAGAAGATAAAGATGATGATATTAAGAAAAAGTTCAAGAAAGGAAAAAGAAAAAACTAGAGAGTATCAGAGGTAATTGAGCATTCCCCCTGCACGAGATGTGAGCTGGTTGTCAGCCCTACATGACACATTTACTTTCCTCACAACATTTTGATGAATTAAAATACATTTGAACGATAATAACAAAGAGAAATAATTTTATAGTATGGAAGTACATATTACACACCATGCATCACGGAGACTGTTTTCATCCCGAATTTTCTCAAAACATATTTTATTAATAAGGTATAAACCGGCGGTTCTTCAAGTTATATTAAATGGGGTGCGTAACAGGTCTCTCATTTTAAGATAGAAGAAACAATTTATTGTGCTTATTTGAGAATAAGGTGCTTAGGAAGATGTTTACAACAAAGAGAGATTTACATACATGTGAATAAGTAGGGTCTACGTAACAGTGAATTTTATGGCATTGATAGGAAACCAGATGTAATAACAATAGTTAAGTATTGTAGACTCTGACAGGCAGGACATGTGGCAGGTTTTATAAATGAAAGAGAAGAACTGGAACTTATTGTAGGAAAAACGAAGGCAGCCAGTAGATAGGCCAAGAATGGGGCGATAGAAAAACATTAGTCATTGAGAGTGCAACGCCTATAGCAAGACTTAAAACAGGACACCTTAAAGTAACATACGGCAAGAAGACATTCCAAAGTGTAACACACCACCACGTCATGTATTCCAATGCATCTACACCTCTTCTGGCGCATTATTACCTATTATATATCATATGGGTAGCGTTATCCACTTTCCAGACGCCCCAACCTCAGAAGCGTGTTACAATAACGGCGTGCCAGGATAGAATACCAGAATGTCGAAAATTGAAATTTGGTGGCATTTAAAAAAAGCGCGATAGTTCGTCTTCTCGTACTTACAGCATTGGCGACCATGATTGGAATTCCAATGTCCTATTTTTCGGAGTTGCCAACCTAAATAACTATACTGTAATAGTACATATTACAAAACGCACGTGGGAAGTATAACCACTCCGTTTATGTATTCTACTTACAATGTATATACAAAAATATATCCAAAAATTAGTGTTAATATACATTATACGAAACAAATCACTGCATTTTAAATGAACTTAAATCTATTTGCAAAAATATAAAACAATAAATACGTACTTGCCGCCATTTTACGACTGACTGGTGTCACGGCCTGCTGTAGTTTCAACTAATAAACATTGCCACAATGTTAACATTAGTCAGTTGTTCATAATGAACGCAAATATTTCCAACAAAGATGTTATTATTTTGCTATTATTTATTTTTATATTAGAAACACCATCGCGCAAAAAATAATGTGCAACGCGCAAACTGGAGTGTTTTACCGAATCTCTGAAGTTATAAACCTCGATCTCGCTGGGTTTTTAAACATTTGCTCGCTTCTGTAAAATCCACTTCCCCACCTCACATCGTAATATCATCTAAAAGCAACTGACTTACCTCGTATTTTCACACAATCCTCTTACTTCACAGCCTCTTACTTCACAATCCTCTTACTTCACAACCTCTTACTTCACAATCCTCTTACTTCACAGCCTCTTACTTCACAATCCTCTTACTTCACAGCCCCTTACTTCACAATCCTCTTACTTCACAACCTCTTACTTCACAATCCTCTTACTTCACAATCCTCTTACTTCACAACCTCATACTTCACAACCTCATACTTCACAATCCTCTTACTTCACAACCTCTTACTTCACAATCCTCTTACTTCACAGCCTCATACTTCACAATCCTCTTACTTCACAACCTCTTACTTCACAATCCTCTTACTTCACAGCCTCTTACTTCACAATCCTCTTACTTCACAGCCTCATACTTCACAATCCTCTTACTTCACAACCTCATTTAACGCTTTCCCTTATTCATTTACGTTGTAAAAATAATATTTTGTTTTTGTTAATCCCAATTTCCCTGAAATAAAACAACACGAAATTCTAATTATTTTTTAGCAAGACAAATTTTGAAATATTATTCATGCCGTAACCGCGTGACCGCGATGCTATTGTTGAATCGCGACGTCATAGCTTACTTTATTGAGTGTCTTTCCAATTATTACCTTTCAAAAACGTAATAAAGAGTTCTATATGAAGTGCAGATTTAAGCAGGTCTATAGTAATATAGGTAGTAATAAAATTATTCATTAATTATGTATTTTACTAGTAATTTTTATGATTTTTTTACTTACGCGAAATAAAACAAAAATATTTGTCATTTTTGTCAGGAACCTTAGGGGAATCGAGAAAAAACAGGCCATGGAGGAGGAATATAATATAACCTACTCGGAGATCAGCGCCCCTAGCGTTAAACAAACTTAATGAGTATTTTATCTTTAGAATTTGTTGCGTTACCTTTTGTTTCATCTGTAACCCAATCAATTTGAGGAAGGGTACCCGCGGGCTCGGACGAAAAATATATCATTATTAGTTGTTAATTTTTTCGATTTAGTTAATTTACACATTTTCCATTGAAAGTGATATTATTTTTGCTACATGTCCGACATTTTGTACGATTCATAGTTTAAAATTGGATTAGATTCGTGTTAGAAAACTAGAATGAAGATCACAGACCTTGTTCAACAGGCACCATAACATGAGCCATCTTGAAAATGGCTGATGTGTCTGTAGAACAAAATACCTGGAACTCGTTTAGTTTACTATTCAGCGAATAAATTGTTCAAAGTAACCTGTCTGTGCAAATAATTACCAGATTTCTTCCTTTATTTCTTATTCTTAATGGGACAGTCTGCTGAAATATGGGTTAATTTGATAAACAATTAAAAAATATATATTTCGGTAGACCAAGAATGAGGTGGGAGAATAACATTAACTATGATTTGAGGGATGTAAATTATACAGAGAACGATTGGAAAACATTAGCTCAGGATAGAGAGCTTATGTCCGCGCGGCCATGAACCTACGGGTTCGATAGTGCCAGTGAGATAAATATTTAGTTATATTTTTAAGAACCTCCTAATATTGTACTTTCATAAAATATGCCTATATTTGATATATATCAAGTTTAAAGGACCTCGTCCGCCATATTTTAAATAGCGTGCATTGTGGGTGTGACCTAGTAAAAGCAGTTAGAGCGTTTGACGCAAGAAAATAATTCAATTGTTGTCGTATATGATACTCATGCATGGAATATTACTTCAAAATGATGTATTTGTCTCCATAAAACAATATTAGGACTGTTTACTGTTCATTTTGTAATACCTTTTTACTGTTATTGATTAAAAAGTCGCTCTAGCGGTCGCAAATGTCTATGTTTCACAACGAAACTCAGTATATGCTATTAAAATAAACCGAGGTAGGTATTATCCAAAACACAGCTTAATCCGACCATTTTACGGAGGGGTTTACGTGAAATCCGAAAATAAGAATTGACTCTGGCAAACCGCCATGTTTGATTCGTCGAAACGTATACCATTGTGCATATACATTTTCAGATACGGCGAGTGTTTAGCTGCTATTATGCTCTAAAAACGTTAGGTGTAGGAGTTTACCTGAAAAGAAAATTTAAAAAATATTGTTTCAATTATTTAGGCATAGCAGCGCACTCCGGCCACTAACTAACTAAGTAACTCACTGGCTCTATACAATCCGTAGGTTCACGGCGGCGGGGACGTAAGCTCTCCATACATCCGTATCCTGAGCTAATATTTTTAATCATTCCCTGTATAATCTAATTCCCTCAAATTAAATTTGAAGATAAATGGTATTAGTATAAGAGAAAAATCTATGTTTAAATCGTGATGCCTAATAGCTTAAATCGTTAAAGCACTGGTGTAGAGAACCAGAAATATTGGGCTCAAATCTCGATTTAGGCATATATCGTTCTGTTCAAATTTAATTTGTCATTGAATGATAAGTGATAAATTTAATATTAAATATTTGGTCCAAAAATGTTCTTAAGAACTTTATTCTAAAATATTTGTAATCTCCTTTCCTCCCTTAAAGTAAGAGTTCATGTTTCGCCTCTATATAATGTAACTGGTAGAATAATAGTTTTATATATTTATAGTTTTAGTGGCACTCCAGCCACTAGCTAGTTGTATATAAAAATTGTATCATTGATAGGAAGCGATGGAAATAAATCTTTAAGAAGACATAAGTATTCAACTAAATGAAGCTCCAGTGTCTAATAAGAAATATATTTCTTTCTGTAAAATGAATGTATTCAAACTTACCTCACTTCCATATAAAATACCTGAGGGTTCATGACCACAAGCACTCCTTATATCGCTATCCTGCGCTAATAGTTTCCAATCGCTCACAGCACTACGGAAACAGAATGATAATTTTTCCATCCGAAATTTTTAACCATTCAATCGTTGCTACGTTACAAACAATCCGCTCGGAGAAGGCAATGCTTCATCGATCAAAACCCTGCAACTCCATTCAAGTGTAACATTTGGATTTTTGCATTATTCGACAAGATAAGCATCGTGCCACATGTCCTGGTTATCGCAGTCTATGAGATCTAATTTTTCTTATTATATCTTGGTTTCCATCGGCCGCGCTGAACTAGTGGTTATGTTCCCGAAGGTCGCACTTCAAACCCAGCCGGAGTCGATAGATTTTTTAGGATGGAAAAATCCAAGGAACAATTCCTCTGGGAGGGACTTTAAGCCGTGGGTCCCGAGTCAGAAGATTTTCAGGCTCGTAAAAGATCCTTACGCCTGAATAAAAAGGCCTCCAAGCAAAATTTACTGAATTTTCCCGTCATAGTCCTACCTTGGTTTCCTAGATATCAGTATGAGTTGGAACTCTAACCACGGGCCACTCCAATGACATGTGTACGAAAACAAGCGTAACTAAATTAGTATGGTTCAATTTCTACCTGTAGGGGGAGAGACCTACTTCTCGTTGAGGAAAACAAGGGCTTACAAGATACGAGAAGATAACTGGTTTCCCGTAAAGATCATGTAGCTCATTGTTATGTAGTCATTCACGTGTCTAACATCCTGGCGTCTGCTTTAGAAGATTCAAAATTACCGTAATATTTATCCATATTCTTCTCAATTTCGATCACGTCTTGAGTATGGAATCTACTAGCCTCTCTTCTCATCCCATTTATAACTTAATCCTGATTGTGGCTCATTCGGGAGAGAAGTAAAGTCGTGTCATAGATTTACAGGGCTGGCCACAAAGATAGTTCGTCATATAATTAAAATTCGTCATATAAATAATTCGTTAAATTAGAATTGGTCGCAAATATCAGTCGGGTTGTCAACCCTGTATGACGGTCGCCTTTGCTCCCAGAACATAGTCTGGTACTCATTTCTCTTTGAGGTTGTGTCGACACCAGAGCCATTATTCTGCCAGCTTAACAATTCTGACATCATCAGGTTTCGAACCCTCGACTTTCCATCTTTTAGCATTTGACTTAACCGACTATAGCAGGCCGTTCCCCTACACATTTCTACTATTTAATTCATAAACAGAGGTCTTAATCTACAGGGTGCTGTAAAATTCGCCTTACAAACTTCTAGGACTTTGTAGAGGGGACTGGGTTGGTAATATATATAGAATTGGAAACCATGTCCGGAAACTTACCGTTTCCGTGCTACAGCCGTTCGAAAACAAGCATTGCCTGAACGTGTACTTCACGTGTCTTAACAAGTAATAGCTTCGCGATTCGTCTAAATGGAAAATTGCCCTATTGAGTATTCCAAGACTTGTTTCTTTTAAATGTCTATTTTTTTCGAAATTATTAAAACTGCAAAAATTGATTGTGGAGGGTGTATCTGGGATTATTAATGCAAGTCATGATTCAGTTTCCATTTTGTTTCTTTGGTTATTAATGAGTTGAATTGTAAAAGAAGTGATGTACTGTGTCACGCCTCATACTAAATTACTTGTAAAAGTGGTCGCGTTAAAAAACATGTTTTCAAACGGCTGTACCACGGAAACGGTAAGTTTCCGAACATGGTTTTGCTATTCTAAATATTATCAAGTCACTCCCCTCTACACGTCCTAGAAATTTGTAAGTGAAATAAATTTACAACACCCTGTATATTTCTTGTGTCGAGTGAATGAAATGTTTCTTGGCAGCATTTCTATAGCTTGTGTAATCTGTTCACTGTACAAACAGGTACCTGGCTTCTTATCTTTATATTTTTTACAATTGAAAATATATTATCATGCTGCTGTTTTCAATTACACTCTACTTATGAAAATTATTATTCTTACAGCCGTGTCATATCATTATAGAAATAACTAACTCATATTGAAGATCCTGACGATTTAATGCAACTTTACCCTAATTATGAAAGAACAATTAATTATATTATAAAAATAATAGTTTTAAAAAACTAAAAGAACACGCTTTATTAGAAAACTAAAAAATGAAAAATAATTTTAATTTCCAATACGCTTGGGATAAAATAAAGTGGTCAACAAAAAAAATCATCTCCAACACATGTAGAATAAAATTAGAGTTATCAACAAAAAGAAAATAATTTTACCATCAAAAGCGTGGGGTGCTCTATATCATTTAATATATTTGATAATAAACAGATATTGGTAAAAGTAAGCTCTCTAAGAAGAAAATGTAAAAATCAAAAAAGCACCCCACGCTTTTGATGGTAAAATTATTTTCTTTTTGTTGATAACTCTAGTTTTATTCTACATGTGTTGGAGATGATTTTTTTGTTGACCACTTTATTTTATCCTAAGCGTATTGGAAATTAAAATTATTTTTCATTTTTTAGTTTTCTAATAAAGCGTGTTTTTTAGTTTTTTAAAACTATTATTTATTTTTTATTTTTTAGTTTTAATATTTTACAGAATAAGATAAAAATGTAAATATCTTTAAATTCGATACTATTGTAGTATGAGCTAAAAGTAATACTCTTCCATAAAGAAAACCCTCCCAGCCGGATTTGAACCAGCGACGTATGGATTACTGAAATTATATACCAACTGAGCTCTTACAACGATTGACTAAAAGCTCGACAAGTCCGCAACCTATTATACCAGTTTTCATTTTTTTTTATTTTCGGATGATTCTGGCCAGGATTTTAGAAACAAAATATGAAATTATTGTATTGTCACGGGTCCTCTACACGTATACAAAGTTTCAAGTCGATCCAATGTTTCTAAGTGGGTGAAAATCATGTTGAAAGATTCCGTTACATTGATACAAAAAACACTTTTTTTGATTTTCTGATGATTATGCCCAGGATTTTAGAAAATAAATATGAAATTATTGTATTGTCACGGGTCCTCTACAAGTATACAAAGTTTCAAGTCGATCCAATGTTTCTAAGTGGATGAAAATCGCGTTGAAAGATTCCGTTACATTGAAACAAAAACACTTTTTTTTTATTTTCTGATGATTATGGCCAGGATTTTAGAAAATAAATACGAAATTGTTGTATTGTCACGGGTCCTCTACAAGTATACAAAGTTTCAAGTCGATCCAATGATTTTAAGTGGGTGAAAATCGCGTTGAAAGATTCCGTTACATAGATAGATAGATACAGGTCAAGCTAATATAAAGCGTGTAAAAATGGCTGTTATTATTTAATTAATGAGGTGATTCCCCGAGGGATTTATTTCTCATTGACATTTACTGGTTTTGTGGTCGTGACGTCAGTCGGTCGTAATATAATGAACTCAATGGTTTGTAATTCGCATTCACACATCATGCACCTCACCGTGGGTACAGGGTGATTCAACATAATAATAATAATAATAATATTTTTTATTTATTTATTTATTTATATATTTTTAATGTTTCAAATCTTTCTGTGCCTAAAGTTTTATTTTTCTTCTCCACTCATCCCTATCCATCCACTTTATGTCCTCCAGTCCTCTTGCTCTCATTCCAGTTCTTATTTATTGCATCCATGAGTTTCGAGGTCTTCCTTTCCCTCTTCTTCCAGGTGAACACCATTCCAATGTTTTGCTGGGTAACCTTTTTTCTTGCATTCGTCATACGTGCCCATACCAATTTAATCGCATATATATTATATAATCTACTATTGAATATCTAATATTTATTTTTTATCGTATGACAGTATTTGTTATTTTTTCTAATTTTGAACATCTTGCTGCTCTTCTCAAGAAATCCATTTCCATTGACATGTTTTTGTTCTAAGTTTTTGTTGAATTTCCAAACTTCAGCTCCATATTTGACAGTATTTCTCACTATTCAATTATATATTTGTAATTTATTTCTTCTGGCTAACAGTGAACTACGTGGTCTTTATAGGAAGCCAGATATAATAACAGTTAAGTCTCGTAGACTGCGATGGGCAGGACATGTGGCACGTATGGGGAAAGAAAGACGTGCATGGAAGCTTGTAATGGAAAATCAAGGGGAAAACGCCCAGTTGGTAGACTAAGAATGAGGTGGGAGAATAACATTAACTATGATTTGAGGGAAGTGTATTGTACAGGGAATGATTGGAAAAAATTCTCAGGATAGGGATGTATGGAGAGCTTATGTCCGGGCGGATGATTCCATTCTCATCATACTTCTCCTGATGCCACCTATCAATTTTTTGTGGGTTTCCTCTCCTCCTTCTGGTTTCATCATTCCATTCCAAATTCATTCTCGGAATTACATTAATCTTGTCTGAATCCCGTGATTGTCCCAACATCCAATGTCCATTAACTGCTGTACTGTACTGTATCCGAGCTAATTTCCTGTTGTACTGTAAACAAACTCGCTTAAGATATTACTCCGCTGACTATGTCTGTTGGGGGAACCGTGGTGTTAATTTTACCCGCCATATGACTGAATTGTGTACGAAAGTGTCAATGATAGAAACATATTTCTTAGGTTAAATCGTATAACAAGGGGAAATAAGAGTGAATACAAGACAAGATGGTGCCAGTAATTAGTAACTTTCATTTCTTATTTATTTATGACAAAAAATATATGTGGGCCAACCTAACCAGACGTTTGCACTTTTTTCCATGATGTCCGTAGATATCCTATATTTCCAATTTCATTAGGTCTACAAGCAGATACATGCTCAATGCTTTCTTACGTGAAAAATCTCCCGCTACAGGGGAGAAATTGAACCATACTAATTTAGTTGTAGGCCTACTTGTTTTCGGATAGATGTCAGAGTGGCCCGTGGCCAGTGTTCCGCCTTATAGTGGACATCTAGGAAACCAAGGTAGTATTATGATGCGAAAATTAGGTAAATTATGCTCAAATGACTTTTTATTCAAGCTTAAGCATATTTTATGAGCCTGAAAATCTTCAGACTAGGATCCCACGGCTTGAAGTCCCTCCCGGAGGACTTGCTCCTTGGATTGTTTAATGCTAAACGAGTCTGTAGACCCCGTTTATGTTTGAACCCGCGACCCTCGGGACTAGAGGAATGTGTCACAATAACCACTTGTCCATTGCGGTCAATGCTTATTCAATCTATTATAATTATTATAGGCACTATATCTTAAGATTCACCCACATAAAGTATATAGACATATGCAAGGTAGGTCTTATATACATACATATATATATATATAAATATATATATATACACACACACACAGTGTGTTCACAGTGAGATTCCCTCATTTTAAAAGTCTGTAATTTTCTTATTATAGGTTGTAAAACTGTAAATCTTGAAAGAGCAGAAACAGCAACTCAAAACGTTTATGTGGTAATGTTGTAGTACGCACAATATCCGTAGTGGCGCTGCAACAAACGGTTGTTTCTAAAATAGAGATTCCAAACCAGCGTGCCTAGGTTGTCTGGTGGTATGCTGAAACGAAATCCATTATTCAAGTGCAACGAAACATTCGTCGTGTTTAGAATAAGGATCCTCCGTCGCGCAAGAATATAAGGAGTTGGCGTAAACAGTTTTTGGCGACCGGCAATGTTTCCAAAGGACACGGTGGTGGCAAACCCAGAATCCAGGAAGAGACAGTAGAAAATGTGCGGAGGTCATTCGAAAGGAGTCCACGGAAGTCGATAAGACAAGCAGCGAGAGAACTTGGTATGAAACGGTCGACAGTTCACAAAGTGCTTCACCGTCGACTGCGATTGTTTGCATACAAGGTTCAAATTGTGCAGGAAATCAAGCCTGATGACGCACCAAAGCGAGACGCATTTGCAATCACTATGCTGGATCGCATTGCTGAGAACGGAACCTTTTTATCGCACATGATGTTTAGAGATGAGGCCACCTTTCACGTTTTAGAGAAAGTGAATCGCCACAATGTACGTATATGGGGTTCAGAAAATCCCCATACGTTCATAGAACACATCCAAAGGTAAATGTTTGGTGCAGCCTTCTGCAAAATCAAATTGTTGGGCCGTTTTTATTTAATGAGAATGGTAACATTTATTTGGATATGTTGGACAACTTCGCTGTGCCACAGATAGCACCCATGTAGCCAAGAATAATCTTTCAACAGGATGGTGCCCCACCCCCAGGGATTAGTTGTTTCAAAGACAGATAAAATTCATTAATAACGTAATGGCTGATCATAGAGAACCGATGGCTGACCGGGATGCGTGCCTTGGGCCTCGCAATTTGCATTTGTTTTTTTACTTTTAAATTCTGCTACAACGACCAAAGGCGCCACCGGGATTGAGCTACGGACGCCACATAACGTAGTTACGTTACCCATTGTAGATGACTCTGTACCAGCCGTGGCATCCCGTCTAATCCCTGCCCCACCCCATTGGAACCTTAATGTCCGACAGTTCTTAAAATACACATTCCCAGGTCGTTGGATATGTCGTAGTGGTCCCATTCCTTGGCCTCCGCATTTCCCCGACAATACCCACTAGATTTCTTCTTGTGGGGGTACGTCAAAGATAGAGTGTACGCCACAAAAATGAACGATGTACTGGACTTAAAACAACGCATTAGAGATGTTATAAACTCTGTGACACAAGACATGCTGTTCAACACATGACGTGAAATTTACTATAGGTTGGATATTCTTCGCGCACCCGAGGCGTACATGTCCAAGTGCACTGAACTAGAGTTTGTCACAATCACAAAATTAAAACTTATGAGTTACATTATCATTTTCGTGTATAGTAATTATAGTACACAACATTTACTTTGTGTTATGTTACTTTATGAGTTACATTATCATTTTCGTGTATAGTAATTATAGTACACAACATTTACTTTGCGTTATGTTACTTTATGAGTTACATTATCATTTTCGTGTATAGTAATTATAGTACACAACATTTACTTTGCGTTATGTTACTTTATGAGTTACATTATCATTTTCGTGTATAGTAATTATAGTACACAACATTTACTTTGCGTTATGTTACTTTATGAGTGTATAGTAATTATAGTACACAACATTTACTTTGCGTTATGTTACTTTATGAGTTACATTATCATTTTCGTGTATAGTAATTATAGTACACAACATTTACTTTGCGTTATGTTACTTTATGAGTTACATTATCATTTTCGTGTATAGTAATTATAGTACACAACATTTACTTTGCGTTATGTTACTTTATGAGTTACATTATCATTTTCGTGTATAGTAATTATAGTACACAACATTTACTTTGCGTTATGTTACTTTATGAGTTACATTATCATTTTCGTGTATAGTAATTATAGTACACAACATTTACTTTGCGTTATGTTACTTTATGAGTTACATTATCATTTTCGTGTATAGTAATTATAGTACACAACATTTACTTTGCGTTATGTTACTTTATGAGTTACATTATCATTTTCGTGTATAGTAATTATAGTACACAACATTTACTTTGCGTTATGTTACTTTATGAGTTACATTATCATTTTCGTGTATAGTAATTATAGTACACAAACATTTAATTTGCGTTATGTTACTTTATGAGTTACATTATCATTTTCGTGTATAGTAATTATAGTACACAACATTTACTTTGCGTTATGTTACTTTATGAGTTACATTATCATTTTCGTGTATAGTAATTATAGTACACAACATTTACTTTGCGTTATGTTTACTTTATGAGTTACATTATCATTTTCGTGTATAGTAATTATAGTACACAACATTTACTTTGCGTTATGTTACTTTATGAGTTACATTATCATTTTCGTGTATAGTAATTATAGTACACAACATTTACTTTGCGTTATGTTACTTTATGAGTTACATTATCATTTCGTGTATAGTAATTATAGTACACAACATTTACTTTGCGTTATGTTACTTTATGAGTTACATTATCATTTTCGTGTATAGTAATTATAGTACACAACATTTACTTTGCGTTATGTTACTTTATGAGTTACATTATCATTTTCGTGTATAGTAATTATAGTACACAACATTACTTTGCGTTATGTTACTTTATGAGTTACATTATCATTTTCGTGTATAGTAATTATAGTACACAACATTTACTTTGCGTTATGTTACTTTATGAGTTACATTATCATTTTCGTGTATAGTAATTATAGTACACAACATTTACTTTGCGTTATGTTTACTTTATGAGTTACATTATCATTTTCGTGTATAGTAATTATAGTACACAACATTTACTTTGCGTTATGTTACATTTTCGTTATAGTAATTATAGTACACAACATTTACTTTGCGTTATGTTACTTTATGAGTGTATAGTAATTATAGTACACAACATTTACTTTGCGTTATGTTACTTTATGAGTTACATTATCATTTTCGTGTATAGTAATTATAGTACACAACATTTACTTTGCGTTATGTTACTTTATGAGTTACATTATCATTTTCGTGTATAGTAATTATAGTACACAACATTTACTTTGCGTTATGTTACTTTATGAGTTACATTATCATTTTCGTGTATAGTAATTATAGTACACAACATTTACTTTGCGTTATGTTACTTTATGAGTTACATTATCATTTTCGTGTATAGTAATTATAGTACACAACATTTACTTTGCGTTATGTTACTTATGAGTTACATTATCATTTTCGTGTATAGTAATTATAGTACACAACATTTACTTTGCGTTATGTTACTTTATGAGTGTATAGTAATTATAGTACACAACATTTACTTTGCGTTATGTTACTTTATGAGTTACATTATCATTTTCGTGTATAGTAATTATAGTACACAACATTTACTTTGCGTTATGTTACTTTATGAGTTACATTATCATTTTCGTGTATAGTAACTATAGTACACAACATTTACTTTGCGTTATGTTACTTTATGAGTTACATTATCATTTTCGTGTATAGTAATTATAGTACACAACATTTACTTTGCGTTATGTTACTTTATGAGTTACATTATCATTTTCGTGTATAGTAATTATAGTACACAACATTTACTTTGCGTTATGTTACTTTATGAGTTACATTATCATTTTCGTGTATAGTAATTATAGTACACAACATTTACTTTGCGTTATGTTACTTTATGAGTGTATAGTAATTATAGTACACAACATTTACTTTGCGTTATGTTACTTTATGAGTTACATTATCATTTTCGTGTATAGTAATTATAGTACACAACATTTACTTTGCGTTATGTTACTTTATGAGTTACATTATCATTTTCGTGTATAGTAATTATAGTACACAACATTTACTTTGCGTTATGTTACTTTATGAGTTACATTATCATTTTCGTGTATAGTAACATTTACTTTGCGTTATGTTTGTTTCAAATGAGCGAATCTCACTGTGGACACTCTGTATATATATATATATATATATATATATATATATATATATATATATTGTAGATTTTCGCGGAAGCATGGTTAAGAAAGTTTTCTTGGGTTTTGCGCGTCACTGAATCACAAACGTCAAGAGTTTGTAGAGGTAAAACAAAACTATTTTGTTATTTAAAAAAATTGACAGATTCTACGTTTCCCCTCTAGGGGTCCTTGAACGGTTTGACGCTGGGCTTCCGTTAGGTCACGTGTTCACTGTAGTTTTGATTGCTTCGTATGCAACATGTTGGTATTGGTTGATATTTTAAGGTTATCATTACAGCCGGTAGTGGATAAACACTTATAGTAATTATTTACGCAACATCCACAGTAACCACGTCTGGGAGTTTGTCAATCACAAGGCAACTCGTGAATTCTACCATCAACACGGATGTGTAGGCTGATATTGTTCACGACCTTCTAATTGGACTGTTTCTTCTGCCTAACCGACTTTGGTGGAGGAAATTATCTTATCTTTCTTGTTGAAATCATCCAGCACCAAACCCAACAAGGACCCCTAGCGGGGAAACGGAAAAACCTGTCAATTTTTTTTCACATAACAAAAGAGTTTGTTTTGCTCTTCTACAAACTCAAAATGTGTATAGAAAAAAGTTATTTGACCAATAAAAACACAGCCATTACATCAGGTTTGTTTACATTGATCGTAGGCCTACAACTGAAACTTCGCTCGGATAGATTCAGTCCTACTTTATTCTCTTTTGGACTTTTAGAGGTATACATTTTATATCTCTAGAACAGGGAGCTGGCCCATTGCTATAATCTCCAACCTGGAGGACCAGATAATTTGTCATCGAGGTGTCTTCTAGTAGTCTTTAGAGAATCAACAGAGCTCTGCGACAGCAGCTGTTAGTTTTGGTTCTCTTCGGGTAAAAACAACAATAATAATAAAATAAAAGTAAATATGAAATTGAATAACAATAATTATTTATTTACATATTTACAATGTATATACAATTGTTTGTAGATCTAACCAAAATTATGTAGTGTTTTTTATTCAGTATTCCTTATTTTATTAAATAACAGTTTGATTTTAGAATTAATATTTTGATACTCTTAACAATTTTTTTTATTCGAGAGAAAAAAAAAACAGAAAATCACATTGTCTGAAGTCTGTAAATATTAATAGCAAAAAAAAAAACATTATTCATAGGAAAATGTCATACGCACTTTCAGTCATACCTCTACGAGTGCACGTCAAGATTTGCTGAATATTATGTTTCAAACAACGTTCTGAAAATATGTTGATATTAGAGTAGTTACAGTGATTTGTTCTATTTTGTACTTCACTTACGGAACACATTACATTACAACAAAACAGAAAGGTTTTAACTATGTTGTTATGCATATTTTTTAATAAGTAATTATTTTTAAACAATAATTGACTTATTAGTAAATTTGGTAAATTAAAAAATAAAGAATTAAAATATAAACTTTACCTATACAGGTATCTGCTCCCTCCTCTTCACTGATATCGCGCCCCGACTGTCCCTGTTCCTGAGCAATTCAATGGAAACATTATACCAAGGAATACATTTTAAATGTTTAATGTTTTTACGGTAATTAGTTTAAACAGAGGAGTATAACACAATATTGACTTTACATATGTGAATATATATATATATATATATATAATCTCCAGTACTCTGGTAATATATAATTTGTATAGACCAAATATTGTCAGATATTCACGGACTACGTTTTGGTCCTAACATATTTAATATTATTATGTCAGTATTTAATGATCATATTTAAACTTGAAGTGTTCCCTTCTAACTGATTTTTTTTAAATGTTTTTGGAATATACTTTTTTTAATAAGTAGGGAAAATAATATACAAGTTATAAGCAGTGTTTATAAAAATGTCAGATAGTCACAACCGTTTTAATAGCAAATATTTAATGTAAAATTTCCTTCTGAGTTTTTCATTATCATCTTAATCTCCTCCATCTTTTAACTCAAATAATAAATCCAAATTCACAGGTCAAACAAATTATATATTAAATAGCACGCGGTTTTGCTCTAAAGATTTATTGAAATTGTGGAATTGCTCACCTGCCGCAGATGTGGCTAATGTCGCATGTGGTTCCGCTAATGCAGCCGCCCGGTGCCCAGTGATTCAAAATGTCTGCGGGAAGCCCAAGAATCATAATTTTAACTTTTCGTTAAGAGGGGGAGAAATGTGAACAGTTTTGTACAAAATTAGATGTGGTAACAATGTGCTAAAAGAAATTAAACTTTATACTAATTATTATACCTAATTTTCGGGCCGTTAAATTAAGCATTAGAAAACTGAACTTTTATTCCACATTTTAGTCAAATTATTTACACATTTTTCTTATAATTATTTTAATGCCACTCACTTCATATAGTTATGTTAAATAGACTTATACATTCATAATATTTAACAGAGCGTGAGGGACAGAGAACATTATTATTATTTAGAGCCCCACCACCCCCCGGGTTACTTTGTAACGGATAAGATGTGACCCCGAATTTAGTATGACGATTAATAAATACGATTAATCAATAAACTAAAGAATAAACTGAATATGGAATAGGATTAAATTAAATTATATCTTATTTAGGGAAATTTGCAAGCGTCAGATTCCACAGTTAGTTGAAATAAACCTTAATGCGAAGGGGCCATGAATATGTAGCCTGCAATTAGACCAGAAATCCTTAAGCTGGATTTGTTTGGTAACATCACGTTTGGAGAAACTTCAAACTCCAACATTTACAGCTGCGGGAAGCCCAAACTAGGTAAACACGCTACAGTAACCGTGGGAAGGAAATAAAAAATATAGGTACATTTTAATGAAGTACGCCCCTAGGAGACACGTAATTTAAAGTAGCCAATCATAATCAGAATTAGGATGTACCACCACATATGAATATAAAGGGTCCTGACTTCGATACTAAACTGAAGAGGACAAACCAACGAGACTTACACTTAATAGTTCGTGAAGAGATGGTCTAAATTGTATTTTTTGAATAATGTCTGGAAATAACAGTCACGGAACTTAGTAAAAATCACCCCGATTTCTAAATCATCAGATAGCTCGAGTTCTCGTTAGTTTGGGATATTGAATGTCCGTACCAAAACATTTTTATTAATTAAGTGTAAAGTGCATTTAAGTGTGTCAACGGACATAAATAAAATAATTTAATTATGAACTATTGTCTGTTTTCCACGCAACTCTCCTACCGGTCCCTATATAGATAAGGATCTCAACGCTTCTATCCTAAAACAAGTGGGAACCGCCTGACTACCGAGTTAGGGCAATCAACAATACAAACCAATTTAAATATTGACCCAGTGATAATTACCGACACCAAAAGCCCCAACCTCGGGCATAATGCTCTTAACCACGTGTCTGCTCTATGTCCCTATCTATATCTAATCTTTACTGAAATATATAATAAAAATAAAGAAATCGAGAACACGAGAGCAAGACAGTCCGTGAGTCCGATAGTCCGTCTTCCGTCCGACTTCCGCCAGAGACTTCCGCCAGAAACCTCCGCCAGAGACCTCAGCCGGAGACTTCCGCCGGAGACTTCCACCGGAGACCACCGCCGGAGACTTCCGCCGGACGCTTCCGCCGGAGTGATCCGTCGGGGAATACCGCCGAGGACCTCCACCGGAGACTTCCCCCGGAGACCTACGCCAGAGACCTCCGCCAGAGACTTCCGCCAGAGATCCGCGAGATTTCCGGCAGAGACCTCCGCCAAGGACCTCCGCCAAAGTACTCCGCCAAGGACCTCCGCCGAGATCTCTTCCGAGACTCCGCCAGGACCTCCGCCAGAGACCTCCGCCAAGGATCTCCGCCGGAGACTTCCGCCGGAGACTTCCGCCAGAGACCTCCGCCAGGATCTCCGCCGAGACTTCCGCCGTAGACTTCCGCCGGAGACTTCCGCCCGAGACTTCCGCCGGAGACTTCCGCCGGAGACCTCCGCCCGAGACATCCGCCGGGGACTTCCGCCGGAGACCTCCGCGAGAGATTCCGCCAGAAACCTCCACCGGAGTCCTCCGCCAAGGACCTCCGCCGGAGTCCATCGCCGGAGACTTTCGCCGGAGACATCCGCCGGAGATTCCGCCGGATGCTTCCACCGGAGATTCTTCCGGACCTACCGCGAGACCTACGCCAGAGACCTCCGCCAGAGACTTCCGCCAGAGTACCGCGGGAGACTTCCGCCAGAGACCTCCGCCAAGGACCTCCGCCAAAGTTCTCCGCCAAGGACCTCCGCCGGAGACCTCCGCCAAGAATCTCCTTCGGAGACTTCCGCCAAAGACCTCCGCCGGAGACTACCTCCGGAGACTTCCGCCGGAGACATCCGCCGGAGACTTCCGCCGGGGACTTCCGCCGAGGACTTCCGCCGAAGACCTCCGCGAGAGATTCCGCCAGAGACCTCCACCGGAGACCTCCGCCAAGGACCTCCGCCAGAGTCCAACGCCGGAGACTTTCGCCGGAGACTTCCGCCGGAGACCTCCGCCGGGGACCTCCTCCAGGGACTTCCGCCAGGGACCTCTGCCAGGGACCTCCACCAGAGAACTCCGCCAAAGACTTCTGCCAGACTGTCAGACTATCAGACTATAAGACTAGCACCTCCGCCAGGGACCTCCGCCCGAGACCTCCGCCAGAGACTTCCGCAGACTTCCGCCAGACTATCAGACTATCATACTATCAGACTATAAGACTAGCAGACTTGCAGACTTTCACATTTTCAGACTTTCAGATTTTCAGACTAACTGAATATCAGACTATCAGACTTTCAGATTTTCAGACCATCAGACTTCCAGATTTTCAGACTATCAGGCTCTCAGACTTTCAGATTTTCAGATTTGCAAACCATCAGACTTCGAGACCCGGTCTAAATACAACATTTCAAAATTGAGTTTTCTTAGGCCTTAGTCATGGCGTTTTTCCAAAAAATGTTAAAATTTTCGAAATTTCAAAAACTGCTAATATCATGTCTAGAGGCTGTGTCCGGGATATATAATGCAAAAATCAGGTCTAAATCCAAAATTTCAAAATTGAGTTTTCCAAGCCTATAGTCTAGGCGTTTTTCCAAACAAAATGTCAAAATTTTCGAAATCTCAAAAACTGCAAAAATCCGATCTAGAGGATGTGTTCCGGGATCTATAATGCAAAAAATCAGGTCTAAATACAAAATTTGAAAATTGAGTTTTCCCTAACCTATAGTCTTGGTGTCTTTCCAAACAATGTCAAAATTTTCGAAATTTGAAAAACTGCAAAAAATCCTATCGACAAGGTGTGACCTATATTTATAATGCAAAAAAAATCCGGTTTAAATCCAAAATTTCAAAATAGAGCTATCCAAGGCTATAGTCTTGCTGTTTTTCCAAAAAATGTCAAAATTTTCGAAATTTCAAAAACTGCATAAATCCTATATAGAGAGTGTGTCCGGGATTTACAATGCAAAAAATCCGGTCTAAATCCAAAATTTCAAAATTGAGTTTTCCAAGGCGTGGCGTTTTTCCAAAAAGTGTCAAAATTTTTGAAATTTCAAAAACTGAAAATAACCTATCTAGAGGGTGCGTCCGAGATCTATAATGCAAAAAATCCAGTCTAAATCCAAAATTTAAAAATTTAGTTTTCAAGGCTATATTCTTGGTGTTTTTCCAAAAAACGTAAAAAAATTCGAAATTTAAAAAACTGCAAAAATCCTATCTAGAGGGTGTGTTCGCGATTTATAATGCAAAAAAATCCGGCCTAAATATAAACGTTCAATATTGAGATTTCCTATGCTATAGACTTGGTGTTTTTACAAAAAATGTTTAAAATTTTCGAAATTTCAAAAATTGCTAAAATCCTATATAGAGGGTGTGTCCGGGATGTATAATGCAAAAGATCCGGTCTAAATTCCAAATTTCAGAATTGAGTTTTCCAAGGCTGTAGTCTAGGTGATTTTCGAAAAATTGTCACAATTTTCGAAATTTGAAAAACTGCAATAATCCTATCGACAGGGTGTGTCCGAGAATAATAGTGCAAATATCAGGTCTATATCCAAAATTTCAGAATTCAGTTTTCCAAGTCTTGGTCTTTATCCAAATGAGTCAACATTTTCGAATTTCCAAATATTGAAAAAATCCTATCTGCAGGGTGTGTCCGGGATTTATAATGCAAAAAATCCGATCTAAATCCAAAATTACAAAATTTAGCAATCCAAAGCTATAGTCCTGCTGTTTTTCCAAAAAAATGTTAAAATTTTCGAAATTCAAAAACTGCATAATTCCTATCTATAGGGTGTGTCCTGAAATTACATTGCAAAAAATCAGATCTAAATCCAAAAATTAAAAATTGAGTTTTCCAAGAGTATAGTCTTGCTGTTTTTTCCAAAGAAGTGTCAAAATTTTCCACATTTCAAATACTGCAAAAATCCTATCTAGAGGGTGTGTCTCGGGTTTATAACTTAAAAAACCGGTCTAAATGCAAAATTTCAAAATTAAGTTTTCCATGGCTATAGTCCCGGAATTTTTCCATAAAAAGGTCAACATTTTCGAAATTTCAGAAACTGGAAAAATCCTATCTAGGGGGTGTTTCCGGGATTTATAATTCAAAAAATCCT
The DNA here is from genome assembly GCA_030220185.1 of Diploptera punctata. Lineage (NCBI taxonomy): Eukaryota > Metazoa > Arthropoda > Insecta > Blattodea > Blaberidae > Diploptera > Diploptera punctata. The sequence goes on from JASPKZ010003440.1 coordinate 31,262, forward strand.
GTCCAAATCCGAAATTCCAAAATTGAGTTTCACATGGCTATATTCATGGTGTTTTTTTAAAAAATGTCAAAATTATCGAAATTTCAAGTACTGCAAAAATCCTATCTAGAGGGTGTGTCCGGTATATGTAATGGGAAAAAAACCAGTCTAAATCCAAAATTTCAAAATTGAGTTTTCCAAGCCTATAGTCCTAGGTTTTTTTTCCAAAAAGTGTCAAAATTTTCGAAATTTCAAAGACTGAAAATAACCTATCTAGAGGCTGTGTCCGAGATTTATAATGCAAAAAATCCAGTCTAAATTCAAAATTTAAAAATTTAGTTTTCAAGGCTATATTCTTGATGTTTTTTCCAAAAAATGTAAAAACTTTCGAAATTTAAAAAACTGCAAAAATCCTATCTAGAGGGTGTGTCCGGGATGTTAAATGCAAAAGATCCGGTCTAAATCCGAAATTTCAAAATTGAGTTTTCCAAGGCTGTAGTCTTGGTGATTTTCGAAAAATTGTCACAATTTTCGAAATTTGAAAAACTGCAATAATCCTATCGACAGGGTGTGTCCGAGAATTATAGTGCAAATATCAGGTCTATATCCAAAGTTTCAGAATTCAGTTTCCCAAGTCTTGGTGTTTCTCCAAAAAAGTCAACATTTTCGAAATTCCAAATATCCTATCTGCAGGGTATGTCCGGGATTTATAATGCAAAAAATCCGATCTAAATCCAAAATTATAAATTTAGCAATCCAAAGCTATAGTCCTGCTGTTTTTCCAAAAAAATGTTAAAATTTTCGAAATTCAAAAACTGCATAATTCCTATCTAGTGGGTGTGTCCTGAAATTACATTGCAAAAAATCAGATCTAAATCCAAAAATTAAAAATTGAGTTTTCCAAGAGTATATATAGTCTTGCTGTTTTTCCAAAGAAGTGTCAAAATTTTCCACATTTCAAATACTGCAAAAATCCTATCTAGAGGGTGTGTCTCGGATTCATAACTTAAAAAACCGGTCTAAATGCAAAATTTCAAAATTAAGTTCAGGCAACAGTTTTCAGACACTTTTGAAATCCAGAATGGGTTGAAGCAAGGAGATGCATTATCTCCTCTACTATTTAATTTTGTACTAGAGCATGCCATTAAATCTTTACAGAATGAGGAAGGCTTACAACTGAATGGCGTTAATAAGCTGTTAGTTTATGCTGATGATGTATTATTGGCCGATAGCGAGGAGATACTAAAGGCCAACACGCACACACTATTGAGTAACACTAAGAAATTAGGACTGGAAGTAAATATCAGTAAAACTAAATATATGGTCACACGTAGAAATTCAGTATATAATGGAAATGAACAGCTAATGACAAATGAGGGAAATTTTGAGGAATTGGCTGAATTCAAATACCTAGGAACAATAATCACAAATAGGAATAAGATGCAAAAAGAAATTAAACATAGGCTCAATTCTGGAAATGCATGCTATTATGCATTGCAGAGACTTTTGATGTCCCTACTCCTTTCAAAAAACGTTAAGCTGAAAAATATATAAAACTATTATTCTACCAGTTATATTATATGGGTGCGAAACATGGACTCTTACTTTAAGGGAGGAAAGGAGATTACGAGTATTTGAGAAGAAAGTTCTTAGGAAATTTTTTGGACCAAAGAGAGATGAACAGACATGTGAATGGAGAAGATTACATAACAATGAACTACATGGTCTTTATAGGAAGCCAGATATAATAACAGTTAAGTCTCGTAGACTGCGATGGGCAGGACATGCTGCGCGTATGGGGAATGAAAGACGTGCATGGAAACTTCTTGTAGGAAAGCCAGAAGGAAAACGCCCAGTTGGTAGACCAAGAATGAGGTGGGAGAACAACATTAACTGTGATTTGAGGGAAGTAGATTATACAGGGAATGATTGGAAAGCATTAGCTCGGGATAGGGATGTATGGAGAGCTTATGCCCGCGCGGCCATGAACCTACGGGTTCGATAGTGCCAGTGAGTAAGTGAGTAAGTAAGTTTTCCATGGCTATAGTCACGGTGTTTTTCCATAAAAGGTCAACATTTTCGAAATTGCAGAAACTGGAAAAATCCTATCTAGAGGGTATGTCCGGGATTTATAATTCAGAAACCCCTGTCCAAATCCGAAATTCCAAAATTGAGTTTCAAATGGTGTTTTTTTAAAAAAATGTCAAAATTATCGAAATTTCAAGTACTGCACAAAATCCTATCTAGAGGTGTGTCCGGTATATATGTAATGGAAAAAAAAAAAACAGTCTAAATCCAAAATTTCAAACTTCAGTTTTCCAAGCCTATAGTCTAGGTTTTTTTTCCAAAAAGTGTCAAAATTTTCGAAATTTCAAAAACTGAAAATAACCTATCTAGAGGGTGTGTGCGAGATTTATAATGCAAAAAATCCAGTCTAAATCCACAATTTAAATATTTAGTTTTCAAGGCTATATTCTTGGTGTTTTTCCAAAAAATGTAAAAACTTTCGAAATTTAAAAAACTGCAAAAATCCTTTGTAGAGGGTGTGTCCTCGATTTATATTACAAAAATCCGCTCTAAATCCAAAATTTTATAATTGCGTTTTCCTAGGCTGCAGTCTTGGTGTTTTTCCAAAAAAGTGTCAACATATTCGAAATTTCAAATACTGCAAAAATCCAATCCAGAGGGTGTGTCCGGGATATATAATGCAAAAAAATCAGGTTTAAATTCAAAATTTCAAAATTGATTTTTCCAAAACTATAGTCTTGGCGTTTTCCAATAAATGTTAAAATTTTCGAAATTTCAAAATCCGTTAATATTCTATCTAGAGGGTGTGTCCTGGATTTATAATGAAAAAATCAGGTCTACATCCAAAAATTCAAAATTGTGTTTTACAGATCTATAGTCTTGGTAATTTTCCAAAAAAGTCACAATTTCGAAATTTCAAGTATTGCAAAAATTTTATCTTGAGGGTGTGTCCGGTATATGTAATGGGAAAAAAACCAGTCTAAATCCAAAATTTAAAAATCGAGTTTTCCAAGCCTATAATCTAGGCGTTTTTCCAAAAAAGTCAACAATTTCGAAATTTCAAAAAGTGCATAAATACTATCTGGAGGTTGTGTCAGGGAAATATATTGCAAGCAACCAGTCTAAATCCAAAATTTCAAAATATAGTTTTCCAAGAATACAGTCTTGCTGTTTTCCAAAAAAGTGTCAAAATGTTTACAATTCTAAAATACTGCAAAATTCCTATCTAGAAGATGTGTCCCGGATTTATAATTTTAAAAAACCGGTCTAAATCCAAAATTTCAAAATTGAGGTTTCCATGGCTATAGTCACGGTGTTTTTCCACAAAAAAGTCAACATTTTCGAAATTTCAGAAACTTTAAATATCCTATCTAGAGGGTGTGTCAGGGATTTGTAATTAAAAAAATCCAGTCCAAATCCGAAATTCCAAAATTGAGTTTTCCATGGCTATAGTCCATGGTGTTTTAAAAAAAAAGTCAAAATTTTCGAAATTTCAGAAACTGCAAATATTTTATCTAGAGGGTGTGTCCGCGATTTATATTGCAAAAAATCCGGTCTAAATCCAAATTTTATAATTGCGTTTCCCTAAGCTATAGCCTTGGTGTTTTTCCAGAAAAGTGTCAACATTTTCGAAAAATCAAATACTACAAAAATCCAATCTAGAGGGTGTGTCCGGGATTTATGATGCAACAAATCAGGCTTAATTCCAAAATTTCAAAATTGGGTTTTCCAAGACAATAGTCTTGCTGTTTTTCCTAAAAAGTGTCAAAATGTTCGATATTTCAAATACTGCAAAAATCCTACCTAGAGAGTGCGTCCGAGACATATAATGCAAAATATCATGTCTAAATTCAAAATTTCAAAATTGATTTTTCCAAAACTATAGTCTTGGCGTTTTTCCAATAATGTTAAAATTTTCGAAATTTCAAAAACTGTTAATATCCTATCTAGAGGGTGGTCCGGGATTTATAATGAAAAAATCAGGTCTATATCCAAAATTTAAAAATTGTGTCTTACAAATCTATAGTCTTGGTATTTTTCCAAAAAAGTCACCATTTTCGAAATTTCAAGTTCTGCAAAAATCCTATCTAGGATTTATAACGCAAAAAATCAGGTCTAAATAAAAAATTAGAAAATTGAGTTTTCCAAAGCTATAGTCTTGGTGTCTTTCCAAAAAAATGTCAAAATTTTCGAAATTTGAAAAACTGCGAAATTCCAATCGACAGGGTGTGACCTGTATTTTCAATGCACAAAATCCGGTCTAAATTCAAAATTTCAAAATTGAGCTATCCAAGGCTACAACCTTGCTATTCTTTCCAAGAAATTTCAAAATTTTCGAAATTTCAAAAACTGCATAAAAATCTATCTGGAGGGTGTGTCCGGGAATTATAATACAAAAAATCAGGTCTAAATCCCAAATATGAAAATTGAGTTTTCCAAGGCTATAGTCTTGGTGATTTTCCAAAAAATGTAAAAATTTTTCGCGATTTATAATGAAAAAATCCGGTCTCTATCCAAAATTTCATAATTGACTTTTTCTAGGCTGTAATTTTGGAGCTTTTTCCAAAAAAGTATCAATTTTTTTTAATATTAACAAATACCATAATTAATTAGGCAAAGATCGTTCGTTTTAAACTGTTAAGATAACAACCTGAATCCCTATCTCAATTCTGTAGTAAACCTAACTTACGGACACTGTTACACTCGCGAGGATATAAACTCCTGGCCGACCTGTTGTGGCAAGACCCGGGAAATTTCGCAATCTGTGGCCCAGCAGTGCCCGCCTGTCACTGTTTTACATGAGCCTCTCAATAAGTGGGCTGCGCCAACGCGCTGAGATAACCACAAGCTCACTAACTGTGTCCTGGGGACTCACTGACCAAATGACAGCTGCCAGATACTCGGAACTAACACTATCTCATGCTAAGCATCTATCCCCACACCACACATGTAAATTAACATCAGCGGTGCGTTTAATTCCCCTCTGTGGAAGAAGATGGCTCCACTTCATAAACCGAGATCACCACAGACAATTTACTGGTCCCGCCTTGCGGTCAGAGCCTTTACCGGAACTAGATGTTATCTCACAGTTTCTTAAAACTAAATTATCCTAATGTAAATCATTCCTGTATAAATATATCCCACATTCTTCTGTTAATATCTTCTTCGTTGATGCACTTCCATTTCGTGATTTCGTCCATAAAATACAATCTGAAATAACAGTTGCTAGGAAATGTTTCCATTGTTACGTAATTTTATAATGATTTTTTTTTACATTTTTATTTGCAATTCAGTTACCAAGGAACAAATAGTTATATGTCAAATTTCCACTTATTTTCATTCCCTCGGATATTAGTTGTTATGGAAATTTCTTGTTATATTCTTATTTTATCATAATAATTATCATCACCTTCACTTCAAGGTTTAGGTGATTCGCCTGTTCCGAATTCACAATCATTCCTTCCGTCTCTTCCTAGGTCTCCCTTAATCCCTTTGGTTTATAATGATATGCTATCTTGGGCAATCTTGTTTCTTCCATTCTCTGAACTTGCTGTTCCCAGCCAACGCGGTGTTGTTGAATTCTGTCATTTACTGAATACATATTTCTAATTCATTTCTTATTTCTTCATTTCTTATGTGGTCCAATTTTGTGGATCCTTTGGCCCTTCTTAAGGTACGTACACATATGCGCGCCGCGTGTTATGTTCGTCGAAATTATTAATTTCAACGAACCTCCTGCGATCCATAGGAAACCCACAAACCTTCAGTAGACATTTTGCAGAGCAGGTGTAACCAACCATGTCTATTCCCTTTCCGTTCTCCCGCTTGTCCTGCATTCTTTCCCAAAAATAGGGACATTTTTTTTTAAATGCCGCGGGACGCGGGACAAATTGTTAAAAATCGGGACTGTCCCGCCAAAATCGGGACGTCTGGTCACGCTTATTACTTATTACATCTTATAACTTTATTTATACTTTTTCAAATATTATAGCATTAAAGGAATTTAAAAAATATATGATTTGTATATCCATCCATAGTAATTCTGCCCGAAGGCAGGTCCTTCACTGAAATCATAGCATTTTCATGCTATGCTTGCAGCTTTACTAGGGAATTGTGTAGGTGTGGTAGCTTCCCGTTGCTTTCCACACCGGTGAAGGATGATGAGATGATGATGATGATATGATAATGATAAGGATGATGATGATGGCCATATGATTTCGGGGACCGTTTGGGCCTTAAAGTTTTCCTGACATTTGTCTTACAGGTGAGGAAAAACCCCGATAAAAACCTCACCCAGAAAAACTGCCCCGACCGGGGATTGAACCCGGGCCCCGCTGCGTGACAAGGCAGCACGCTACCTCGAGACTACAGCGGTGGACATGATTTGTATATATATGTTTAAAATTATTAAGAATCTATCACACCATAACATGGCCTTAATTTTTAATACAAATGTACATGATTATTATACTAGAGGTTGTACTTTATTGCACAAAGATACTAGTTTCTAAAAAAAAAAAGTATAAAAGGGATTCGTTATGCATTAATCAACCATTAAAATAACTACTTACCTATTGAATATCAACATTTCACGAATGTTAAACATTTTTCTAATTGTATTAAAAAATATTTTTTCTCATTGCTTTCTTAGTTAATTTTGTTAATTTTATTATTATTAATATTATCCTGTTTAAATTTTGTATTTATATGTGTATATATATTGTGCATCTATAGTAGTTTGTATTACTTAAACTTATGCCTGAATTTGTTTTCTTGTTTTTATTGTTAATTGTTTTATGGTCATTATTTTTTGTATATTGCCCCTTAACATGAGCAGTCTTGCTCCTTGGAGTCTTTGAAGAGATAAATAAATAATTAGCAATAAATGTGTTTATATATTGTATTGTTTTGTGATACTTCATACATAATATTATGAAATGAACGTCTTAAATAAATAATGTTTTCTAAATAATTCTAATTTATTTATACAATTACAGTACACACGAAAAAAAAACACATATCATTGAAAAATAAAACAGGCATCTCCTTTCAATGATTTTTAAAATGATCCTTATGTTGTGGATCCCACAATAATTGCTTGCTTCTATAAATGTCAACAAGTTTTACACACGTTTTCCTCTGACCACTCCATACTCAAATAATAGGTGCGCACCGAAAGCAACGAACCTCTCAGGTACCCGTCCAAATCTAAACAGCGAACCATCAAAGTGTTCGTGGAAAAAACCGACAATGAGTGGATCGTGGTGAGAGACGCGCGCGCCGTTCGCGCGCACCTTAAAACCCCGTCCAAATCTGACGAACATGGTGCGGCGCGCAGGTGTGTACGTACCTTTAGAAAGGCCATTTCTGCACTTTGTATTCTACTCGAACTCCTCTTATTTGTTACCCACGAATCACTCACTACCGTATAAAAGTACCGGTACCGCCATTGTTTTGTAGAACTTCGATCTTGTATCCTGGAGTTTCCTTGCGAACTTATTTAATATGTCTTAATTAATTAATTTATGATAGAAAGGTAACTGATATTTTTATCATCCGGCCATGACACGAGAATTGAACGTTCGGACAGGACAACTTCTGCCGGGTCCGCTAGTAAATAAATAAATACATAATAATAATAATAATAATAATAATAATAATAATAATAATAATAACATTAATAATAATAATAAATACTTATACGAATGTGTCTAAATGGCACAAAGAGTAGGGTGCGTGTAGGCAAACAGTTTTCGGACACTTTTGAAATCCAGAATGGGTTGAAGCAAGGAGATGCACTATCTCCTCTACTATTTAATTTTGTACTAGAGCATGCCATTAAACCTTTGGAGAATGAGGAAGGCTTAGAACTGAATGGTATTAATAAGCTGTTAGTTTATGCTGATGATGTAGTACTATTGGCCGATAGCGAGGAAATACTAAAGGCCAACACGCACACACTATTGAGTAACACTAAGAAATTAGGACTGGAAGTAAATATCAATAAAACTAAATATATGGTCACACGTAGAAGTTCATTGTATGGTGGAGGTGGACGGCTAATGACGGGTGAGGGAAATTTTTAGGAGGTTGCTGAATTCAAATATCTAGGAACAATAATTACAAATAGGAATGAGATGCACAAAGAAATTAAACATAGGCTTAATTCTGGAAATGCGTGCTATTATGCATTACAGAAACCCTTGACGTCCCAACTCCTTTCAAAAAACATTAAACTGAAAATATATATAAAACTATTATTCTACCAGTTATATTATATGGATGCAAAACATGGACTCTTACTTTAAGGGAATAAAGGAGATTACTAGTGTTCGAGAATAAAGTTCTTAGGAAAATTTTTGGGCCAAAGAGAGATGAACAGACAGGTGAATGGAGAAGACTACTTAACAGTGAACTACATGGTCTTTTATAGGAAGCCAGATATAATAAGAACAGTTAAGTCTAATAGACTGTGATGGGGAGGACATGTTGGCACAAATGGGGAATGAAAGACGTGCATGGAAGATTCTTGTAGGAAAACCAGAGGAAAACCAGGGGAAAACGCCCAATCAGTAGACCAAGAATGAGGTGGGAGAATAGCATTAATTTTGATTTGAGGGAAGTAGATTATACAGGGAATGATTGGAAAACGTTAGTTCAGGATAGGGATGTATGGATAGCTTATGTCCATGTGGCCATGAACCTACAGGTTTGATGGTGCTAGTTAGTTAGTTATGTCGTACTTTTTTTTTTCAAAATTCTGATTTTTTTTTTCTTAATTTCTTGGGTGTATTTTACGCCAGGAAATCATCTGCGATTCCTAGTGATATGATAGCATGATAATACCAATTTCCGCTATAAGATTGTGGTTTACTATATATTTATTCACTCATTAGTTAATCCTCATAGACCACGTATTATTCTATACGCATTTTACTTCGTTAAGTGAGAAAATGGGCAAGTTAGGATGAGAAAATGGGCAAATTAGTGTAAGTTACGCCAGATTATTTTACAGTTTATTGGATAAACTGGCTCCATAAAGTTAAGTTGGTTATTCTCTTTGAACAATGATTAATGCATGTTTTCCATAGTCTTCTTCTTCTTCTTCTGCTTCATGAAATTAGGCCTTTTGACCTGTTTTCACATCAAGTGGGATTTAATGAATCCTCCCATCTAGTAAATGGGCGTCCAACATTTCTATGTCCTATTGTTTGTACTTTAGTAACAGCTGAGGGATTCTATCTGTAGGCATTCTCTTGACATGTTCATACCAGTTGTTTCTCATGTTGTCAATTCTATTTGTTAAATTGAAAATATTTAAGTCATTCCTAATATCCTCACTTCTTTTCTTGTCCAAAATTGTCACACCTGCTCCATAGTAAATATGGCAATTTTAGGTTAAAAGTGCCTCTACTTCTATTCAATTTCAAGCCATTTCTCAACTTTTTTTGGAAAAAATCAAACATATATTTTCTTCATAACCGCGGTGTTCTAGTGGTATGTTCCTTACCTCTAGTCTCTAGGGTCGCGGGTTTGACTCGGCCGGGGTCGATGGGCCTTTTATAGGAAGGAAAAATCCAAGGAACAAGTCCTCCGGAAAGGTATTTAAAGCCATGGGTTTCGAGCCTGGATATTTTTCAGGCTAATTAAAGAACTGCAAGTCTGAATAAAAAGGCCTCTTTACAACATTTAATCGATTTTCATCGCCCTAATAATGCCTTAGTTGTCTACTAGATGTCTCAACTAGTCGGAACGCTGACTGTGTAGGTATACCACTTATTGCCTTCTGTAGGAATACAAGTGTAACTAAATTAGCATGGTTAAGATTCATCCCGATAGGGGGTGCCCCAATTTCTCAATGAGGGACATCCATCTATCCATGATAATTCTGTCGCGACAGCAGGTCTTTCACTGCAATCATAGCATGTTTGCAGCTTTACTAGGGAATTGTAGGTATGGTAGCTTCCCGTTGCTTTCCACTCCGGTAAAGGATGATGCTCATATGATTTCGGGGACCGTTTGGGCCTTAAAGTTTTCCTGACATTTGTCTTACAGGTGAGGAAAAACCCCGATAAAAACCTCACCCAGAAAAACTGTCCCGACCGGGGATCGAACCCGGGCCCGCTGCGTGACAAGGCAGCACGCTACCTCGAGACCACAGCGGTAGACTAAGGGACATAAGGATATACAAATAATTATTCACATACTACAACAAAAATGTTTTTATTTATTTATGTAGGTGTACTCTTGACTTAGAACTCCCGCCGAACCCCCTTTTGGGTTTAATTTTTCACAAGATTCTTTCCAGAGTACGTCTTTCATTACGTTGTACATTTGCCTTATTTTTGCATCTAATTTGTTCAGTTCTGTTCTTTTCTAGTCATTAGTATTAGTCTTATGTGAATGATTTCAGTAACATTTTATCACCAGCCGCCACTGGATTGAGTTCTTTTACATTCCGTAAATTTAAGCCATACTCCCGATTTTTACCCCTTTAAAAAATATAGGCCTAGTCCACAAGGAAAGATCCAGACATTCTTATTCGGACATGATTTTAAAACGTTGACCATAGATCCCTTGACTTGTAACCCGTTAGCAATATAGCGGATTTTCACTGGTGTCTGGTATATTTTTCCAAAGTTGTGTTGGTAATTCTGGCTACACAGAAAATGCACAATAATCATAGAAGGATCAGCTGTTCAGGTGTAAAATTTAAAGCTATGTTGTTATTGAAAATGGACTAGGATTCCATACTCTTAAGGTGATACCACTATCATGAGCAAAGTAGATTTAAAAGTGGTCCTCCTAGGTAGTGAATACGTCGGAAAAACAAGTTTACTCGAGCGTTATGTGTATGATCGTTTTCGAGGAAGTATTCCGTACCAGAATGTAAGTAGGCCTATTTATGTTAATGTTCTTGGCTAATACATTAATCAAAAAAAAATCTATGATGCTGTAGGAACTTTGGAACGTAACATTTGCACGTTATCATTAAATTGTTTGCAATCAAATTATATTTGTTTAGTTTCATTATGAGTAAGAATCGTAAGTTTAGGCAATTCAATTAACATTTACCGTCGACCGTAAACTCTTCTTTAACTCTTAACAATAAATCAGTCTCCCTAAATTGCCATGGTTAAAAAAACATTAGGCATTTCTGTTAGTTTTAGGTTTTACAATCTCAAAAACTAGTTAAAAATTAAGACTCAACTGGCAATTGTAGTACAGATAAAGGCTGAACTTTCCCTTGATTTTCCATGCTATAATTTTTTTGTAATTTTGTCGCTCTACATACTTCTTCTGAATGCTTAAAGAAACTTCCAGTAGATGGTGGAGATATCTGTGAAATCGGAATGACCAACATTCAAAAATATAAAATGGATATTCACTCTATTTTGTTAGGTTCCGATGATACAAGTTATTAAACATGAGATCAGTGTACACTTCATTACATAATTTTCATGTCATTTATTTTGTCTGTAGCTTAGAAAATTTATTGAAGTTAAACTAAACTTTTTTCCCAGATTACCGTACTTATTGTAATTAATAAAAAAACTGGATGAATTGCTGTTTTAGAATGAATTAGCAAATTAAGAAATATGTAAACCTATGTGTATATATTTTTTGGCACTAAGAAAAATAAACTAAATGTGCCCTTAATTGATTTAATTAATTAGAGCAGGTTTACAAATTTATGGGAATATGCTCGGTCAGTGTTCTGGAGGTAATACAAACCAATAAAATGAATTTTACTGTGAAAATTTACTTTCAAAATTTGCTAATTTAATTGGATTTTATTTGTTGCAATTTAATTTAGCTAACAAAAATAAATCATCATAACCTTGAAATATTTCACCTAGCAGAATTACTCAATTCACAATAGAATACAAGATGTAATAAAACACAACAGTTTATAATCTGTGGCCTGTTCTAATGTACAGTACTGGTATCTTCACTGCAATACCCTATAATTTCACTCGCAGCAATTACATTTAAAACACAAATAACTCACCCTAACCTTAAAATATTCCACCTATAGGAATTAGTCAATTTGTATTAGGTTGGCAGTACAAGATGTGATCAAAGATAATAAAAAGGAATTGAAATAGCCTGTAACGTGAACATGTATTAGCTTAACAAACTAACCAGAATTTAACTACTTATTTTTTAAAACCATAGCTGAAAATCCATAGTATCTATTTATTAAATAAAATTTTTATACGTTTTTCATATTTATTTTAATAAATAATATTTTATTAAAGTAAATATGAAAATCATATTACGGTATATTTTATTAAAATAGCCTATATATGAAAATTGTATAGAACTTTGACAGTTTTATTTTATTCAATAAATAAAGTTCAGGGCTCAACTGCACTTCTACTAGCACTTGATTTTTCACTTATATTGTTGTAAACTATAGCTCTTCTTTTGTATTTACTAACATTATTTCATATTTTAAACTTCTTCAAACAATTTTTATAACATTATTATACAATTTCGAAGTATTTATTTAAATATGCAAATCACAATATTATGACACTGTTAGACAATATTGTGATGCTAACTGCTATTTTCTCCACAGAGTATATTACTTAGTCTATGATTTTTCCAAGGCTGTTTTGGGTTATCGCTGGTTGGATCAGCATTAGGGAGTGATAAGTAAGTGTACACCCATTTTTAATAAACGTTTGGTAATTTTAATATTATTGATATATTTTTAACATAAATTTGGGGATTTATTGCAAATATTGGTAATTTAAATTTCATAGCGACGGATAGTAATCGAGGACGATAATAGGTATGTGGTTCAATTGTGGGTTATCGCTGGCTCTATAAACTATGGTGCATGCGCTCTGTTCTTCTATAGGACTTTGAAAATATTTCACACTAGTTTAAGTGCAGTTTTTCCAAGTTCAGTGATGGTTTCTTTGTATTACTATACAAACTAAGGTGCAACTATATCAGAATCAGAACTTATGTCAGTTTTATTTATTTTATAATCTGAAATTTAGTCTTATATTTAAATATATCTTAAAATAATTTTAAAAATTAGGGATTCTATGTAACATGAGCATCTACATTAATTCAAAAAAAAAAACAAAAAATGCTATAGCCTATCCCTCTTACTAATAATCCATATATAACTTTTATACAAGGTTTATACACATCTCAGTTGAAAATTCTTACTAATAAACACTATATTAGCTGTTCAGTGTAGAAGAGGTGTACAACTTTACATGGGAATCGTTATACATGCCTCTAGCCTTGTTTAAGGATTCTATAACTAGACAAAATGTCGGACTTCAAGATCAACTGATTGTTTTCTTATGATATTGATGAAAGTTTCCTTAAATTTAACCCAAAATGCAACACTTTAACGACTGTTTGATGGATGCACAGGGCATAAATAATATTAATAAAGCTCTGGGTAGGAAAATAAAGGCATCATAAAATGCCTTTCGTTACACTCATTCTCGATTAGGCCTAACAATATTTTAAAATTGAACATTGAATCACAAAAGGATAAGTTCTACAATAATTGCTGTAGACAAGATTTAACCTGAATGTAGTTTAAATGCTTCATATATTATTTTAAGAAAACTTTCTTGCATCTTTAATACATAACGCACACAGCGATATAAAAATGTATTTAAGTATAGAGGTACTATTATTGCAACAAACTACATGTTAAGTTGGTAGTCTGGTGGTTAGAGCTTCTGACTGCGATGCGTGAGGTCGTAGGTTCGATTCCTGGTGAAACTATAGTGATTTTTTTTTTTTTTTTTCGCTTGAAATGATATTTTGTTGTCGGTAACATTTCCTACTATTTTGAACGTTTTCTAACGCATCTTAAAACACTGCATATAATTCATAAGTAATGGGAAAAGCTTTTATTAGTTTCCAAGAATTGGTCGAAATTCTTGATGTTAGATGGCAGCACGTTATCTGTGAAACCAATTCTATGTTTTATTTGATGCTATGTCAAGGGAAATGTATATAAATTAAAACACACTTATTTTTTCCATACCTCCTCAATTAGGGAATCTCTATTAATTCTTATCCATATTCATTTCTTACACAATTAATCACTAGTTGATGTTGTTTTATTTCTGTTACAAACTGCGAGTAATATTGTTCTGACGTCATTATGATGACGAATATGTGACGTATTGTGTATAACTGCTGTTTTGTTATATAGCTCCAGCACAACGTTTATTAGTAAGGAAATTATACATGATCTATATAAGGCTTATATATTGTATAATTAAACAACTGATGAAAGCCTGTATTAGAGATTTTTATTAGTAAGACCGTATATGTATAGGTGGTTTTAAAGATTCCGAAAAATACCTGAATATTGAATTTAGTAGTACAGGTAGAAATAACCTAAAATACACTATATTAAATATTGAAGATGTCTATTAGTCATGGCTAAAATAGAATAACATGAAAAATGTACTACCACTAAAAAAAAATTGAGTAATTAATTTAATGTTATATTTGAAGAGAAAAAAATTTGTTTCGCCTAGACCGAGACTCGAACCCGGGACCTTTGGCTTGCCGGGCCAAATGCTCTACCATCTAATATACATTACCTTATCTAACCTTAAAAACTTGTTGACAATTGGTTATAATTGAAACTAAAATAAATAAGTTGGTAAACATGTCAGTAGCATAAATTGTAACTCATGTCATCCAATAAGTATTAACATTGTTAGGCACTTTGTTCTCCATTATAAGATTCGTAGAGGGACATCTTGCACTATCAAACCCAAAGGTTCATGGCCACATGGACATAAGCTTTCCACATATCCCTATCAAGAGCTATTGTTTTCCAATCATCCCATATATAATTTACCTCTCAAATCATGGTTGTTGGCCAAGGTGGTCTAGTGGTTATGCTTCTTGCCTCTAGTCCTGAAGGTCGCAGGTTCAAACACGGCTGGGATCAACGGATTTTTAAGATGGAAAAATCAAGGGGCAAGTCCTCTGGGAGAGACTTTAAGGTACGGATCCCAAATCTGAAAATTTTCCGTCTCGTAAAAGAACCGCAGGCCAGAATAAAAAGACCTCTGTGCTAAATTTAACCAACCTTAATCCGTCCTAATAATACCTTAGTTGCCTACTAGATGTCTCATTGAACCGATATGCTAACCACATGTCACTCTTTGACATCTGTATGTAAATAAGCATAACTAAATTATGCAGTGGGATGTATGGCGAACATACATACATACATACATACAAATCATAGGTAATATTATTCTCCCATCTCAATCTTGGCTTACCTACTGGGTGCTTCCCCTTTGGTTTTCCTACATGGAGTTTTTCATTCCCCATTCACACCACATGTCCTGACTCATTGCACTATACAAGTCTGAACTGGTCTTATTACATCTGGCTTCCCTAGTAGATCATTGTGGCTCACTGTTGTGTATTATTCTCCATTCATCTGTCTCTTTGTCCAAAAATTATCTTAAGAACTTTATTCTCAAATATTCTGATCTTTTCTTTTCTCTTAAAAGTAGGAGATCGTGTTTATCATCCATATAAAATAAGCTGGAGAATAAAGTGAAAATATATAAAACAGGTATTCTCCCAGTTATATTATATGGATGTTTACTTTAAGGGAGGAAAGAAGATACGAGTATTTGAGAATAAAATTCTTAGAAACATTTTTTTGGCCAAAAAGAGATGAACAGACAGGTGAATGGAGAAAACTACATAATAGTGAGCTACATGGTATGCATAGGAAGCCAGATATAATAAGAACAGTTAAGTCCCATAGACTGCGATGGACAGGACATGTGGCATGGATGAGGAATGAAAGAGGTGCATGGAAGCTTCTTGTCGGAAAATCAGAAGGAAAATGCCCAGTTGGTATACCAAGAATGAGGTGGGAGAATAATATTATTCATGATTTAAGGGAAGTAAATTATGCAGTGAATGATTGGAAACATTAGCTCAGGATAGGGATGTATGGAGAATTTATGTCAAACCTACAGGTTCAATAGAGCCAGTGAGTTAGTTATAACAGTTTTTATATTTTCAGTTTAACTTTTTTTGAGAGAAGTTGGAATGACAAGAGTCCCTGTAACGCATAATAGCATGTATCCCAAATTTAGCCTATATTCAATTTCTTGTACATCTCAATCTTATTTGTAATTAATTAACTTCCATTTCCATTGTAATAAATTTCTATGTGTGACCATAGGCCTATACTTAGTTTTCTTTTATGTTTACTTCCAGCCTCAATTATTCAGTGTTACTATATAAAATGTGTGCCGTTTACCCTTAGTATTTTCTCGTTATTTCTTAATCATCAGCATATAGCAGCAGCTTATTAATACCATTGAGTTGTACAAAGGGCACTACAAAAGTGTTGCAATATGGGCATACTTTTCACGACCTCTCAAAATAACTTCCACCTCACTCAGTACACCTCATCATATGTTGAAACCAATCATTAAACCATTGCTTCCACTTTTCTTCAGACAGCTCTGTGCACTCGTCCCATGCTACCTGAAGCTCCTTTTCCGAAGGGAAAAATTTTCCTTTCATCTTCAGTTTAACTTCTGGGAACAGTCTGAAGTCACAGGGATCAAAATCTGGACTGTTGGGAGGATGTTCAAGCAGCAGAAGTTAGCATTCATGAACATTTTCGATCACTAAATCTTGTCATTTGGCCTTTAGAATTATGTATGATATCTTATTACTGACAAACTTAACATCTTGGATAGCTGTGAGGATCCTCCTGTGGATTAAAAAACCCATCCTGAATTCTGATCTCACTGCACCCCCATAATTATGATGTAAAGATTCCTGATTCCTACCTTCTTCTGACCATCTACCTTCCTGTAAAGTGACTGTATTCAAGGGAGATTTAGCTAGTTCCCATGTTAATATTTATAGTGTCCCACTGTTATAGAATGTTCTAACATTTCATGTTCCTAGGAACATGTCTCTTTGTTTGAGCCTTTGCCATGGATTCCCTGAAGTAATCCCTGCCCAGAGATTTGAATATAGACTATTTTACCCTAATGGAACCCATGTCCATGTTTCTTGATAGTTTTATTTTTATGGTGAAAGATCATCACTGTTTCAAGCAAGATTCTTTTTATGTCTGGCTTATCACCTTTAATTCATCCTGTAGCACCCCTTACTGCCAGCTTAGCCCTCAAGATAATTTAAGCAAGCAAGCCACTTTACCATAGATTAAAATAGAATAGCCAAAAAAAAAAATTATCCTATCAATTTATTACTGTATGATACTAATTCAAAGTAATGGATTTGAGGTTCCATTGGAGATATTCTGTCGGGTTTTGGTATTGGTCTGCTTTTTATTTCAAAGAAAATGTCTCTAAAGAAATGATTGTGCATAGGGACATGAAATCTATTATTACAACATACCATAAGATATACAATAACTAAAATTAGAGGTTTGATTAGCTTTAATGTTTATGTAAGAATGGCTTATAGAAATCCTAAGCGACACATTCTGTAATATTATAGTATTTTCAATCATGTATGTTTTCTGCATGTTTGATATAGAAACTATTATTACAACATGGTGTAAAATACTGTTATTTACATTCTGGTTAAAGGTGATATATTATGGTTCAGTTAAATTTCTACATACTTGATCTGTAGGAGTTCTAATCTTGTTTAGAGTATTTTCAATATTTAATGCATCTATAACATAGCTTATAAGAATCCTAAGGGACAGATTCAACCATAGTATTTTTCTGTCACCACAAAAAAAAATAATTAGAAGTAACTATTTTTTACTGTCAGTCCCAATAGATTAGTGGATACAAATGACCATTTCAAACCCGGTTGAGGTCAGTGGATTTTTTCATGATAAAAAATCCTGAGTATGGTTTACTTTGGAAGAGAAGTAAAGCCTTGGATCTATAGATATATGACAAGTAAAAGAACCTCAAGACTGAAAGAAGAGGTCTCTAAGCAAGATTTTACAGAAATTTCATGCCTAGATTTTAATTGTGACTCTAATGAGAGAATGATTAGAGAACATCAATTGAATACTACTTACCTTAGTTTCATTAACTTAAAAGAACGTTTTAAATATTTTAAAATTTAACTTTTTCATATTCAATCAGAATAAGAATTTTGATAATCTTAATATTAGCTGGTTGACAGCATAAATAAATCATGGTCATGTATAATTCAAACTCTTCGCCAAGACATGAAGCAGTGGCTTTGTTCTCCCTAAGAATGATCACATATGATTGCTTGGTTGAGATTTTTATATACAAAACTCCAATCTGGTGGGTTATATAAACAGGAAAGTTCAATCATGAATGGAGATCATCTCATAAAATGCCCTACAGTTCAAAATTTTTGGTATCAACATTTAACAAAATTGTACTGGGAAGCAAGAAGGAGAATGGAAATCATCCAAGATCCTGGGCAATAGACGACTACATTATACATATAAAATCAGGCATAAAATTGTCAAATGTAACTGTATAATACACTCCCAAGCCATGTTAAGAATGTAAATAAGTTTTCATTTTTTAGAAAGAAGATTGAGGCTATTTTTTTTTTCTGTTGATGAGTTTATAAGTTTATTTTAATAAATTTGTATATAATTCCTGCATTATTTTATTTTTTTTATTCAAATGAAACGGAATGAATTTTCCATTGAGCCATGAGCATAGTAATTAGAAAAATTAATTATAATTGAATAAAAGTTTAACACATTCACAACATTTAGTATCTTCTGCATAATTTTCTAATTTTCTCTTTTGCAGACTATTGGTGCTGCATTTGCAGCAAAGGAAGTAGAATTGAATGGTTGCAGGTTTATGATGGGAATCTGGGATACAGCAGGCAGTGAAAGGTAAAATTTATTACTCTATCATATGTTGTTGCCAATTTATTTTTGTGTGTAGAAACCTTTCATTTAGAGAGAAAATAAAGCTATGAGTCCTTTGTTCTCAGAAAGAAATTAAACATAGGCTCAAATATGTTAAACTAAAAATATATAAAACTTTTTCTTCCTGTTATAATATATGGATGCAAAACATGGTGTCTTACTTTCAGAGAGGAGGAAATATTATAAGTATTTGAGAATAATTAATATATTACAATAGTAAATAACATTATGAGGTTCTTCTTAATAAATAAGGTGGATCTGTTGTCTGGACAAGCTGAAAATGATATGCAGTTGTATTGAAACATGTTCAAAAGACCTCAACTTTTTATGAGGTAAGATGTAACACTCACCTTATTTACTTGAGAATATAATGCTTAGGAAAATTTCTGGACCAAAGAGAAATGAACAGACAGGTGAATTAAACTATATAACAGTACATGATGTTTATGGGAAATCAGATGTAATAAGGACAGTTAAGTCTCATATACTGCAATGGGCAGGACATAAGACATGAATGGGGAATGGTAAATGGGCAGGACATGAGACATGAATGGGAATGAAAGAAAGGCATGGAAACTATCCAGTAGGCAAGCCAAGTATGAGATGGGGGAATAATAATAACCATGATTTGAGGTAGATAAATTATATGGGAAATGATTAATAAAAGATTGGCTCAGGGAGTTAGTACTACTTTCTATATTTACATCACATAAAAGAATTTCAAGCCGTTCAACTTTTAATTTGATATTGAGTTAATTTGCGTGTCATTAATTTGTAAATTTTCAGGATTTCTGTATAATGAAATTTTAAATATTTTGTTATAAACATTTCAGACCAACAATATGATATTGTTTCCCACATAAATAATCTTTGAAAGTTTTTTATTTAGTAAAAGTCTGATGGGAAGTAATACTTTAAGGTAAATTATCAACATTACATAATATTTACATCTCACCTCATAAAAATATGTATTTCTCACCTGACTAGTTTCGAGGGCAATTACCTCCATCATCAGCTAAACACCAGCTGTTGAAAATTGAGTCATCAGTATTCTACTGGCACCTGGTGCAGGTTGGAAAATTTCAAAAAAAATTTTAGCAAATTCAGTTTTATATCAGCACTCTTAAACAAATTAAACCTGGGTAATCTTGTAAAAACAAGTAAGAAAATTAAAACCCAAGATAGGAAAAAAATCAGTAATTTATCAAATGACTTGCAGTGACTGCAATAAAATATACATAGGAAAAACAAAAAGGAATTTAGATATTCATATGAATGGAAACACTAGAGGTATTAAAAATGTTGAAATTGAAAAATTGGCTATTGTAGCTCATAGTTTGATACAGAATTACATAATTGGAAAACAAACTAAACTATTAAAACATTTAGAAAAACCTATGGAACTAACAGTTTGGAAAAATATATACTTACAAGTGCATAAATTTTGAAGTTCCCAGCAAGCAAACATTTGATCTTGTAGTTCGTCTAACCTGCACCAGGTGGCAGGTGGAATGCTGGAGTTGATGAGTTTAAATGATGATAGGGGCCTTTGAAACTATTATTTTATGAGGTGAATCTTTGAAAGCCCTCTTATATTATGAATTTACAGGTATGAAGCAATGAGTCGCATATATTATCGAGGTGCAAAAGCAGCCATTGTATGTTATGATATTACAAATAAAACTTCCTGGGATAGAGCTAAATTCTGGATCAATGAGCTCAGAAGATTTGAAGAGGTAATAAGAGTATTTATTGTAGTTCCAGTTCATGGATCACTCTTGCATAATATTTGTCTTAATAATTTGGATTCAATAAATTTAAAGATGTTGGACATTAATTTAATTTATACTATGAGCTATAAATTCAGTAAGTTATCTTTAAAATCACTTGATAGAAATATATTGGCAGAAAAGAAGTTTTTATCTGGAAAAGAGAAAGATATACAACTTGGAAGCATTATAGCAGAAACTCTTGCCACTGATTCTATTTTAGTAGATTTGAAAAGTAACATGTGGCTTTGATCATGATCATTCTATTGTACCATATAATGGTGAGAAATCATCAGTCTTCACATTTCCACTTTTAATGTTAGTCATCCAGCACACTGGCTACTTTCCTGTTGATTTTCCTTATATGAACCCTTTCACTTTTTTTTTTACATCCATCTCATCTTTGGTCTTATAAGGGGTATTTTCTCTTTCATCTGTAGAACTTATTTAACAACCTATTTTTCTCCCCATTCTCATAGTCTGTCCAAACATTGTAAACTTTTTCATTATTTCTTCTAGTGATTCTGTGTTCTTTGTTCTCTCTCATGATATTTTCTATCCTTCAGAAATCTCATCTCTGTTGCTTATAGTCTAATCATATCTTTCTTCATCCATGTTCATGTTCTGAACCACTGTTAATAACATTGATAATAGGCAAACTTAATAATATATTATTGCTTTTTACCAGATTCCATTTCTAGATTATGTTTTTACCATATGATACAGGTAAATTATAAATTATGTAACAGAGGTTATGTATGTTTATGATTAAATTACAGATATGTATACTTTGTGCACTTATCTGGCAGATGTTAGACCATTACTTATTTGTTGTCTTGTAGCCTCTACATTTCAACCCCTAGTATAGACCTGAAAGAAAATGCTACTTACATTGTTTGTATCAGTGTTGAGATAGTTCCTCTCGTGTGCTACACACAGTAATTTTGTAGTCAGTTATAAGTTTAACTTAACTTCGAATTACTTCTAAATACAAATTCACATTTGAAATGCATCTTCAGGAAATATGAGGGTGAATCAAATCTGGACTGTAAGGAGGATGTTCCAGAGGTGTCCAATGCATTTTCATCAATTTTTTTTGTTCCTGGCTAAGGAGCCGAGGAATCCACCTGGCAGACAATTTTCGGAATTTGAGTTCATCACTGATGATGGCTTGAGCACTTCCGAAGCTTATTCCAAGGTGTGAAAGAATTTCAGAAATTGTTATGTGCCGATCCTCCTCAATAAGGTCCTGTACAGCACGAATGTTGTCTGCAGTGATGCTTGTTCGTTGCCGTCTTTGGTGGGGCTCATTTTCCACTGAATCCCGGCCCGCTAAAATTTTTTTGCACCAATCATACACCTGCATCTTCAAAAGGGTTGCTTCCCCGAACTGCGCATGGAGCCTTCTCAAAATTTCAGGAGGTTTCGTGCCTTCTTTTGCCAAAAACTTAATAATAATGTGTTGTGCAACAGACGTGTGTACCTCTTGCTCGCTCATGGCATACTGAAGCAAGCAGCTGCTCTTCGGAGTGCAACACATCAAGATCCCTACTCCAGACACCCCCACCAACTTCCTCTCCAAACTGCAACCTTTACAGTTCACTACCAGAGCCTCCAGATACAAATTCCGGTTTATATTTGATCCACCCTCATAACAGATGAGTTTAAGTCAGTTAGTAGTTCCAATTCACCTCTTATTTCCTCAAGTAATGTCACGGACCCACCAGATTAGAGTACATGACACACACACATATATATATCATATTTGCCTTCATTGCCAGAAGTCAAAAATATAGTTCTTTGAGAGAATTTTTTCTTAAATAAAATTGTACTTTAAATTTGACAGAATTGCAAAATCTATGTGGTGGGAACAAAAGTAGATGTCTTTTTGGACAAGACAATACAGCGATCCGTTGAACTGGATGTGGTAACACGGTACACAAATGGTATACAAGCACAGTATATGGAAACTTCCAGCAAGACAGGAGAGAATGTGCGTAAGTATACACCATTCCCTCCCTAATAGAATATGACTGTATTACCATATTCAGGGTGTCCAGCAGATAGGAAAATCTTGAAAACTGGGAATAAGTCGGGGATTTGAAAGCAACCAGGAAATAGATGGGAATTCATAAAGTGATATGTATCTTTCTTGTATTCAAATCAAAAGAATTGTAATCGTTAAACCACATTCAAAAAATTCATACAGACATTAGAATATTTCAATGAGAAATCTTATTCAAGATATAAGGAAATAGAGTCAGATCAAAAAAAAATTAATTGTCCGAAGAAGAAAAAGCTAAAGTTGAAAAAAAAAGCTCCATGGTGTGACAGGCCTATAAGCCCTTTGGCCTACCAGCCGACTGCTGGCTTCAGAAAAGCAAAAGATTTTTATACAAGAACTGGAAGAAAATAAATAAAATAATATTTAATTTTAGGAAGTTATATTTTGAGGTTATTTTTATTGTATTATATTTAGTCTGGACATCTTACCTCAATATTAATGTTGATTTGTTCTTGAACATGTTTCAAAACAATTCTGTTTTATCGTCAGCTTTCCCAGAAAAACAGAATTGTTTTGAAACATGTTCAAAAAAAACAAATCAACATTAATATTGAGGTAAGATGTCCAGACTAAAAATAATATAATTATAAATAAAATAAGCTTTACAAAATGAAGTTGGCAAAGAAATTGCTGTCATTGACAAAAAGTCAAATGATTAAAAAAGTAAGATGTGAATAAAATAATTAATTAAATATTTTCCTATTCTTATTTAAGTTCTTACCATAAAAATAAATTATATGTTTCTTTTTTACTTACACATATTAAAAATAGATTTTTACACAATTAGCTTTACAAGAATTAATTCAATTTACCACTCAAAAAACTCGGGAATTATTCTTTGATCCCATGAAAAAACCAGGAAATAGTCTGGATTTTCATATTTGTAATTTGCTGGACACCCTGGACCTTTATTATTGTTTGTTATTTTGTACTTTGAGATAAATAAGGTCCATAGAAGATTACAAGACAATTGATGTGGTCTAGGAGTAACATAAATTTCTTTCACATATCAGGTGCAGATTTGATTCCCAGTTAAGGTTTTACTTATGTGCAACATAAATGACACATTAAGGTAGAATATACCTCATAGTGAGAATTCCTAAAATAAGTAATAAATGACACAACTTTTTGAGAAATCAATGGCATCATACATTTTTTATTTTATTCATGAAAATAAAAGATAGAACCAGATTTTTGTTAAAGAATACAAGTTAATGCCAACATATGTCAATTGAGAGTTTAAATGTCCAAGCCAAATACAGAATGTCTCTTAGGGCATGAGAGAACACCAAACATGCAGACCAGATACAGCAAGTTGCATTATGACCACTGAAGTTAAACCAACTAGAAATAATAAAAAAGATAAAGAAAACATTACAAATTAAGTTTATATGACACAATCTATAAGATAGGAAAATTTTAAAGAATTTTAGGGATAATAAATCTTCAACCCGTAGTTAGTTCAAAAACATTCGAGACTAAAAGTGTATAAAACAGTGGCTCTTCCAACTCTTTTGTATGGTAGCAAAGTATGGACATTGAAACAGAAGGATATTTAGAGACTTAGATCTGCTGAAATGAGATATCTTCGAAGGACTGCAGGATATGCAGAACTAGATTATAAAAAATGAAGACATCTTAGTAAAATTACACATGGTACCTTAAATAGTAAACCCTGATGATCGTAGACAAAGTACACTGTAAGTTAGCTGGGAGCCATAGATTATAGTTCCCATCCATAGTAATTCTGCCCGAGGGTAGGTCTTTCACTGCAATCATAGAATTTTTATGCTATGCTTTGCAGCTTTACTAGGGAATTATAGGTGTGGTAGCTTCCTGTTGCTTTCCACACCAGTGAAGGATGATGATGATGATAAAGATGGTTATCATGGCCGGATGATTTTCTGGGACCATTGGGCCCTAAGCTTCCTGACATTTGTCTTACATCCATTACATAGCATTTTCATGCTATGCTTTGCAGTTTTACTAGGGAATTGTAGGTGTGGTAGCTTCCTGTTGCTTTCCACACCGGTGAAGGGTGATGATGATAATGATAAGGATGATGATGATGGCCATATGATTTTGGGGACCGTTTGGGCCTTAAAGTTTTCCTGACATTTGTCTTACAGGTGAGGAAAAACCCCGATAAAAACCTCACCCAGATAATCAACTAAAAATTTTAATTCCAGTAGGAACTACAATAACTATTATAGTTGCTGATGTAAAACATGCTCGGGTATCAACATCAATTAGAAAACAAAATTTCTGATTATAAGTCAAGATGGATGCAACATGTTCATCGAATGGAGGATCACAGGATACCCAAGCAAATGTTAAGCTATCAACCTGCACGAAGAAGAAAACTAGGACGTCCACTCAAAAGACTTTTGGATGGTGTTTTTATTGAGGCCAAAACAAGTCAACAAATGATCTAAATTCATGAATGGACTATGATGATGATCTACAAGATCATTTTTCTACTTAATGCCAATTTATTGCACATTACTTGCTTTGAGTTCTGCATAATACTTGGAAGGAAGAAGAAGAAGAGTTCTGCATACAGCAGATATATTAGCATGACTTAATTTCAATTTATGTACCATTTCAGCAGACCATGTCACAAATGATTATGTGCATGTATATTGTGTATAGCACAAACCCTACTCTTATCAATAAGCATCAAGAGAACTGTCTGATGAATGAAACACTATGAACAACATGATGATATATGTATTGCAAAATGTTTGGAGTTCAATTCCACTAGAAAATATACTGTGCCACCTATCTTAGTTCCATATTCAATTTTTCTAACTACATTGGATGTTGAGCGCAGATTGTTACAATGTGATGCAGGATGGCATATGATGTACCAATTACTTTATGGTTAAAACTGAGGAACAAAGGAATTTAAAAAATTTTATATCAGTTAATCTCACCTTGATGTGTGTGTTTTCAAAACCACCCTCTGCACTTTTCATACTTCGATTCCACACTAGGTACATAAATGACATTGAAATGATGTATTTCAATTTTTATGTACCACTATCTGAGGCTTGGCTTGAGAATAGTAGCAAATGAGATGTGATTTATGCTTCATACAGCAGGCTATACAAAGTGGGACCATGAAAGAAATTAGGAAATTATGGAAGAGTTGGGTGTAGAACCCATTCTCCATCATATACAATACAGAACAAATGAAAAGCCCATCTTCAACAAATGCCATCTCACAAAATTCCAAAAGCTATGCTTTGTTACTCACCGCAAAGGCAAAAGATCACTGGGACGTCCAAAAAAGCGCTGGATGGAAAATTCCTCTTTGAGACCGTAACAGGCCACACAACCTAATACTTGCATGGATGATGATGCAACACTATGGCAGACTATCTTATGGACATCATATTCGTAAAAAGTAAAAGATCATGTGTATTTGTATTGTTTATAAAAGGAGTGTAGGATGGATGTATGTTTAAGTGTGTTTGTGTTATGGATGATTATTAATTGAAGGGAGAGAGAAGGTATATTCAGTGCTTTGCTGGCATATGTCTACTCCTGTAAAAAAGACTTAAAAGTCCAACAAACGAATTGCTACCATGCCTTTTCAACATATGTACTGTGGAGGGAATTTAGAATTTAATCTAATAACTAAAAGTAATTGTGCACCATCATATCTCATACCCCTGAGATTGAAAATTTTATAATTAAAATTTCCAACTTGTTGGGAATCAAACCCAAATCCACTAGTCAGGAGACAGGTATGCTAACACCTAAGCTAGTGCAGTGACAGATCTCTCATTGGAAGCCTTTGAAAATTTTGAAATATTAGTCATTGGTTTATTAGGATATATAGTATGAGCTCATCATACATTCAAAGTTGGTATAGATATTAATATCATTGTTTATCATTTATACCACTGCTGTGTCTCAAGGTAGTGTGCTGCCTTGCCATCATGCAGCGGGTCCAAGTTCGATCCCTGGTCGAGACAAGTTTCCTGGGTGTGGTTTTTTTTGGGGGGGGGGGGTTTCTGTCACCTGTCAGTCTAATAACAAGAAACTTTAAGGCCCAAATGGTTGTCAAACACCATCTGACCATCACTATCATATTCACCTCACTAGATTACATTTAGGATTAAGGTCTCTCCTGATGCACCATTACCCGTCATATCATTGGAGCAGCATAACTCTGCCTTCCAGGCATCCCAACCTCAGAAGTGGGTTACAATAGCCAATGACAAACTGATGGTATTGAATTTAAAAAAATAATTATAAGATTCAAGTGTAATAGTAATTCATTCAAAAAGGATTTCCACGATTGCAATAATCAAGTAGTTTGTGTGTCTTATGCTCTAACCTCTGGCATTTTTCCCTGCTGCGGTTCTGTAATTAGAGGATGAATGGCTTGTTTATAATCTCTTTTCATTTATGGTCCCATGTACATAGGACTAGTGCCCACCCATCATCATGAGGAATTTGAATAGTTACAATAAGTAGCAGTTACCAGTTTGAAAAGAAAACAGCTATAATGGCTGTGGAACCTGGCATCCTGACCATGTGTCATCCCTATACTGGATGGATAATCATCCACCACTGTTATTAACATTTGTGGATGATAGTCCAAGAGCCTTCTACAGGTCTGTCATGCCATGGAGAGAAATTTTTTCAATATATACAGTAGAATGATTTTTAGGTAAACCATAAACAATTTCAGATTACAATAGATGTTGTCTTGTGTGTGGTATATTTAAGTAGTAATAAAGTGATTTATTTACAAGAGTTGTTGCTGTTTCAATATTACTTAATTGTATAGAAGTATATTGTATTAAGTATAAATTAAATTGGTGTTAATATTTGAGTTTGTATTTTTTAACATTCTTACCTCACATGTTTATTTTGTTGGACGGTTGTTTCAAAGCTATTGCTCCATCTTCAGCTTGTCCCAAACTGGTTTTATCTTTTCTTCAAGTTCTAGGCCCTGGTTCTGTGTTCCAGAGAACTTGGTAATGAGGCTCCTTTCTCCTGGAATTTCAAAGTTCATAATTTTCTCCTTGTTCTTCTGTATATAGATTTTTTCCCATATTGAGTTCATTTTATTATCTGTTTTAATAATTTTGTATTTATATCTATTTTGTGTTTCTCTGTCCAAAAGAGATATGTTTGGACAGAGAAATACAAAATTATTAAACAGTTAGATAATACCAATGAACTCACAATATGGGAAAAAATCTATATACAGAAGAACAAGGAGAAAATTATGAACTTTGAAATTCCCGGAGAAAGGAGCCTCATTGCCAAGTTCTTTGGAACACAGAACCAGGGCCTACAACTTGAAGAAAAGATAAAACTAGTTTGGGACAAGCTTAAGATGGAGCAATAGCTTTGAAACGGTCGTCCAACAAAATAAACATATGAGGTAAGAATGTTAAAAAATACAAACTCAAATATTAAATTAAACCTCATAATGAAACTTCCTAATGATTTTAAAATAAATTGGTGTTGCAGAAGAGTTGTTTCATCTGATTTCAACAGACTACTTAGCAAATCCAGAAAATGCTCAACAACTTGAAGAAACAATTGTGCTAAATGAACGTGACAAACGAGGAAGTTGTTGTCTTATTGGATCATGAGAGTCATCATAAACATTAGAAATTTGTGCCTTATTTGTGCAATATGTCTCAATTCCATATGTACATGTAGAGTACTCTCGACAAAAAGTATATATATATATATTTTAAATTTGTAACTAAAAATATATATAGACATACAAGGAAGGCATTATACAATTAAATCAATTGAAAGAGAAAGGGTGCATATGATATTTAGGCTAAAATTGAATTAATCCATCATAAATGTTATTTTCTCGTTGGGATGTCCAAAAAGCGCTGGATGGAAAATTCCTCTTTGAGACAGTAACAGGCCACATGGCCTAATACTTGCATGGATGACGATGAAATATTTTCTGTGCAGAAATATTATATCAAAATGTAAAGTATGTAAAATGCTGATTTGAATGTTAAAAATTCATAGTTATTGGGTAAAAAATAATGATGATTTTTCTCAACATTACGCTTATCATGTGTATCCTTTTTGTTATAAATTTTCAGCTACACAGGGTGTAACAAAATTGTTTTCTTTTGTAGAAAATAAGAATAAAAGTTTGTAAACACAAATCCAGGAATTTGAAATATCTGAGATATGGCTTTTTTAATGCATTTACTTCAGTTTTAATGTGTGTATTCTTTTTTTTTTAATTAGAAAAAAAGCATCTCTATTTTAAGACACTCAAAAGTAATAAAAAATAGTAACATGGAGGAAAAAAGATAGAGAGAGAGAGAGACAAGCTACATTATTCTGCTAGTTCCAAATACTCCGTCAATTGTAAAATATCATCATATATGGCATGGCAGCCCATTTTGGGTCCTAATCTTCCTTAGAATGTCCTTCCAGACTTCTCTGCTTGCTGCTAAACTCTTCCAATTTCTAATTATACTAATTCTAATATCCTGCAAGACATCATCCTCCTATCTTAATTTTGGTCTTCCAAATTTTCTGGATTGTAATGGTTGTGCCATATAGATATTTTTAACAGTTTTATTATTGTCCATATGTGTCAAATGCCCAGCCCAAGCCAATCTATTAATTTTTATATACTTCACTAAATCGGGTTTCTTATATAATTCATATAATTCACAATTTCACATTCTCCAAATATCATCTCCTTTCACAGCCCCAAAAATAGCTCTTAAATTCCTTTCAAAAGTAGCCAGAGATTTCTCATTTGACTTTAAAAGAGTCTAATTGTAAAATATTCATAAATTAATTACGTGAAATAACGTTATAAGGTTTTCAATTAATAAAAATTAATTAAACGAGTCTAATCTCACCTCATAGTTCTTGTTCATCAAACATGGAAACTGCAGTTTTCAAGAGGAATCCCTCCCATCTTTGCCTTCTGGTGTTGATTTGATGAACCTTGAGATCAAATTCCACCCGCCGGGAACTTCAAAATTCATGGATCTAATATTCAGAAGAACCATGATATCTGAAGTTCCCGGCAAGCAGAATTTGATCTCAAGATTTATCAATTCAACACCAGATGGCAACTTTGAAGATGAAGATGTAAACCAAAATTCAACAGTCATGATGATGGCTTGAAGATAGGAGGGATTTCTCTTGAAAACTGCAGTTTCTGTGCTTGGAGAACACAAAACATGAAGTGAGATATGATTCATTGATTGTAAAATATAGGCTATCTGAATCTAATTGCAAGTTGGTAATAACTAACATACAATGCTAGTAGAGCCTCATCTTCTAAAGCAAATTTATTAATGTGCTAAAATAAAGTAGACAATTATTTTTCAGATTAAATTAAATACTTCATACCTCTCCTTGTATCCAGTCTTCCAGTTTCAAATCCTTGGTGGATTCATCTTCAGTACCCTCTCGATGACTGATGTTACGTCAATCAGAAGAACTACTTCAACACATAACATCAGTCATCAAGAGGGTACTGAAGATGAATCCGTCAAGGATTTGAAACCGCAGTCTACCTAGAAGACTGAATATGATGAGAGGTATGAAGCATTTAATTTAAACTTAAATTAAACCTCTTAGTGATTTCTTCCTATAAAAGTTCAATTATTTTTCATTTCAAACCATGCATATAAAGAGAAGTTCTGCTCTCAATAATTTCAAGATATATAATTTCTTAAAATAAAATAAGTTAAAATGTACCTTCTTAGGTAAGATCCGTCGTCCTCAACTTATAAAATACATATTCTTTATGCCTGTAGGCCTTTCAGAACATTCGTTCCATCTTCAGCAGGTCCTTCTTTGCTACAATATCTAATATGATGGTTGATGCTGCTGGTCCTATTGTGGTGTTGTCGTGACTAAAGCTTCTTCCTGACGATATCGTCCAATACCCAATAATATAATGCTTCCAATATAAAATACAAAGTTTTGCTAGTATTCATCAGAAATTTTTTATTTGAGTAATTCTAGTACAAAAATACATTTTATGTTACTTGAAAATGTTATATCTCAGAAATTACAAATTTTCAGGACTCTCATATGTAGCAAATTGGATATTGCAAAAACTTTCATCTACAAAGCATTTTGTACCTAGACTAAACTATCCTGCTTAAATGTGTATGTTAACAACAGAGGACAGAAATAGAATACGAGCAACAGAAATGTGTGTGTTAAGAAGTACTCAGTAAAATAATTAGGAACAGAGAAATTGGAGAAAAAACTTTGTAATAGGCTTTCAACAGAGTATATTGAGTAAAAGAGATTACAATGGTTTGGACGTGTTTAAAGAGAATGGGTCCAGAGAGAGTACCAGAAGAGCTATAGAGAATAGAAAGATCAAGAAAGAGGTCGTCGGATCAGTTATGAAGGATTCAAAATGCAAATACAGTGGTTCATAGTTATGAGTCACAAAAGAGATGTATGGAGGGGGCTATGTCAGATTGCCCGCATAAACAGAAAATCCAGTAGAAGTATATAGTTTTTTTTCTTCTCTACTGAAAAAAAAACTCAATCCCAAAGATTTATCTCGTATTTTTAATGCACACCCTATATAACACAGAATCTCTTGTCATGCTATATATATATTTTCTCCACTGTGGTTAACTTCCATTTTACTTGTGGAATGTGATATTATGCAGTATTGATCTGTTTATAATTACAACCTGTGTTTTTTATGTATAAATATATGTATACAATACATAATGTGTTTATTTTGTATATCCTCTTTAGTCTGGGGCATTAAACTGAAATATACCCAAAGTCCCTTCAACCTGATTGGTTCCTATAAGGAGCAACAA
Organism: Diploptera punctata; assembly: GCA_030220185.1. NCBI lineage: Eukaryota > Metazoa > Arthropoda > Insecta > Blattodea > Blaberidae > Diploptera > Diploptera punctata. The sequence goes on from JASPKZ010003440.1 coordinate 62,831, forward strand.
TTACTTTAGGATTCAAATTTGAATTGGAAATAAATGTTTTTTTTTTTCGCCTTACCTCAGATTGGTTGTTTCTTATAGTACAAGTTTCAGAGCAGCATCTTTGTTCTATCTTCAGCTTGTACAGACCGATGATCTTTAGGTTGTCAGGCCTGGATATCAACTCCTGCTCCCTCTTTCTATGGTTCAAAGAATTTGCATATTAAATCTCTCTCCCTGGGAAATTTAAAATTCATGATTCTCTCCTTGTTCCTCAGAATGTAGATTTTTTCCTGTATGGTGAGTTCATTTGCGTTTTCACAATTTGCACACTTTGTTTGTTTAATTACAGCCTAAATAAACTAATAAAACCAACAAAAATTAAAATATTGATGACGGGCAAAAATATTAGGAATATACAAAACAAATAAATTCTATCTTCAAGCCACAGTTAGTCCAAAAGCATTCAAGATTAAAATGGTGTATAAAACACTGGCTCTTCCAACTCTCTTGTATGGTAGCGAAGTATGGACGTTGAAACAGGATATACAGAGACTTAGATTTGCTGAAATGAGATACCTTCGGAGGACTGCAGGATACACACTACTAGATCACAAAAAAAAATGAAGACATCTTAGAAGAATTACACATGGAACCTTTAGAAAACAAAATTTCTGATTATAAGTCAAGATGGATGCAACATGTTCATCGAATGGAAAATCACAGAATACCCAAACAAATGTTAAGATATCAACCTGCAGGAAGAAGAAGACCAGGACGTCCACTCAAAAGACTTTTGGATGGTGTTTCTCTTGAGACCGAAACAGGTCAACAAATGGCCTAAATTCGTGAATGTACTATGATGATGATGACAAAACAAATGTGTAGATTGTGATAAGATATACATAGGGAAAACAAAGAGAAGTTTAACAATTTGAACTAAGGAGCACATAAGAAATATAAAAAAAATTGGGAGTAGCTGTGCATGTTTGATCAGAAAAACATAAAATTGATATAAACACCAAATTATTAAAACAAAAAAACAAATGAACTCACCATATGGGGGAAAAAATCTACATTCAGAACAAGGAGATAATCGTGAATTTTACAATTCTCAGGGAGAGACTTAACACACAAGTTCTTTAGACCACAAAAAGAGGGAACACAGGCAGACAATCTAAAGATGATCAGTCTGTACAAGCTGAAGATAGAGCAAAGATGCTGCTCTGAAACATGTCCTACAAGAAACAACTAATATGAGGTAACATGGAAAAAAAAAACTTATTTATTAGTGGAACCTCATAATGTTACTTCCTATTGTATTTACATAATTAATTGGAAATTTTACATCTCGTCTCACAAAATATGATCCTCTCATCTGGACAATATTTTATGAAACGAGGTGTAATTTTCTGATTCATATTTGTATTATATTCATATTTACCTCATTAGTGTCACTTCCCATAATATTTTAATTTAAAAATGACTTTATAATCAGTTATGTTGGATTTTGTATTGGAAACCATCCTTTCATTTCCCCAGCTCCAAAATGGCATTATGTTATAGTTTACATTCACTATGAAATCTCCTATTGAACTAACCAAAAGTTTTTTACCTCCTCATTTAGCTATTTTGGGTTTGTTGTGGTTATTTAAAACTTATCATTAGATATATATGACCAGTTGCTATTTATGGCAGTGAATGCTGGACACTTAGTAGAGAGAATGGAGAAAGACTGAGAATCTTTGAAAGGACCCATAAATGATTGTGGAGTATGGCAGATAAGATATAATGACGAAATCTACAACTTGTACTCACATCCAGATATTGTAAATGTTATTAAAATTGGCAGACTGAGATGGGTGGATCATATAATGAGAATGGAGGAAGAGAATACCATTAGTAAGCTTACTCTACTGAACCTAGATGGAAGAAGAAGAAGAGGAAGCTGAGATGGATGGACGGAATAGACCTCTGAAAGCTGGGGGCATTGGACAGGGATGCATGGAAGAGTATCCTAACGGTAGCCAGGGCTCTAAAGGTCTGTAGAGCTAAAAGAAGAAGAATTAGATACTATATAATGTTAATAAAGTATATTTTATGGTGTGTGTAGAATATATTTTTAATTCATAATATACAATATTGTATTATTGTGATGTGTCCCTGGCTTAAATAACATCACTATTTTCTAGGAAATAAAGTTACACTGAAGAACACTGCACTATTATGATTAAATGTATCAAATTAAAAAAATGTTTTGGATGACAATTACCAAAGAGAGGTGCTCTTTAATGAGTAAAATCCTTGTAATTGCATAGCAGATGAGTTGCAGACTGATTTTCTTTGCAACACCTAACGAGGATAATAAAAAACTAAACAGTTTGAATTATTGTTTATTTTTTATTATTTCACTCACCTCATACTTCATAAATCATAGCAGACCCTGGGTTTCTTCACGTAATTTGTGACATTGTCAATGCTGCGTCACGTTCACAACTGACGTCCAACGGCCTTCTATCCTGCAGACTGACCTCCGCGCCATCTGGTGGCCGACCGAAGAATTTCCAAATCAGTCCTCTTTCTTTATAACCGGGTATTTCAAAGTTCATAGTTGTATTTTCATTCTTGCATATGTAAATTTTTTCCCAAATTGTGAGTTCCTTCGGTTTTTCCAATTGTTTAAGTAATTTTGTTTTGTTTTCAAAATTACTTAAACAATTGGAAAAACCGAAGGAACTCACAATTTGGGAAAAAATTTACATATGCAAGAATGAAAATACAACTATGAACTTTGAAATACCCGGTTATTAAAGAAGAGGACTGATTTGGAAATTCTTCGGTCGGCCACCAGATGGCGCGGAGGTCAGTCTGCAGGATAGAAGGCCGTTGGACGTCAGTTGTGAACGTGACGCAGCATTGACAATGTCACAAATTACGTGAAGAAACCCAGGGTCTGCTATGATTTATGAAGTATGAGGTGAGTGAAATAATAAAAAATAAACAATATTAAAGAACCTCATAGTGTTAGTTCCTATCTACATAACTTAATAGTTTGAATTATCTTGTAAATATGTCATAAAATACACTTAAACTCCACTACTTTTTTGTACTACCTATGTTTTTGGGAGATCTGTCTCCCATCATATCTTTTCAACTTCCTCTGATGGCAGTTTCATGAACTTTGTGGTGAGTCTCTCTTCAGACAGTAGTCTAAATTCATAATCATTTACTTTTTAGTTTTGTTCCTTTGAATGGTAATCATTTTCTATAGGTAATAAAAATGGAGTGCTAATGAAACACCGAAGTGAATATAGCCTACCCTAAAAAAAAAAAATATAAAATATAATAGCCTGCCCTATTCAATTATCAACCTCGAAATCAAATTGCCCATCCTGTTTAAAACTAACAAGACACAATCAATCAAGTAATGCCAATATAAACATACCATCAAACAAGGACAAAATGCCTTAGCATACATTATTCCTTTTTATTCCTACACATATTAGAATGACAACGGTCAGGACTGATAGGAGAAGGGGAGGATGTTAATAAAAATAATGCAACAATATTCTTGCACTAAGATACAAAACATAGCTTCTAAATACCAATAAATAAGATTGAAAAAAAAAATACTTTGTGAGATTAGGCAGACACCATGTTCAGCTTTTATCGCTTTAAAACAAAATTGAATAGCTTAATGCAAAATAGGGAATCAGTCCATTTTTATGGAACTAAGATTTTTGTGTTAGCAATAACATGCACTCTTACACACACTTTTTTCCCTGAATACTGCTCATGTATTAAATAATTATATTTTCTCTTAACTCACAACAGTGTTTACTAAAAGATACATATAAGAATGCAGAGCACACTAACATAAAATCTCAATTTTATAAAAGCAAAATGGACTGAGCCCCTTTCAGCATGAAGAAATTTGTTATATTAATATAACATTTATTCTCTCCAATTACAAAAAAAAATATATAAGGCCTTGGGTTAACATTTGTGGGATTGATAATTTTAAAACACACTGGAAGGCAATTATAAACTACAGTGCGATCAGTATAGCACTGGACAGAAGACGCAGGGATTTCACTATACACTGCTGACGCACTCGCGAACGGACAATATAGGATTGCGGTGCTACAACCACACACATTTTTGTAACTATTTTACAAATTGTCGTACTTACCAACCTTATTGAAGCAGGTGATGGAACTATTCACCCTCGTTTTCCACACATTCTTGACACCTCTTTATAAAATTTGTTGTACAGATTATAGAATGTTGAACGTGACGGAATTTTTACACCCAGGAATCGTGTTTCAAAAAGTCTTCGTACTTGGCTGGCAGACTGAGTTAACAAATATTGATCATAAATAAATACACGTTCAGTAGAAAAATTATTAGTCATTATACATTTTACACTTATGCAAACATTCAGTTTACATTACACACACGTCATTCAGTTCACAAGGAAAAGCGACCGAGCACCTTATCTACTCGAGGTACACTATCTGACTGTGACCGTGAATGCGTGGGATGTACTCGTAAACTGCTGAGTCAGCGCACATTTCAAGTCATATTACTTAGTCAGCACACATTTCAAGTCCTGTGTCTGCATGTGTAAGCCTTCATCATCACACAGCTCAAACCCTGCATCCGCTGTCCAATACTATACTGATCTCACTGTATATCCACATGGGAAGAGATCATTGGGATGACCCATGAAGAGGTGGAAGGAAAACTTCAGTAGATCGTAACAGTCCTTTGAGGACTATGACTTGTCAGGATGATGATAATTTTAAAAAATTTAAGGGAAAATTCCTACTAGTTGCTTATGTATCAATTCTAATTTTTAATGAATAAAATATTCTTAATATCAGTTTTTTGTAAAATCAATGATTTTAATGTAAGTTCTCTTCAAGGAGTAATGTCGTCCATGTCCGTGACATACTTTAAGTCACACGTGCTCCATGGATAGTGTTAAATGGACAACAAATATGGCATGATACTTCCTAAAGGAAAATTTATAGTAATATTTATATATTCAATGTCAGCAAAACAAGCAATAACTGGTAACCAACAAAACACTCCAATCATCCAGAACATAAGAACCATGTATAAAATTGAAGAAGCTCAAGGTAAACATATTGTATTACAGTGGGTACCATAGCATGTGGGGATTACTAGGTAATGAACGAGCAGACTTCTTAGCAAAAAAAAAAAAATGCTCCAAAATCAGGCTGAGGGCAACAAAAGAAATATCCCTACAAATAAGATAACAGGAGCTAAAACAAAAAATACACCTCAAAAGAACAGAATATAAAAGATCTTCAAAATAAGAAATATTGAAGACATAGCAAAATATGCTGAAACAATAAAACACCTTCCTAGAAGAACAGCAGTAGCTCTCTTCAGATTGGAAACGGGCCATGACTGTCTGGATGACCACCATAGAATGGGGATTGTCCCTAGAACTATGAGATGCTCCTTGTGTCGAGAAAATGTTCTCCTAAGCAAGGAACATTTGCTAAATTACAAGCGACTTGACCCTGAGAAAAAGGACAGGAAAGACATTGCAGACTTTATTGGGAAGCAAGAGGACTAATGGTGTAAACAAGCTCCAGCCATTTGAAAACAACAACATAATGAATAAAATTGTTGATTAACTATAATTTGCAATTAACCAGATTAAAGCAACTTTCAATAATAAACAATTATTTTACGGGGTGAATCATAAATATGGCTATATGTTTGATCGTGTTGTGTGATGAAAATATTACCATTACAGGAAATATGAAATTACCGTTGGAAAGGCAATTATTTGAATATGCAACAGCAAATTACAATGCTGCATGGGCAATAACATATGCTAATGATTGTGAGGCCGCAAGACGTGTTTAATGTAGCATTGCAGCCGTCGACTGTGGGGAAGTGGATAAAACGACTGCTGGAAATGGGAAGGATGCAGAAAATCAAACCTCCTGGAAGGCCTCGCATTAGCACGGATGCAGAAACAACAAAGAGAATTGTGGAGATGTTCAACGCTAGCCCATAAAAATCAACCAGCCGAGCTGCAAGTGAGCAGTGATTGGTTTTGTTTTGTTCTATTGTTGTAATTTGAAGGATTCCCTTTCCAATGATAACATCATATTTCCTTTAATAATAAAATTTTCATCACAAAATGCGATCAAACGTATAGCCATATTTCTGAATCACTCTGTGTATAAAAAATTAAACAAATTTTAAGAAAATGCTTAACCTTACAGAAAAATGATGGCAAAGAATAGTCAGAAGGTTATCTAACAACTGATCATGATTGCCCTCTCATCTCCACCTGATTATCCTAAATTCTTCTTCATGTCTGGTATGTTATGAACTGAACAGTTTCAGGAAGAATGAACACCTACAGATTTGCAACAAACTTAACCACATAATAGAGATACATTATACAGTTTCAATGTTTATATTTAAATTAATACTTTCCATTCCTGGATAAAATTTAATTCAAGAAACGAAAAAACTAATGCTAAAAAATTAATGCTGCGTTCAAATCCCGGTTCAAGCGTTAATATTTTTTTCTTAAATTACATTATACCATATTTGTTACTGGGAAGCTTAAGAAAAATTATATCCAATTTTTCCATTAGATGATAATATTGGAGAAACAAGCAAGAAACAGTTTCGGTGGTAATAAATATGTAGATAAATATCACATGTAAATGCCATGTTTAAACAGAATAGGCACTGAATTCAACATAAAATGCATTTTATTCTAATTAATAATCAAGTTAGAATTTAATCAAGTTTTTGTGAGGAACATTTTGATTGATCAAAAATTTGATTAAAAGAACCTCAAAATATTACTTTTTAAAATAAACCATTAAAATGTAATGCCTCACTTCATAATTGTAGATTTTTCAAAAATTTTGAGAAATGTACAATTATGAGGTGAGGTTCATAGTTAAATATGGGAAATAACATTATGAGGTTCTTAATTCGTAAATTAATGAGTCATTTTTTTACATCTTACCTCATATTTCATGTTTTCTTTAAACATGGGAACTAGTTTTCAAGGGAAACATCTCTCTCATTTTCAACTGACATTATGACTCTTGTAAACTAGTTCCCATGTTTAAAGAAAATATGAAATATGAGGTAAGATGTAAAAAAATTACCCATTAATTTATGAATGAGGTGAGGTGTTAAATTCTAATTCAATTATTAATTAAAATAAACCTCATAGGCCGGTATTCTCGAAACCAACTCTCCTCACGGAGTGAGTATCTCCGCTTTTCTATGACGTCGAGAGTATTCATGAAACCAACTCTCGTCTCTCGTTTTGGCCACGCCTTACTCACTTTTATATGTCAAATCCTAAGTCGGCAGTATTCCCGTCTTTCCCTTTGTTCTGCTCCACAGTAGAAATGGCGGAATTCCAAAAGTGAATAATCTTGTGGGCTTGGAGGCACAGAAATTAATAGAAGATGTGGAAATTGAACAAAATCTACGGGATCAAGCGAATCGCCGTCGCCGCCTGTACTTTCAGGATATTCCCCGATATACAGGTAAGTCATGTAATATATGCTCTATGATTCATTATATTCTAACTTCTTCAATATGCATCGTGAGACTTCTTAAAATCTAGTGTTGTTTATTACAAACGTGTATGGAAATACTATATAAACCGATTACAAATAATTCATGTAGAGAAATAAAATATCACTCTCGTGTATAATCATTAACATGATTGTTTTTTTCTTTGTATATATTACACGCAAAAAAGTGAAATTTTTATTAACTCCGGTCACATAACGAACAAAATTGGATAATAATTAGTAATTCAATAGTACGATATATATGTGTATGTATATATATATTATATAAGGAAAATTCAAATAATGAAACATCTTCATTCAAACCACTGTAGTAGAAATTAATAAAACAATATTTCTATTAATTTTTTAATACTTAACATTATTATTATTTAATTTCAAGAAATTAACTTCATTTCGTGTGTTTTTGTTGGGACAAGTTAGTATACGTATGATTAGTTTATTGAATAATATGCAAGCAATTTATTTTGTTAGGTTAGGAACAGTGTAATTGGTGTATGTCAGTTTCTCATAAACTGTTTGGGAATTTATTAAGAAGGTTGGTTATTTCGATTTCACATTTATATCCTGCCACCTGGTGAGTTACATTAAACATTCGTGCATGTGCAGTGCGATTCTGTAGAACTTATTCATTGAATACATGAGAGTCAAATACTAAAGTTTACCCATAATTTGCTTCACTCTTTAAATTATGCACATGAAAGATTATCTGATAATGCTTCATTTAATTTTATGCTAAATTCCTCGATTCAGGAACAAATACTTAATCAAGGTGTGGCCAGACAAATATTAAATTTATTATGGCATAAATATGTGTCATACCAATTGTGAATTTATTCAATTTGTTTATTAATTCTATTCACAGGAAGTATGCAGCTTGTAGTGGCAGACCTCCCTGGCATCAGCCAAAGTACTGTGTCACCTGTCATCAGAAAAGTATCCACCTCTATTGCAGAACTGAAACTACAATTTATAACATTCCCTAATGGAGATGAGGTTCGTCATCTCCATTATGAATTTCATAGAATTGCTTGTTTCCGTGGTGTAGTTGGATTCATCGATGGCACGCATATAAAAATAAGGAATCCTGGAGGAGAATATCCTGAAATCTTCAGAAATAGCTTGGGCGTATTCTCCTTCAACTGTCAGGTATGTACAAAAACTAGTTAAGCAAGTATTTTGTGTGTTATTATTATTATTTTATTTCACTCCCTTTCTCCAAGCGCAAACAGGCCTAAAAGGCCCTTATGCTCTTTAATTGACATCATTAGAGTTGTAATTCAAAAACTGATAATGAAAGGTCCAACTAATTTTTTTTAGAAACTTTATTTTTAGAATTCAGGTTTTTCTACGTGTTGTAAATCTACGACATGTGATCCATGGCTTAAGTTGCCTTGATCAGTGTTGTAAGAAAATTGAAATAAAGCCATTAGTTGCACTGTCTTAAATATATAGCACATAAAAGCAGACCTCCAAGCAGCATCTGTGAACCATTTTAGGTGAATACTTGATTTATGATGCTTTTTACCTAAATAATTTGTGCCAAGTAGGAGATTTTGTAGACCAATATCAGTGAGAAACATTTTGAAAATGTATTGTGTTAATATTGTTCTAGATTACTACCTCATACCATTTATCCCATAACATAACATAGATTTTTGCATAAATAACAAATAAAATATAACCATATTTTAATTTTTAAATTTACACTTTCCAAACCTTAATTTTTCTTCCTTAATTAATCTAGGTTGGAAAGTGTTAATTTAATAAAAAACTTCAAAGTATGAAGCTTTACCGTTCAAAAGTAATGTAAAAATTCTCAATAAAAGTACTCCTGAATAAAAGATTCCAATTGGCGTGTTGGTATTGATAGTCTTCGGACAAACGAGAATTGTATAAGTAGAAAGAAATGTTGACATTCTTATCGGTGCTCAGATGGTGTAATTGGTATTGTACTAATGTACAGAATCAGAGATCCAGGGTTCAAGTCACAATTCAAGCATTTTTTTCTTTCTTTATTAAGGTACAAGTAAATTTACGGCAAAATTCCTTTTTTTGGATTTATGTATAATTAGGAATGATCAAACACTGAAAATTGAATTTGATATATTAGAAAAGGAACTCATACAGATAATTACATTAATCATCAGGCTTCAATCACATTGCTCATAAGCATGCAATATTCAATAGCTTAATTTACAGATTGACAAATGTACCATTAAACGAAGAAAATTTCAATAAAGAGTTAAACATATCTTAAACACTGCTAGATTAAATGGTTTTGATAAAGAATTAATTATAAATAAGTTGAAGAAATTCAAACACAATAAAAGACTTAATGAATATACTACTCTACAAAATTGCAAAGAAAAGAAAAAATACAAGAAAATTACTTACCATCCTGAAATGCATAGGAAATTTCAAAAAATTTTTGACAATACAACATTTCTTTGGCACCAATAAATAAATTTAGTCTGGGTAATCTTCTAAGTACCAATAAAAAAGTCAATGTTCCAGACAGTAAGAAATCTGGAATTTATCAAATAAATTGTGAAGATTGCAATAAAGTTTATATAGGAAAAACAAAAAGGAATTTGGAAATTCGGACAAAAGAACATTTCAGAAATATTAAAAATTGTGAAATTGAAAAATCTGCAATTGCTGCACATAGTTTATTAGAACATCATAAAATTGGAAGAGAAGCTAAACTTTTAAAACAAGTAGAGAAACCTTTGGAATTGACAGTTTGGGAAAAAATATACATTCAGAAAAAAAAAAATAGATCAATGAATTTTGATATCCCTAACGAAATTACATTGATTTCGAAGTTCATAAATTCAACCATAGATGGCAGCACTGAAGATGGCGACAATAGAATAGTTGACGGCCGAAGAATTTCATCAGTCGGAGTTATGGCTGACGATGAACATGATTATGTTTGAAATCGCGATATCATGGAAGCATGAATCCTATGAGGTGAGTTGTTTTAAACAATATGTTCTCCGATGAATTTTAATGATTATACCTCATAATGTTTACTTCCCAACATTAATTAAATATAATTGAGTTGGTGTTTACTTGATGAAAATCCATATTAATTAATTAAATAAAAATAAAACTTAGTTTTATTCAATTTTCATATTTAAGATATAATTCAGTGACAGCTGTTTCGGTACATGTCTGAAGAAGGTACAGTGTACCGAAACAGCTGTCACTGAATTATATCTTAATAAATATGAAAATCGAATAAAACTAAGTTTTACTTTTATTTAATTAATATATTTATTTATTTATTTATTTATTGCATTGAGAGTAGCTTTTTATATCTGGATTTTTTTTTAATTTTCAGGCCATTGTGAATTTCACTATGGAATTCATAAACATCGTTACAGGCTGGCCTGGATCTGCACACGACAGACGTATGTTCAGAAGTAGCATGATCTGTGGCCAATTTGAAGAAGGAGAAGTGTCTGGCATTCTCCTGGGAGACAGTGGGTATGCGTGCCATCACTTTTTAATGACACCTCTCCTCAACCCACAAACACGAGCTGATTTCAATTATAACTCAAACTTGAAACGACAACGACTGTTATAGTTGCAACAACTGTGTTACACAATATAGCGAGGAGGGCAAACAATGCTGAAATAGAGGATCTGCCACCAATAATGCTATTCCAGTTGTGAATGATGTTTATGATTTGCCAAATGGATTGACAGCCAGAAGGGCTCTAATAGATGCCCACTTTTAATAATAAGTAAGGTGAATACCGAGTCATCCTTCCTCATAACTGGTGTTCTATTTGAAGTAGTTTTGATATTTCACGTATACCATCGTCAGCTTTTCCAGACTGTTGAAATTTAAGTTGTCAGCTCTGGACATCGAGGGAACGATAATGTTAATTTCAACATTCTGGAAAAGCTGACAATGGTATACTTTATATACAGACACTAGTTCAAATAGAACACAACAAGTTATGAGGTAGAATAACTCCGGATTTACCTTATTTGTTATTAAGAAGGACCTAATAGAGTTACTTACTTCCCATTGTATTTTTACTTGTAATTTTAGGATTATGATTGGACAAAATTATATGAACACTTTCTTTTCACTACACTATCATGTATTGTGCATTTTTTTGTCTTCTATACTTCCTCTGCTGTAAGGCTGTGAACATATTTGTGTTGTATTTATAGACCATTATGTGTTAAAAATGCAGATTTCCTCGTATAAATTGTTGGTGCATCTATAACACTATATCATTTTGTCTAATGTTAAATTTTATTTGTTCTAATATGTAATTTAAATAGGGCCCTTAATTGTCCTTAAGTCACTAACGGTATCATTTATTGGATAATGTAAGTTAAAATGCGTGCACATTTATTCACATTTCTGGTATAGCCAATTGTGAACATGTTTATTTAATTCAGTTTGTTTTATGTCCTGCACCATAGCTGAATGGTTAAGGCAAGATGCTTTGTCAGAGAGTTACCGGACTTGCGCTGGTTCGGGTCTCCATGGGGGAAAACATTTTTTCTTGTGATTTTGGCCAGTATTGAGCCATTGCTCACTCAGCATCATGAGGCATTTGGGTAGCTACAATAAGTAGCGGCTCCAAGTTCAGAAAATCAGCTATAATGACTGGGGGACCTGACATGCTGACCACATATTAATCCTACACTGGGTGAATGATCTTCTATCTCTGTGATCAACTTATGTGGAAGTGAGTCCAACAGCCAGCTAGTAGGCCAAGAGCCTTCTAGGCCTTTCAAGCCATGGGTTTTTTTTATTATTTTATATTCCGTTAAGTGAGTCAAATAAGTTATTACATGTTACCTCATAAAACTCCGTGATCTTCACAGGACTGGTTTCTGAAGCTATTGCATCATCAGCCAAGATTCCATTAACTCTATAGTCTGAGTTCTGGTTGACGATAGAGGAAATAACTACAGAAACCGGTCCTGTGAGAATCACCCAGTTTTATGAGGTGAGATGTAATAATTGACTTACTTAATTATTTGCCTGATAATGTAAATTCCCATCATAAAATTTCATTAAAGTAATTTAGATTTGATTAAGTAGGTAGATCCTTGGCAAGCTTTATTGTTTTGTTATCTTGTGTTCCGTAAGTTGGGTATGGAAACTTAAAAGCCTTATGATCCATCCATCCATAGTAATTCTGCCCAAGGGTAGGTATTTCACTGCAATCATAGCATTTTCATGCTATGATTTGCTAGGTAATTATAGATGTGGTAGCTTCCCGTTGCTTTCTTTCCACATCGGTGAAGGGTGATGATGATGACTGGATGATATTTGGGGACTGTTGGTCCCTAAGCTTCCTGACATTTGTCTTACAGGTGAGGAAAACCCCAAAAAAAAACCTCTCCCAGGAGCTTTGTCCCGACCAGGAATTGGACCCACTGCATGACAAGGCAGCACGCTACCTCGAGACCACAGTGGTGGACACGATGAGGTATTATATTCTAAAAATGTGTAAATAGTAATGTTTCACAATAATATATAAGGTATTAGTGTTACAAATTTGTGTGTTTATGTACATTGATAGCTGTGTAATGTTCATGTATGTAAATCCATATTGATTCTTGTATATAATTGTTATGAGTAATTATGAATGCTGATAATAATAAAAAGCAATGTTTTCAAATGAAACATATTTTGTATTTATTTCAGGTGTCATACATATTAATTCGACAATAAAATATAAGTATGGACTATTCTTTAATTTCATTTTCCTGCATTGTCCAAGTACTAGAATTCACTTCTGTTTCTTTTATCATGACATACAAAACTCATGTCCACCAAAAACAGATGTTTATTTCCAATATGCAGTTCCCTAAGATTCATCCAAATATCCTCCCATCTAAACCTTCCTAATGGTATTTTCTCAATAAAATAAATACATTTGTCGCTATAAGTTTTATAAGTTTGTTATGGGTTGATCATGTAGATTGAATAGACAGCAGAAGAAATTTTTACTGGATTAAGTTCGTTGAGGGAAAAGGTTCAGTGGAGGCCTTTAGTGAATATGCCATTTATCTTATGTATTCATAAAGCCCTAGAGCTTGCAATATAAGTAGTAAAACCAATCAGCTATTCAAGGGGACATATTTGAAAAAAATCATGTTGACGTGAGGATGAGGTATTAAACAGTAAACTGAAATGAAGTTTCATGCAATGACCACATATTTTAAAGATGGTTGTTTATATAAATGCCCTTATAGGACTGTAGGGCAAAGTAAGTGGGCGTATATATAATACATATAATTTCCCATTTTTGGTTTTGATATAAATTTTAGAATAACACTGATAGAGTATCAAAGTTTATAATTATGGCTATAGTCTTGTATCAGGAGAAGCATTAATGACCAAAAGGAGAAGAGACAATACTAATAATTTACATAACATGGTGATGAAAGATTTGTGGTGAATTACAGCAATAATTAATACATAGTTACTTAACAGTGTTTCTATAAACGGAAAAACTGCACTTAAACTAGCGTGGAATATTTTCAAAATCCAATAGAACAACAGTGTGTATATGTCAGGTTTTATAGAGCCAGCGATAACCCACAATCTAACCACATATCGATTATCATCCTCGATTACTATACGTCGCTATGAAATTTAAATTACTAATATTTGCAATATTAAGAGAAAATAGCATATTGGAGAAAATAGCATCATAATATTGTCTAACAGTGTCATAATATTGTGATTTGCATATTTAAATAAATACTTCAAAATTGTCTAATAATGTTATAAAAATTGTTTGAAAAAGTTTAAAGCATTAAATAATGTTAGTTAATACAGAAGAAGAGTTTACAACAATATCAAGCGCTAGTAGAAGTGCAGTTGAGCCCTATACCATATGTATATTTTTTACCATAATCTCAATTTTAGGCCAGGCAGACCTATAGTATTACGTGTTATGCATATGTGTATCTATTATCAAAGAAAGAAAATAAAATGCACCATCAAAAATGGATTAATAACTTTGTATTTATTTGATGTATTAACATAACGTGGTGATGGTAATTTCTTACCATGTTCTTAAAATATTATCTTCATAGTGGTAATTTTGATAATGGTTTTCTGTTAACAATTACAACAATAAATTAATACATAGTTACCTATCAATGATTTTATAAACCATAATAATAAATTATTATTTTGCTACAATCTCGACTTTTAAGGTTAGGCCTAACAAAATTATTAGGACCTATAGTACATATTACCTGTTATGCATAAAGGTATACCTATTATCCATAAAGATAACATAATAAAATAAAATAGACCATCTCAAATGATTACTAATGCTGTTTTAATTTTATATAAAATAGATCACGTATATTATATTAATTTGGTTTGTTGATATCCCATAACGTACGCTTTTCTCCATCACAATACACATGTATAAAATATAAAAGCTGTGGATTGGTTACAATTTGACCTTTTATACTCTTCTTACTATATTTATCAATAATATAAACCTATTCAGATAACTAATTTTATAAGGGATAACTGGGCAATTATATATTTTTTACTTTCATTACATATACAAAATTATCAGATTAAATGGTTCCAACACGTCCAGAGAATGTCAAATTCCCGTTTACCAAAGATGATTTACCACCTCAACCCTAATGGCAAAAAGAGACCTCGGAAGACCCTTCAACCGATGGAAGGATCAGTTTTTGTAGTCGCAGAACGGGCATCATCACCCAATACTGCATTCGGAAGAAGAAGAAGAAGATTGTTGGACATTTCTATATGTAGGAAATCCTAATTTTGCCATGAATACATTTTGGTTGTGTACATATATTTATGTTTAACCTCAATCAGATTCTATTTCCTCATTTTTGTAATAAGTTTAATTTATTTTAGGCAAACAATCACATTCCCATAACCTATAAAATTGCAGACGATTTTTAAGACGCCATATTTCACAATATCATATGGATTATTTCTCTATGCATTTTTAAAATCATTGCCAACATGCGCATTTTTCCATCTCGCCTGAGATAGAGACGAGATAGTTACATGAAAACCATCTCCGACTCTCGTACTCCGACTCAACTTCGGAAGTGAGAGAGGTGGGGAGAGGAGAGTTGGTTTCAAGAATACCGGCCATAGTGTCACTTCCTTTAAATATTAATGTATTTTGTTCCTTTATTTCAATTTGAGATACTTGAACATTTTCAATCTTTGGATTAATACTAGCAGGCAGTGTACATATTTGTTGGTATGTGTTTTGTGTAAATGCAACTGGTATTGATTTTTAATTAACTATTATAAAATTATTAACAATGAAATGGATAGTGATAATGAAATTACAACCCAACATTGCCTTGACAAAAACTACAAAAAAATACCAGTCATGAATGCTAACACGGGATTTGAATAAGAAACTCCTGAATATAAGTCTCAAAGTCTGAGCTAACTGTATTTCAGTAAAATAAAGA
Source organism: Diploptera punctata (assembly GCA_030220185.1). Classification (NCBI taxonomy): domain Eukaryota; kingdom Metazoa; phylum Arthropoda; class Insecta; order Blattodea; family Blaberidae; genus Diploptera; species Diploptera punctata. The sequence goes on from JASPKZ010003440.1 coordinate 78,907, forward strand.
CATTTGCAACAAAATATATATTATTGTTTCCTATCATTTATTAATATCACATATACATATATTGAACTATGGTATTTTGATGAAAAATTACAAAAATATCATGTATTTATACAGAAAAGTGAAAAATAGACAAGGTGTCTGTCCATACTAAGTTTCTCAGTGGTAGTCTCAAGTTACTATAAATTCTAGTTTAACTTTTGATTTTATATTTAGTTTAACATATTCCAGTCCTGGATAGATTTATTTTTTTGAAAAGAAAAATTAATTATTGAAGTGGGAATTGAATCCTGGACCTCTGACTGTGTATGTCAGCATGCAATCCATTACACTATTCAAGACCCAATACAATCACTAAATCTTCTTTCCACTTATACAATTCTCTTATGTCCGAAGGCAGTGAGCTCTCATTATCAATTGTTTTAAAAAATAAATCTAGTTTAACTACTTGAACAATCCAATATATTTTCTTTCACTTACAAATCATTAAAAAAATTACTAACAGTAAAAATTTAATCCCATTATTATTAAAAATAATTAGAATTAAACATTTTTATTTTTAATTACTATGAGTTAGGAGGAAGATCAATGGATGGACAGGGAGGAATGGCATTTGGTTTCCAGAAGATGGCAGCAGCTACCATGATGATGAATGATGATGAGTTAGGGATTTTAGACTCACTTCGTATTTTTAATTTGTCTTGCAGACTAGTTTTTTCACATCTGTGGTCTTGACGTAGTGTGCTGCTTTGCTACAAAGCGGGCCCAGTTCAATCCCCAGTAGGGACAAGTTTCCTGGGCGAGGTTTTTTTTTGGGATTTCTCTCACCTGTAAGATAAATATCAGGAAACTTTAAGGCCCAAACGGTCCCCTAACACCATCTGGCCATCATCATCATCATCACTATCATATTCACCTAATTAGATTAAGTTTAGTTTTAAGGTATCTCCTGGCACTCATTACCATCATCAACTCTCATATCATCAGGGCAGCATAACCCCGCCTTCCAGGCGCCCCAACCTCAGAAGTGGCTTACAAGTATGCCATGCCAGGAGAGAACACCAGAAATGTCAAAACGACAACCTGGGCATTGGGGGGGGGGAGTTTCTTCACACAAGTGTGAAGAAACTAGCCTGCAAGAAAAATAAAACATATGAGGTGAATCTAAAATCCCTAACTCATAATAATTAAAAAGAAACCTCAGTGTTACTTCCTTCAAATATTTTTTTTTTGCAGAATCAATAACCTTATGAGTTTTTTTTTAAGCAAAAAAGAAAAAATATGAACTTAACACTTGGAATAAATTTCAAGAAAAACCACTTTTTACATTCCACTATCTTTTTCCGTTATAAATTGTTTAAAATTATTACTAATACATCAAATTTTAAATGGGGTACTTATAATAATTTTTTTATCGGTAATATATCCTTTCTGAATTTTCCTGGAGAGATGAATGAAAGCATATTATATTGGTATTAATTTAAGAACATAAATATTGAATAAAATTCACGTTTTTATTTTATGAATAAAATTAAACAACTACTTTTTAAAGATATATTAATGAGTAAACCTACCAAACTTTAACAAATTTTTATCAACAATTCAATTTTTTTTATTTTCTTTGCATGATTTCTTGAAGACAAATGGTTGATTAATACTGACCTTTTTTAACAATCTACAATAAATGATATTTTGTGATTTAAACATCTTGTATTTTGTTCATTGCAACAATTTAAATAAGTACACAATCTTACTTTATTTTGGAGCAAGTGAATCGGAATGAAGTCACTTCTTCTCACCTATGGATGCCACTTTTGCCATTGCTTCCTGCACTGTCTTTTCATCACTTAGGAACTTCATACACACCACAGGTACTAATTTTTCATTAAATTCATAATAAAATGGAATTCCAGTTGTAGGTAGGTTAACCTCCATGATGTCCTCGTCAGTTATTTCTGTTGAATAAAACTTAATTGAAATACATAAAGTTTTTAATTTATTCTTATTAAATTTATAATAAGTATTTAAGAATACTAGTGTTTGCCAAGTGGTCGAAATTTGACCATTAATAAATGTCACTTTATATTATATTAAATCGGCCGCAGCTGACTAGTGGTTATGCTCCTTGCCTCAAGTTTCAAGGATCGCGGCTCAAACCTGGCTGGGGTCGATGGATTTTTTTTAGGATGGAAAAATCCAAGGAGCAAAGTCCTCCAGGAGGGACTTTAAGTATGGGTCCTGAGTCTGAAGATTTTCAGGCTTGTAAAAGATCCTTAAGCCTGAATAAAGAGACCTCTAAGCAAAATTGACCAACCTCAAAGCCCAAGTAATACCTTAGTTGCCTGGTAGATGTCCCATTGCGGTCGGTTGTGTTGACCGCATGCCAACCATGACATCTATGAGCAAATAAGGTAACTAAAAATTAACTTGGTCTACTAACTCCTTACAAAGGAGAGGCTTTGTGACTCAATAATGGGCTACGCCATTATAGATGATAGATTATATTATACTAGACATAGTTAGTTATAAATTGTATTGGACCATAATCAATAAAAATATAGGATATATATATATATATATATATATATATATATATATATATATATATAGATATTATAAATATTTTTGACATTTGGCAATGAAGGCAAATATGATATGAAAAAGAAAAACGAATGCTTGAGTCGGGATTTGAACTCGAGTCTCTAAAGTCTGTACCTTTAGCCGCTCTACCAACTGAGTACTCAAGAATTCCAAGACAAACATACAATTTTTCTTATACATGTAGTATTCTCAATTCACACAAGAGGTAGCGGAAATATCCATTCAAATGCCATCTCGCGGCTAACCTAACAGTTAAGCAAATTATTAAAGAGAATGAGATATTTACTTTATAGCAGTAATGCTTGTATATATAGAATTATAAATATATTTTTGACATTTGGCAATGAAGGCAAATATGATATGAAAAGAAAAAAGACCATGCTTGAGTCGGGTTTGAAACTGCGAGTCTCTAACGTCTGTACCTTTAGCGCTCTAAACCACTGAGCTACTCAAGAATTCCAAGACAAACATACAATTTTCTTATACATGTAGTATTCTCAATTCCACACAACGAGGTAGCGGAAAATATCATTCAACTGCCATCTCGCGGCTACCTAACAGTTAAGCAAATATTAAGAGAATATTTTACTTATAGCAGTAACGCTTGTATATATAGATATTATAAATATATTTTGACATTTGGCAATGAAGGCAAATATGATATGAAAAGAAAAAAGAATGCTTGAGTCGGGATTTGAACTCGAGTCTCTAACGTCTGTACCTTTAGCGCTCTAACCAACTGAGCTACTCAAGAATTCCAAGACAAACATACAATTGTATGTACGGACTCCCGAAAGTGCACAAAGATGGAAGAAAATGAGGGCCGATAATTAACAACATAGGGTCTCCTAACATATCATTTATCTAAATGGTTATGTAAGAATTTAATAAAATGAATGGATTTGAAAACTCTGCAATAGAAAACTCTTATGAATTGGTAGATAAACTAGAAAACATACAACTACATCTTCAGACAGATTAGTTTCATTTGATGTTGTTTCCTTATTTCCAAGATTCCAAAAGACGAAACTATGGAAATTTTAGAGATTGGGATTGAAAAATAATAAAATTGAAAAAGTATAAGATAGTCGATATAAAAACTTTAACTAAATTATGTATCGATAATATGGTTTTCACCTACAATGGAAGATTTTATAAACAAAATTCAGGACTTTCGATGGGAAACCCTTTATCTCCATTCTTAGCTAATCTATTCATGGGGAATTTTGAACACAAGATAATTAACGGACATCGTTTATTTTCAAGTTCTGGTTGCAGATATGTGGATGACATAATTGCAATAGTTAATCATAAACAGATAGATGACGCATTAAAATTATTGAACATTCAAAGTCAAAACTATAAGTTTCACTATGGAAAAAGGAAATCAATGGAGAAATACCATTTTTAGATCTCAACTTAAAAAGGAATGAAGAAAATAAGAATAGAATTTGGAATTTACAGAAAAAAGACACATATAGATAAATACATAAAACTCTTAGGTTTCAATCACATAGCTCACAAAGAAGCAGTTTCAATAGTTTGACACATAGATTAGTGAACATACCAACGAACAAAAGAAAATTATGAAAAAGAAAAAGAACACATAATCAACGTAAGCCACGAAAATGGTTTGCTATAAAATGATACTTACAAAAAAATAAACAAGTTCAAAAGACAAAAATTTATTAATCAAAGCCACTTCTAAAAGTAAAAGAAGATAATTGTAAAAATTTAGAAAATTCACATTCATCCATTAAAACACCACAGTTTCAAAAAGTTTTAAAGATTTCAACATAAGGTTAGCACCCAAAAATTGCTTACAGCATCAGCAGACTGATAGACCTAATAAGAATGAGAAAATAAAGAAGAAAACAAATCGGGAATTTATTCAAATTAAATGTGAAGAATGTGAGAAATTCTACATAGGAAAAAATAAAAGAAATTTGAACACTAGAGTTAAAGAACATCTCAGAAATGTCAAGAAAGGGGAGGAAGTAGAGAAAAATCTGCCAGTGGCTGCCCATGCATGGTCTGAAAAAAATCTTTCGAGAAAGAAGCGAAAATTATTAAAACAAATAGAAAAACCAAAAGAACTTATGTATTTGGGAAAAGATACACATTCAAAGAGCGAAAGAAGAAATTAATTAACTTTGAAATTCCACGGTGAGAATGACCTGGTTTCGAGGTTTTCAGTCAGCAATGGAAGGAGAGAGGACAACTCTTCAAGACGACCGAACAACGGTTCGTGATGTTACTGAGGATGGGAACAGAAACTATGTTCCGAAACTAGTCTATATCAAATTAAGAAGAAACAAATGAGGGTGAGTTGATAAACATATTCTACTTTCTGAAAACATATGTTCGACAAAAACAACTCTAAGAGGTTAGAATGAACAGACATAATGTTTTAATTATCTCCTCTATTCCTATTTTAGGAATGACACTATGAAGATATATTCATTTAGGGATGAACTTTTTATCACTCACAATTTCTCAAAATTCTACCTAAATCCTCTATTATTCAAGTTGTAGCTAGAGAATCCGTCATAATCTTTAGAGGAAGAAGAAAGCCTGACAACTCAATGGTATTAAAAGATGTTAGTTATCTGATGATGTAGAATTATTAGGGCAATACCAAGGAGAACTAAGGCCAACAAGCACACTCTACTGAGTAACACTAAGAAATTGGAAATGGAAGTAAACATCAATAAACTAATATATGTTCACACATAGAAATACATTATATAACTGAAATGGATATTTAATGACAAATGAGGGAAATTTTGAAGACAATGGCTGAACTCAAATAACCTAGGAACAATAGACGGAGGCTCAACAACTTATTGGTATTAATAAGTTGCTACTTTATGCTGATGATCTAGTATTATCTAGGTGATAGCGAGGAGATACTAAGGATCACTAAGAAACTGGGACTGGAAGTAAACATCAATAAAACTAAATATATGTTCACACATAGAAATACATTAAGTAATGAAAATGGATAATTAATGACAAAAGATGGAAATTTTGAAGAAGTGGTTGAATTCAAATACCTAGGAATAATAATTACAAATAGAAATGAGATATATTATGCATTACAGGAACTCTTGACATCCCAACTTCTCTCAAAAAGAAATGTTAAATTGAAAATATATAAAAATGTTTTACTCTCCTAGTTATACGGATGCAAAACATGGACTCTTACTTTGGAGGAGAAAATATTACAAGTTTTTTGAGAATAAAGTTCTACAAAAAGATTTTGAACCAAAGACAGATGAACAGACAGCAAATGGAGAAGACTAAAAAAAAAAAGTGAGCTACATGATCTTTATAGGAAATCAGATATAATAAGAAAAGTTAAGTCTCGTTGACTGCAATGGGCAGAACATTATGACACAAATAGGAAATAAAAGGAGAGGCATGGAAGCTTCTTGTAGGAAAACCAGAGGGAAAACGATTAGTTGATAAACCAAGATTGAGGTGGGAGAATAACATTAACCTGATTTGGAGGAAGTGGATTATATAGTGGTTGATTGGAAAACATTAGTTTTAAGATAGGGATGTGTGGAGAGCTTATGCCTGCGTGGCCATGAATCTACAGTTTTATAGTGCCAGTGACTTAGTTTTATTTATAATATATAATTTAAACAACTATACAGAAGAAAAATTTCAGGTTTTCGCAAAATGTAACAAAATGGACCACGGATTATTAATTCTAACTAAAATTGTATTCTTCCTTTTTTTATTCCCTTTTATTTAACTATCAAATACACATAATTTTAATAATTTACTTTATTAAACCAATACTATTTCATTTTAATATAGTGTATACCAGATTTTATATGTATAATACACATTCAGACAAGTTCAAAAACATATTTTTGAAGAAGGTGATACGCAATTTAGGAAAATTATAGATGTTTTCAAAACCTCTAGGCAAATAATAAAGTCATTATAACATGATTAATGACACAATTTTCCAAGCAGTTAGTAGGTATTGTTGATGGTACTTCCTAATGATGAGTAGGGAGATTATTATTAAATTCAGGAAATAATTTGTATTGATTGATATTAATTGATATTTTCAAAAGTAATTTGGAAATAATTAGTGTATATAATATAGTACTGAGTAAACTTTGTCTCATATAATTTATATGCAAAATCTCTCTCTCTCTCTCTCTCTCTCTCTCTCTCTCTCTCTCTCTCTCTCTAGTATTGATTTGAATCTATAAACTTGTTGCTTCATGATTGAGCCAAGTTGTTTGTTATAAGTATAGTTTTAGTATTAATTTCACTGGGTAGATAAGTAACAATATTCTCTTCGTAAATGAATATTAGGTTAAGAAAACTGAACCTCATTTGCAAGTACTGGCATTCTGTAATTATTGCAAAACTGAATAATTAATATTCATAAATTTAGTATTAAGGCATAACATATATTGCATATATGGTGTTGCAAAACAACACCCGACAACTGAGGAGAGGTAGTACATTGAGATATGTTGATAATTTTTTTACTAAGGTACCAATGTCCGGAAATGATGCATGTTCACATTATGACTAGTTAATTATGTCTCAAGATCCGTGTTGAGTTTGAGACTAGTTAATTATATCTCAAGATCAGTGTTAGTTTGAGACTAGTTAATTATATCTCAAGATCAGTGTTAGTTTGAGACTAGTTAATATGTCTCAAGATCAGTGTTAGTTTGAGACTAGTTAATTATGTCTCAAGATCAGTGTTAGTTTGAAGGATTTGAAGACTCATTACTTCACAACACCTCACAGGTACAGAACCTGTGATATGTAGCTTCGCAAAGGAATATGGCTACTACATGATGGAGCTCCAGCTCACTTCGATGCCAATGTGACAAGACATTTGGATACCATGTATCCAGTCAAGGGGGACCAGTCCCATGGCCTCCGAGATCACCTGATCTTAACCCTTCTCAACTACTTTTTGTGGGGCAGACATGAAACAGTCTGTTTATCACACTCCAGTAAAGTCACGTATGGATCTTATAGTCCAAATCCATGCTGCTGCAACAATAATTCAAACGAAGCCAGGTGCATTTCAACGTGTGTGCCATTCACTACACCACTGATGTATGCTCTGCAATGAAATGGGAGGTGGATATTTTGAAAACTTGATGTGACTGTGACACATTGTCAAGTATTGAGTGTTGAAATCCAACTAATGAAACTCTTGAGAAAACTAATCAAACTCTTGAGAAGTTAGCTACTCATATTGTGAAAGTGCATCATATCCAGACATTGGTCCCTTATTAAAAAATGATCAACATTATCTCAATATACTACCTCACCTCCATTGTCGGTGTTTTTTTGCAACACCCTTTATATATGAGATGGTTTGTGTAATAAATTCTTTACATATATCATGTATTGAATTATATCTCTGGCAGGTAAGATAGTTTAAAATCAGTAAAGTAAAAGTAAAGTAAAGTGATCCCACAACAGACCCGGAGGCCCTTGGGGTAGTAGGAGGTTAAGGCTCCCACTTTTTCTACACAATCGGCACTTTTATGTCAGCCGGGTTGTCAGCCCTGCGTGACGGCCGCCTTTACCCCCCAGAACAAGCGTCTGGTACTCATTTCCGTTAGAGGCTGAGTCGACCCCAGGGCCATAGTGCCGCCAGAGAGTTTGGGTCAGTTTAAAAATCCTGACCCCAACGGGACTTGAACCCTCGACCCTCCGGCTTGTAGCTCAGTGCCTTAACCACTATGCTACGGCGTGTCCCCCTGTTTAAAATCAGTCTAACTAAAATGTTTTTTCTCCTTTTTTATTCCCTTTTATATTAACTATCAAATACACATAATTTTAATAATATAATTTATTAAACCAATATTTCTTTTTAATATAGAGTTGTACCAGATTTTAAATGTATAATACACATTCAGACAAGTTTTTTGAAAACATATTTTGAAGAAGGTAATAACAATTTAAGGAAATTATAGGTGTTTTCCAAACCTCTAGACAAATATATAACTCATAACGTGATTAACGACACAATTTTGCAAGCAATTATTAGGTATTGTTGATGGTAATTCCTAATGATGGAGTAGGGCAAAATATCACATTTAAAATAGGGGCTGAAGACCCAAAGAATCATTTGCATTCTCTGAAAGTCTAAAAGGAAAATTTCAGTTTTCTCAAAATGTGACAAAATGGAAATGGTACCATTTTAATATTTGAGGGCTCATATGGTACTGCATATAGAATCTTTGATTCCATTCAACAGTTTTTTCTATTGTATTTATCTTTTTTTTTCTGCACAAGTACAAAGAGTTAATATTTATTTTTAGGAAGTTATATTTTGAGGTTATTTTAATTATATTATTTTTAGTCTGAACATCTTACCTCATCATATTAATGTTGATTTGTTCTTGAACATGTTTCAAAACAATTCTGTTTTATCGTCAGCTTTCCCAGACTGGTTTTATTTATGTTGCATTATGTTGCACAACCTGGATGTCGATGTCAGCTCCATCCTATGGTTGGCCAAAGAACCTCCAAACAAGGTCGCGCTCCATCGTATATCAAAATTCATAACTCTGTTTCTGTTTCCCTGAATATAAATTTTTTCCCAAATAGTCAGTTCTTTTGTATTTTCTAACTGTTTTAATAATTTAGTGTCTGAATTTATATTATGTTTTTCAGACCAAACATGAGCAGCAACTGCAGATTTTTCTATTTTCCCATTTTTAATATTTCTTATGTGTTCTTTGGTTCTAATATTTAGGTTTCTTTTTTTGTTTTTCCTATATATATCTTTTCAACAACCCATGCATTCAATTTGATAAAAATAAAAAAGTCAGGAATATATCAAATTGAATGCATGGGTTGTGAAAAGATGTATATAGGAAAAACAAAAAAAACCTAAATATTAGAACCAAAGAACACATAAGAAATATTAAAAATGGGGGAAATAGAAAAATCTGCAGTTGCTGCTCATGTTTGGTCTGAAAAACATAAAATAAATTCAGACACTAAATTATTAAAACAGTTAGAAAATAACAAAAGAGCTGACTATTTGGGGAAAAATTTATATTCAGAAGAACAGAAACAGAGTTATGAATTTTGATATACCGATGGAGCACGACCTTGTTTGGAGGTTCTTTGGCCAACCACAGGTGAGCTGACATCGACATCCCAGTTGTGCAACATAATGCAACATAAATAAAACCAGTCTGGGAAAGCTGACGATAAAACAGAATTGTTTTGAAACTTGTTCAAGAACAAATCAACATTAATATTGAGGTAAGATGTTCAGACTAAAAATAATATTTATAAATTAATGAGTCATTTTAACATCTTACCTCAATAATATAATTAACAAAAGAGTTAATTTTAACAACATTAAATTCAAATTTAGCATTTTCCTTGACAACTGAGAAAAAAAAACTTCAGATTGATTAGCCCTGTGATCAGGGCCTCCTGAATACGAATTTTAAAACACTATCATCTGAACAATTGTTTTCAGTTAAAACATAATTACATTATAAATTACACTAAAATTAATTGTAATACTTTTTTTAATCTGTATTTATAGTAAGATTGAGGCGCATAATAAATAAATAACTATGATGTACTTACGACTAAGATGTTTTTACAATGCCACGTAATGTAGTTCCATGACACACCACCAGAACTCTTTTTTCCGCTCTTGATGCATGGGACGATTTCATTGTTCCAGAAAGGTATCGCCCTTTCCATTGTTGTCTTGAGTGATTCAACTTTTGGAATTTCATCTTGAATGTCTGTAAACTTAGGATTTTCCACAATGTCTATGTAATATTTGTGATCCTCTTCCATTGGTGGAGGAATAATATCAAAGCTTCGTCGCCAGATCTGAACCTGTGATACACAAAACAAATAAATATAAAGTTGATTGAAATTACAAGTAATAACATATTAAGTATAAGGTAGGCAACACTATAACAATAGACAAACTCGCAGAACCTGCTCCCACATGAAACAAGCTTTTTTTACATAGATACTAACAATACAAAAAAAGCACTATAGCCAATTAAATCTAAAGCCATAGGTGTAAACTGTATCAGCTTTATGATGATCTTGTAGAAGATTTCCGGGCTGTTGGCTGTGGTCTTGAGGCTTGTAGTTCCCCGACATTTCGCCAGAGACTGCGATGTCTTCTTCAGGTAGAAGCCATTCATTGTGTATTTGTGAATGATGATTCATTGCAATTGAATGTGGGGCCAGTAGAGTAAAGGTAAAGGAAGGATTCTTGCTTGGATGGGAATGAAGCCTGGATTAGCTCGGTGGTCTGAGCATTAGCACAGAAAGCTAAAGGTTCGGGGTTTCAATTCCCGGTTCAGGCAAAAAATTTTCTCTTTACCATTGATTTACTACACATACAGGCTTATTACTCACCATTTATTTGTCACAAATCTCTACCCTGTCTGCAGTAAGATATGCCTCACATCATTTAAACAAATTATCTGCCACTTTCTGTAATTCCGCTTCAGAAATAGACTGCATTGCATGTGTTATTTCGACCTTAAGTTCTTCTAAGGTATGAGGATTATTTTGGTAAACTTTTCCCTTTCCGTATCCCCAAAGATAATAATCACAATAAGTTAGGTCCACTGATCTAGGGGGCCATAATCGTGTGCTAATTATCCTGTCATTGAAAACTTCACATAAAGTTTCTCTAGAATTATCAGCGGTGTGTGCTGTGGCACCATCCTGTTGAAAATATCCATAATCATTTTCTTCCTGTGTCAATTCATTAAGAAATGGATGCAACATTGTTGTCACATAAACAGCTGAGTTTACACGGTTTTTAAAAAAGTATAGGCCCAATTATGCTTCTTTGGTATGTCACAAACTGAACCTGTTGTATGTCACCTTTTCATCAACTTCGAAGGACACGATTTTGTAGGAATCATACAGTCAGAATATTTTTGAGAAAATCTCCAAATGCATCTTCTATGGTTATTTCTCAATAAGTAACATTCCACAAAATAAATTTGCTGTTCAACTGTATACTACATTTTTGATTACTTTCTTAGTAACATACGACAATAAATGGCATGTGTCCCACTACAACACACTGAAGCAACTAATCACTGGGATGTATACAACTTGTCTCCCACACTGCGATCTTACTGCTCACAGCAGTGGCAGAATGATGCGAGGTTTCCTCTTAAAATGGATTCACTGTATAAAGCATAAATGGGATACATAGATAAAAGTGGCAAAATGGCAAATAGCTTTCCCATTTCTTAAGGCACATTCAAATGGATAAACAAACACTTATTTCATTTTTTTTAACCTGATAGTTTTCAATAGCAGAAATTCTTTTATCATCATGTGTAGCAAAATATTCTGACAACTTAGTCTTCTCCTTGTTAGAAATGTTGTAGAAGAATGAGGCAAGATAAAGAAACTCAGCCCACTCGAATGAGAAGGAGACCAAATTCAATTGTATAAGTGTATCTCTCATCTAGACTCATACCTTCCATGGTATATTTACCTTGTTGTGGTGGAGTGGTTTGCATGCTTAAATGACCCCAAGAGTTATGCCGGCAGTAGCATTGCTGCCAAAAGGTTTACCCATGCTGGACAGGTTGAAGGAGATAAGCCAGATGAAAAAAGTATCTTGGTCGAAAGAATGGCGATCTTTCACCATAAAAAATACAACCATCAAGAAATGTGGGTTCCACTAGGGTAAAATTTTCCAGAGGTAAAATACTCCCCCATTCAGTTCTCTGCATGGGGACTACTTCAGGAGAATCGATGCCAAAGGTTCAAACACAGGAATATGTTATATTTGAAGAGAAAAATTACATGCTCAGATTGGGGTTTGAACCCAGGACCTTTGGCTTTCTACGCCAATGCTCTTCCACTGAGCTATCTGGGCACTCCAATCTAAACACAAATTTTTCTCTTATACATTGTTAATTCCCGATCGCCGAATGCTATGAGCCTTTGCTTCGATTATGCAATGGTGGCTTCTATTCAAGAAGACATTTTATTGGAAATTTAAACGCTACTTTATAAAGCCAGCAGGGCTTCTTTCAATGTTTCTATTATTAATTTAACACTTCTCACTGAAAGACAAATTATATTGAAGAGAAAAATGATATGCTCAGACTGGGGTTTTAACCCAAGACCTTTGGCATTCTAGGCTAATGCTCTACCACTAAGCTATCTGGGCATGTACCTAGGAACATGGAATGTTAGTGTATTTGAGAATAAAGTTCTTAGGAAAATTTTTGGTCCAAAGAGAGATTGACAGACAGGTGAATGGAGAAGACTTCATTACAGTGAGCTACATGATCTTTATAGGATACCAGATGTAATAAAAAAAGTTAAATCTTATAGACTGCAATAGGCAGGACATGTGGCACGAATGGGGAATGAAAGATGTGCATGGAAGTTTCTTGTAGGAAAACCAAAGGGAAAACGCCCAGTTTGTGCACCAAGAATGAAGTAGGAAAATAACATTAACCATGATATGAGGGATGTAGATTATACAGGGATGGTTGGGAAACATTAGCTCAGGATTGGAATTTATGGAGAGTTTATGTCTGCACAGCCATGAACCTAAGGGTTCAATAGTGCCCTTGAGTTAGTTAATTAGACTCATAGTAAAATATACACTTGCCATGAAGGGAAATAATTTGTATTTGAAGAGAAACATTATATGCTCAGACTGGGGCTTGAACCCAGGATCTTTGGCTTTCCAGGCCAATACTCTACCGACTGAGCTAGCTGAGCAAGTTCCAATCTAAATGCAAATCTTCCTCTTATATACGCTGTTAATTCCTGCGCACCAAATGCTATGAAACTTTTGCTTCTATCTTACAAATGGCAGCTTCTTTTATTAAGAACACATTTATTTGGGAATTTTATATTACATTATAAAGCCAGTACTGCTTCTTTCTATGATTTTATTATTCATTTCATACATCTCAATGATGGATAAATCATATTTGAAGAGAAAAATTGTGCAGTGTTTAACCACACTGACTGCTACCATTTTGTGCGGGCGATAACCCACGCTCTGCGCTGCCGTGTATCGTCTTTTGTTTCCATTGCATATATTAGCATAGAGTTCACAACATCCAAGGTTATTAATCAAAAGCCTTTGCCCAGGCCCATAAGAGGCAAAGATTGATTCATCTTTCTTTCCTAAACACTTAAACATAAATCAACAATAGATCTCAAAACACTAGAGTACTTTAAATTGAATGTATCATTATCGTTATTAATCATGAAAGCTAGACGGAAAATAAAGGAAGCTAGAATGATCTCCTAAATAAGTAAGTTTCAGTACAGGAATATCAAACAGCAGCATGCACATAAATAACTTGAACATTAACCAGGATATATATAAAAATGATGTTTAATATAAACAAGACGTCAGAAGTGGATGAAAAATATAACGAATGTAAATACTTGATCATTCTTAAACAAAAAGAAAATAAATAATAATCATTAACATCACAAAACTATTTCATACCTCACACAACATTCATACCACGGTCCAAGCCAGGGTAGTCTTTCCCCGGTCCTCAGGACCAAAACTTAAACCACGCCACTCGCGGCTCCAGACGACGTTGTCTCAACTCAAAGTTCCGATCGAATGATAATGTTCTTGATGTGCATTGCGTATTTGAGCGTTCCGAGGTAAAAAGGGGAGATGCGCAGCACAAACAGCACAAAACAGGAGAGGCCAAAAAGGAGAGTGGGGGTAGATGCATAGAGAAAGGACATTGGCATAGTTCACGAATCTTACTGTTCAGGAAGGATAACGGCACTACAGTAGCGAACCGAAAACCGCACTTTCGGTTCAATATCTCCTCCTCGGGCCCTCCGGGAAAGAACAGTCCCATAAACTTCCAAGCAATGAAAGAAATCCCCACAAGTCTTATAGACTTAAGTCACTATGAAGATGTTCCGAGGATATTAGATGGCGAATCCCACGTTGGGAGGGCACGGTAACACTACAGGATTCCAAGCGGAAAACTTTATCACCATTTCATCGTCCCCAAAAACTAATATCACACCAGCTTCTTCGTCGACCATCCAGGCACTGTAAATAAACTCAAATCTTACAGATGACACAGCCGCCATAGTCGAACTCCGCGGTGTTCCAGGTTGAAAACAGGGTGACGATACAAACAACATGGATTGCCGGATCGCAATCCCGATCAACCGCTCCCATGGAATCCGTAGTTGCAGAACCACCATTTCGGCCAGCTGGGCACTCGGGGTCGGCCGAACCCACCAAGTACTCGACTGCCAAAAGTTCCATGTTCCTCCGCTATGTCAATATGAGGGAAAGGTAAACTGAAATAACAAAACAGCCAGAAACAGAAAACGGAACCTCAAAAGTTTTTACAAAAGATATTTACATAGTACTATTTTGAATAAGTATTATAATATTTTGTCCTTCACAAAACATTCGTGGCATTAATCCACTACAGGGCATACTTTTACTTGACTAACGTGCTGTTTGGTTACGTGGCCATCAGCGCTTTCCAACTCAAGGGTAACCGGTGTTAGAAAGCGTTTTACAATATAAGGTTCAGACCATTTAAACATGAGCTTTCCCATACGTTGCTCCCCACGATTACTGAGTGGAAAAAAAGCGATAACGTACTCGATCGCCAACTTTATAAGAGACGTCTTTTCTATCAAGATTATACCTATTAGCTACGTTCTCTTTTGCGGATCTTAATGCTACGGTTTATTATACAGCGTGTGTAGCACCCGACGTGACGCGAATTCGCGTTTCGCTCGGCGTGATGCTGGTTCAGCATGGAGCGCATACGTTACAGCGCATATGTTTATGGAATTGTCGCCAGACGGTACCACATATATGGAAAATCAAAATGACCAACGTTCATAATAAATTTCCAAATGTGTTTACAAAAAACTAATGTATACAAACCTGTCCCTGCATAACCTAATAAAATAAATTACATACATACTATTTAGTAAACTATAAATTAATCTGGGGTACACTAAACTGACCCATCGGAATCTAACAAAATGAAGTGATTGAACATTTATTTCTTAAAATGTGGTTTGGAATTAAATGCAAATGTTGGTCATTCACACATATGTCCTGCCATCTGGTGGATTTAATTTTATGAACATTCATGTATGCCAACTTCAATTCTAATAAAGAACTTAGAAAATAAATTGAGAGGAAAAATCATAATTTGTGTACATAGATAAACATATTACAATTCTTCATTAAAAAAGTTTCAAGTGTCGTTGCAAAACGATTAAAATAGTTCGAAATATTAGTAAAGACAGAAAAAGTAACAGCTTTTATTTATCTCTTGACTAAGTTCAAGCCACAATAACTTTTTTCTGTACATCTCTGTACTCCTTCATGCTCATATTGTATAAAATATATATATAGAACTCGATGATTTGCAACAAAACTATCTAACTTTCGTCGTTAAAATTGGAAAGTTATAAAACAAGTACTGTATTTCCGACATTTTGTTATAAAATCTTAGTTTGTTTTTAGCAATTACACCAATGAGTACGGGTAATATCTTCTATATTCTTTGTTTGCGCTGGCAAATTGCGTCCTGGATTCAAGAGATTCCAAAACACGACGCGACATGTCAGCGCAAATTTCTTTGCGCCAGCAATTTGCGTTGTAGATAAACCACCTCCATTTAAATACATGGGGAGCAATTTTTGCGCTGGCGCGTTGCGTCGTAGATAAACCACAGCATAAGATTCCTGAATGCTTCCTCCCACTTCTGAACTTTATTGGCTTGTTTTTAAATCGCCCAAATCGGCTTCCGTAATGCGCCAACTTAATTCCAGGGGATGCATAATACGTCTACCCAGAAACAATTCGGCTGGAGTAGTTTTTGTAGACTCATGGACCGCATCATTACATCCCAAAGCAAACAACGGCAAATGTTGATCCCAAACATTTTGCTTAACGTTATGAAAAATGGTAAGACCTGTTTTCAACGAGCGGAAAAACCTCTCACAAAGATTGGGTTTTGGATAATGGGGGGAAGTAGTAATATGACGAACACCCCAATCGAAACACATATTCTTAAACATGTGAGAAGTAAAGGCCTTTGCATTATCAGAAACAATGGATTCAGGGACACCAAAGTTCGGAAAGAAATTCCTAGTGAAGAATTCTACAACGGCATTAGACTTCAAGGATCTCACGGGGGATGAAGCACGACATATTTAGAGAACCCATCGACAACTGCTAGAACACCAACATTACCTCGTTTTGAGCGAACTAAGGGACCAAAGAAATCAATAAAGAGTCTTTGCATAGGAGCTGTGGAAGGCTCCGCTGAATGAAGACCTACTTTCGTATTAGGGGCGGGCTTAGCTCGTTGACAATCAACACAATTCAAAATATATTTACGCACATCATCGCCCCATATGAGGCCAGTAATACTGTCTATTAAGCTTTTCCATAGTCTTGGCAATGCCCAAATGCATGCCCAGAGGAGAATCGTGATAATACTTAAGTAAGACAGGCCGCAATACTACAGGGACCAAAACACGATTCTTCAGACCTTTTCGAGGACTATACACTAATAGACCTCTATGTAAAGAAAAATCTGGACTATTAGTGCCTGCTTTAATTTGAGCATATAATCTCTTACAATCATTATCTTCTTGTTGATGCAATTTAAGGTCTTTAAATGACGCAGGAAAGTTCGATAGAAAACTGACTTGAGGATGTTCTGAAACATCTTCTTGAAGGAACAGTCGCGACAAACCATCAGCTACCGCGTTCTCAGATCCTCTAACATGAACTACTTCAAAGTTGAAAGCAGAAAGACGCATGAACCCACCTACCAATTCTACCAAGAGTACCACTGTTCTTACATAACCAAGAAACTGCTTGATTATCTGAGTGAACCACAAAACGGTTGTGTTCCAGAAAAGTGCGGAACTTTTCACAACCGAAAACAATAGCTAAAATTTCTCTCTCATAAATGCTATACTTAATCTCGGCCTCATTCAAAGTGCGGCTAGCGTATCCCACAGGCGCCAAATTGCCGTCAATTTCTTGGTTAAGAACCGCACCTAACGCTCTATCACTGGCGTCGCACTGAAGAACAATTTTTTTATTAAAGTCAGGGACTTGTAAAGTAGGAGCCTCACAGAGGGCTAATTTGAGACGTTGAAAAGATGCTTCACATTCTTGACTCCATGAGAATTTTGTTTTCTTCTTCTTCAAGTTATTCAAAGGAATGGCAATCTGAGAGAAGTTAGGAATAAATCTGGCATAAAAGCCTACCATTCCCATGAAACTTCTAACGCCTTTTAAATTCTTAGGTGCAGGAAGATTCTTGATGGCTTCAACTCTCTCTGGATTCACCTGGATACCTTCGGCCGATAACAAATGACCCAAAAACTTTATCTTAGAACATCCCAAAGTGATATTTTCAGGATTGACAGTAAATCCCTTATTATTCAATCTTTTAAAAACTTCTCTTAAGTGAGCAAGGTGCTGCTTCATGTCAGAAGAATAGACAATGAGGTCATCACAGTACTGGAAGACATACTTGTATTTTAGGTCTCCAAATAATTTGTCTAATTCACGACTCAATATTTGACTACCTACACTCAAACCCATAGGCAGCATATTAAATTCATAAAGACCATTAGGAGTAACGAAGGCAGTGTACTTTCTGCTGGATGGAGTCAACGGTATTTGAAAAAAAAACAGAATGTAAATCAATTACAGAAAATACCGTGGCTCCATGAAATATTTGAAAAGCGCTTCAAGAGTAGGCAATGGAAAACAATCAAATACTACTTTCTTATTAAGTTTCCTATAATCGATAACTAACCTATGGCCTCCACTAGGTTTTGGAACAAGAAAAGCAGGACTCGCATAACTTGAACGACTTGGTCTGATGACACCTTGTTGCATTAGCTTATGAATTTCGCCTTGTAACATTTGCAACTTAGGAGGAGAAAACTGGAAAGGCGGAGACCGTACGGGGATAGTATCCAACAATTCCAATTCACAAAAACTATCTTTAGCTCTTCCCAACTGATTACTAAATAATCCTGGAAATTCTTTCACCAATTTAGATAATTCCTCGTCCTCCTCAAGACTATTAAGAGACATAACGCAACGTTGTTTTGAAGGACTCTTAACACACGCATGCCCGTACACACAAGGATGTACGTTAAACGGCAGAGAAACTTCTCGCGCAAACCTAAAGTTACAGACTCTATTTTGAAAATCAATTTTCATGCCGGATTTCGACATAAAATCGTAGCCCAGAATAATAGGAACAGGTAAATCCGGGGCCACATAAAACAACTGGTCCCATGAAAATTTACTTATCTTCAAATGCAAACGAACCATTTTATTCACAGAGAAGACTTGATTGTTAACTGATTTACACCTCAAAGAAGTTTTCTTCAAAAGTTTCTTAGGCAGTGTGGAGACGAAATCTTCTCGTACAAGGGAAATAGACGCACCACTATCTAACAATCCGTCTATCTTCTGATGGAAAACTTCCACAGGTAAATGAGGCAAGTTTCCATAAAAGACGACGGTCTATTATTCGCAGAAGGAAATATTCTTTTAGACGTTTGAATTCTTTTCTTATATTTTCCAGAAGATAAAGTCATAACATTAACATGCGGAGTATCCAAGTCCTTAGATCGACACCCTCTAGAAAGATGTCCAAAGGGCTGGCATTTCCAACATTGGATATTACTTTTCTGCTGCCAGGAATTATTGCGTGAAGAACGATTCACAGGAGCATTAGCTTTACTTGAATTATCAGGCACACGTTTCTCGCAAAAGTTCTTTTGTCTTTCAGCTATCTCAAAATCAGCTACTTTTCTTGCCAAGACACACATTTCTGCTACACTTTGGGGTTTTGTAGCGAAGATCAAATGCTGTCTAGTGGCAGAAGACATATTTTGAAGAATAATATCAATCAAATTTTCTTCCGAAAACTGGGGGTTCAATATCAATGAAGCTCCTTGGATTTCGGAAATAAACTCCAATAAAGATTCCTCAGAAAGTTGGAATCGTCGAGACACAAATTTAATCCAGTAATCCTCTAACAACCTGGAAGGCAATAACGAACATTTCACATATTCCAAACTCTCGATCCAAGTTAATCTCAATTTAACGACATTACTCCACACCTTCAATAGGATTCCTCCAATACAACTAAAAATAAAATCGAATTAACAAAATATTCATCTTTAACTAGTCTCAATTCAAAAATCGAATTGAGTTTTATTAGGAAGAAAACTAACAATTCCTTATCACTTCCATCACACAGGATCGACTTTCCTAATTAACTCTCGAAAAATTCGCTGATTATTTTCTTCCATGTCAGAAGAAATGTTGGAAGCAATTCCGCCAGAAAAATCTTTAATAGAGCTAGCTCTACGATCAATAATATTCTTATTCTGCTCTACAGAATTGTCTTCACTAACAGCACCGTCTACGATAAACTTTCGTTTCACCAATGTTTGTTCAGCCGGGGAGAGAGAGTTCAAATGAATCTTAAGTCGTTAACGCAATATATTTACGTCGCCTTCAATGTCAATACCTAGTAAGCTCAATTCTCGGACTAAATTGTCCTTAGATACAACATCAATCCAACTAGGCATGTTTACTAAACAAAGTAAACAAAAGGTATAAACAACTGTAAGAGAACGCAATTCGTTATGCATAAGTTACTCTGTGTTTATATGCAAGGAGAGATGAATCAATTTATTTACGGTAAACAGTTCAAACACGTAAATAAGCACGTTTCAATAACCTTTACGTAGATAATAAGTCTCGAAAACAAATAATCATCCACGACATAATACCTCTGAAAAATGTCGATATCAAAATACTTTATAATTCCAAAAACCATTTAAAACCACTCAGAGTATATTCTCTTGTTCTGGTACTTGAATCCAGAACCCAAAACTTAAGTTCAAAGATTTCGAATCGACGCCCACCTGAACTACTGCCAATAGAATACAACATTGTTTTCTAAACAGAAAGAAACAAAACCACGCGCTATGCTACCATTTGTGCATGTTTTTAATTTAATCACCTGACTTCTACCATTTTGTTGCGGTCGATAACCCAAACCACGCTCTGCGCCGCCGTGTAATCGGTCTTTTTGTTTCCGTTGCATTATATCACAGCGTAGAGTTCACAATATCCAAGGTTTATTTAAATCAATAAGCCCTTTGCCCGGGCCCAGAAGAGGCAAATGATTGATTCATCTTTCTTTCTTCTAAACACTTAAACATAAATCAACAATAGATCTCAAAACCCTAAATTACTTTAATCTGAATGTATCATTATTGGTTATTAATCATGAAAGCTAGACGGAAAATAAGGAAAGCTAGAAATGATCTCCTAAATAAGTAAGTTTCAGTACAGGAATATCAAACAGCAGCATGCACATAAATAACTTGAACATTAACCAGGATATATATAAAAATGATGTGTAATATAAACAAGACGTCAGAAGTTTATGAAAACTATAAACGAATTTAAATACTTTATCATTCTTAAATAAAACTCAAAATAAATAAGAATCATTAACATCACAAAACTATTTCAACATCCCTCACACACCATTCATACCACGGTCCAAGCCCAGGGTAGTCTTTCCCCGGTCCTCAGGAACCAAACTTAAAAACCACGCCACTCGCGGCTCCAGACGACGTTGTGTCTCACTCAAAGTTCCGATCGAATGATATGTGTTCTTGATGTGCATTGTCGTAATTGAAGCGTTCCGCCGAGGTAAAAGGGGAGATGCGCAGCACAAACACCGCAACAGGAGAGGCAAAAAGGAGAGTGGGGGTAGATGCATAGAGAAAGGATATTGGGGTAGTTTCACGAATCGTACTGTTCATGGAGGATAACGGCACACTACAGTAGCGAACCGAAAAAAATCGCACTTTCGGTTGCAAAATTATAAGCGCAGACTGGGGCTTGAAACCAGGACCTTTGAGCGTATAATTGTTCTCCTCAAATATGATTTATCCATCTTTGAGATGTATGAAATGAATAATAAAAACAACGGAAACAATTTGT
The DNA here is from genome assembly GCA_030220185.1 of Diploptera punctata. Taxonomy (NCBI): domain Eukaryota; kingdom Metazoa; phylum Arthropoda; class Insecta; order Blattodea; family Blaberidae; genus Diploptera; species Diploptera punctata. The sequence continues at coordinate 100,589 of JASPKZ010003440.1, forward strand.
GTTGATTCAACATTGTATTCAGTTCACCACTGTAGGCCTATCAAATGCAAAGTATGGTTGTGTGCAGACCCAGTTTTCAAGAGTACAACACAAAATAAATATTTAGACTACATCACAAATTCCAAGCCATGATAGTAATATGAAATTGGAGAGTACAATATGTAACCAAATTATTTTTAAAAAGTTTTAAACATTAATTGAGTAACATAAAGAAAAATTTGTATCTGGTTTAATATACTAATTTAAAACACATCACTTCTTGTTATAGTGATTTACGTCAAGATTCTTAAGCATAAAAATAAGTTTCATAAAATGGTGTACAAAAAATGAAATACTCCACTATAATTCCATACAGTGGCACTTACAGTGGGAGACTTAAATCCATATTTAAAAAATTAATAATCTATTATGATTGCACAGACCATGCCCTATGAATAAAGCTTATGTACATGGATATTCCCAAAGTAAACACATGCTCCTTCCCTCAATACTATAGACCTATCAGTTATATATCTACCTTTATCATATATACAGTAACACGTAAAAATAGATGATATAATTGAAATTGACTGAGAAATGAGGGAAAGTTTGAATAAGTGGCTGAACTGAAATACCTAGAAACAATAATTACAAAGAAAAACTAGTTGCAGAAAAAAATTAAACAGGCTCAATTCTGGAAATGAATGTTATGCTTTACAGGGACTCTTGTTATCTCGACTTCTCTCAAAAAATCTCAGATTAAAAATACATGTTATTCTTCCAGTTATAAGGGTGTGAAACATGGACTTTTACTTTAAGGGAAGATAAAACATTATGAGTATTTAGGAATGAAGTTCTTAGAAAAATGTTTGTATCTAGAGATATGAACAAACACGTGAATGAAAAAGACTATGTAATAGTCATGATCTTTATGGGAAACCAGATGTTACAAGAACAGTTAAGTCTCAATTGTGATAGGTAGGACATGTAGCACAAATAAAGAATGGAAAAAAGGCCATGGGACTTCATGTAGGAAAACCAGAAGCAAAGTGTCCAGTAGGTAAGCCAAGAACAAGGAAGAAATAAAATAACATTAACCATACTTTGAAGGGAGGTGAATTATACAGGGGATAATTGGAAAACATTAGGTCAGGCTAGGGGTGTATGGAGAGATTATGTTTGCACAGCCATGAACCCTCAGGTTCAATAATGTCGGTAAGTTAGTGAATAAATTGAGATAGAACTTTAAATTGCTGATGGTAAAAAATGAGGAATATAACAAATAAATGTGCAGACTGTGATAAGATATACATAGGGAAAACAAAAAGAAATTTAACCATTAGAATTAAAGAACACATAAGAAATGTAAAAAAGGAGAAGTAGAAAAAGTGCAGTGGCTGCTCACGTTTGGTCAGAAAACACAAAATAGATGTAAACACAAAATTATTAAAACAGTTAGAAAACAAAAATGAACTCACCATATGGGAAAAAATCTACATGCAGAAGAACAAGGATAGAATTATGAATTTTGAAATTCCCAGAGAAAGGAACCTCATTTGCAAGTACATTAGACCACAGGCAGAGGGAGCAGGAGTCAAGAAAGAGGGCCGACAACTTGAGAAAAATCAGTCTGTAATCGCTGACGATGGGGCTTAGAAGCCTTGAAATATATGTTCAACAAAACAAACATCCATCCATCCATAGCAATTCTACCCGAGGGCAGGTCTTTCACTGCAATCATAGCATTTTCATGCTATGCTTTGCAGCTTTACTAGGGAATTATAGGTGTGCTTTCCACACCGTGAAGGATGATGATGATTATGATAAGGATGATGATGGCCGGATGATTTTCGGGGACCATTGGACTCTAAGCTTCCTGACATTAGTCTTACAGGTGAGGAAAAACCCCGAAAAAACCTCACCCAGGAAGCTTGTCCCGACCGGGGATCAAACCCGGGCCCGCTAAGTGACAAGGCAGCACGCTACCTCAAGACCACAGCGGTGGACAAAACAACCATAAGAGGTAAGAATATACAGACCAAATATCTTAATTAGAACTTTAAGACTAGTCCTTCTTTGTAATATTTGTTGCCAAGTCCCTCAAGAGCTAACTAATAGGATATCTTCACTCTGTAATACCTAAGTTTAGCTCACCTGTTCCAAGCCATACTTCTCAGCCATCTCAACCTTGTTATACCCAGTGAGATCTCCATAGTGTCTCTCATTTAGCTGCCACGCCTGCACAACTGGTAAGTCTGTTTGTTTGAGATGCTGCAGAATTATATCAAGAGTCTCTGTGCTCGTGACAATAACGATGTGAAAGCAATGTCAAACTGTTTGTTCTGTTCTTTTAGCACCGTGGCTGCTTGTAGTGCTTCTTTACGACCTGATACATACAAAATATATAAGTCACATAATAAAACTATATTTTTATTCAAAATTAAATATATGCAGCAAAGAATGGACACCACGGAAGGAGAAACCCCAAGCTCTCTAGCCACTTGTCGCAGAGATTGACCTTGTCGTAAAAGATGTAGAGCATGATACACTTCAAACTCATTTAAATGCCTCATTTTGTCAGAGTCTTCAATAAACAAGGCAATAATCAACATTCGTCACTATAGCAACATCAGGAAGCTTACCAATTAGAAGTGGTCAGTGCCTTCCAAAATAAAAAAATTTCTCTATATTTGTTATTTGAGGTAATTTCTCTGTATTTAGGCCATGGATCTTTAAAATTTGTATCCAATGATAAAATTAATAATTCAATTTACATATTGTCCAACTTTCAGCATCACAGCTTTAAAAGCAATTACTTATTCAATTTATTACAAGTGTTCCTCTAATTGTTTTGAGCAGTGTATATATATATATATATATAACTAAATTCACTTGTAAAGTTGAAGTGATCCCTCCTACAGGCCTTAACAGGCCCTTGGAGTAGTAGGAGATTAAGGCTCCCATTTTCTTCTAGATAATCGACATTTGATGTTAGCCCTGCATGATGGTCACCTTTAACCCCAGAACAAGTATCTGGTACTCATTTCCGTTAGAGGCTGAGTAGACCCCAGTACCATAGTTCTTCCTAAAGGTTTGGGTCAGTTTAAAAAACCTGACCCCACAGGGACTCAAACTCCCAACCTTCCAGCTTGTAACATATTGCCTTAACCACTATACAATGGTGTGCCCCAACTAACTCACAGGCACTATCAAACCTGTAGGTTCATGATCGCATGGACATAAGCTCTCCATACATCCTTATCTTGAACTAATGTTTTCCAATCATCCCCTGCATAATCTGCTTCCCTCAAATCCTCTTTAGTGTTATTCTCCTGTCTCATTCTACGAACTGGGCGTTTTCCCTCTGGTTTTTCCTGCAAGAAGCTTCTATGCCCTCTTTCATTCTCTATTCATGCCACATGTCCTGCCCATCACAGTCTACACAACTTAACTGTTCTTATTATATCTGGTTTCCTATAAAAAATGATGTAGCTCATTGTTATGAAGTCTTCTCCATTTGGCTGTCTTCATTTGTCTTTGGTTCAAAATTTTCTAAGAACTTTATTCTTAAATACTCATAATACTTTCTCCTCTCTTAAAATAAGAGTCCATATTTCACAACCATATAACTGAGAAAATAACAGTTTTATATATTTTCAGTATAATACTTTTTTAGACAAGTTGGGATGACAAAGAGTCCCTGTAATGCACAATAGCATGCTTATATAATTATTTCTATATTGACTGATTCTATTAGGAGTGATATTGATGAATTGTAATATAAACTTCATTGAGTCTAGATCCATTGGTCATATGAGAATATCACTTCATTTCTAAAAATTATTGAAGATATTACACATGTAATTGGTTGATTTAAGGACCAATGTAAATATACAGGGCTATTCAGAAAGAAGAAACAGACTTCAAACATTTATTTCTTCCAAACTACAAAAATATAAACACAATTCTAATATTCCTGAAAAGAGAAAATTTCAAATTTCACTATTTTATGCATTCAATATGAGCACCATGTGTTACATGACAAATATCAAAACGGTGGCTCATTTCTTGCCACATAAAATTCAGCTGGTCTCTGATTACCGAATTTACAGCTTCAACAATTTGATGTCACAGATTTTCAAGAGTGTCAGGTATAGGGGGATAAAATCATGGTCTTTTCGTAACCCCATAGATAAAAATTACACGTGGTTAAGTCTGGTGACCTGGGAGGCTACGGCGATGAAATTAATCTTGTGCTAGTTTTCTTCAAATCCAACGTCCTGGAATGGAATTATTCAAGTAATGTAGGACATGATTAGAGAAATGCAGCCATAATTTGTCCATCATTAAGATGTTTAAAAACGAATAATATTAATATTGAAAGAAGCACTACTGGCTTTATAAGTAATGTTTAAATTCTCAATAAAAAGTCTTCTTAATAAAGAAGCCACCATTTGCAAAAATCGTAGCAACGGCTCGTAGCATTTGGGGTTAGGGAATTAACTATGTATAAGAGAAAAATATGCACTTAGATTGGAGGCCTAGGTAGCTCAGATGGAAGAGCATTGACATAGAAAGTCAAAGGTCCTGGGTTCAACCCCAGTCTAGGCGTATATTTTTCTTTTCAAATATAATTTGTCCATCATTAAGATGTTTAAAAACGAATAATATTAACATTGAAAGAAGCACTAATGGCTTTATAAGCAATGTTTAAATTCCCAATAAAAAGTCTTCTTAATAGAGAAGCCGCCATTTGCAAAACTCGTAGCAACGGCTCGTAGCATTTGGGGTTAATGAAAAATATGCATTTAGATTGGAGGCCTAGATAGCTCAGATGGAAGAGCATTGACATAGAAAGTCAAAGGTCCTGGGTTCAAACCCCAGTCTAGGCGTAATATTTTTTCTTTTCAAATATAATTTGTCCATCATTAAGATGTTTAAAAACAAATAATATTAACATGATTGGAACTTCAAACTTTTCTCTTTCCAGGAACATTGGAATTGTGTTTTTATTTTTTGTAGTTTGGAAGAAATAAATGTTTGAAGTCTATTCCTTCCTTCTGAATAGCTCTGTATTTGTGGTCTATTTCAATCTACGTTATCATCATCATCATCATCAGCTCTATGAAAACAGAATGGAAAGGAAAGGTGTGCTGAAGAAACCTAAGGCAGGTTGTCCAACAAATTACTAATATGAAATTTTCGACTATTTCCCAGTTTATTCATGGCATCGCAGAATAATTCCCAAGTTTTTTGAGTGCTAAATTGAATTAATTCTAGTAAGCTAATTTTGTAAAAATATTTTTTATATGTGTAAGTAATAAAAGCATAAGTTATTTTTATGGTAAGGTCTTAAATAAAAATAGCAAACTATTTATTTTTTTTATTATTTGAACATGAACCATCTTACAATAAAACATTGCAAATAATCTCAGGGTTAAAATATTTTATTGATATCTTTTTTTTAAATTGTTTGACAAATTCTATAGATTTCAAATAAAATATTAATAATAGCAAGAATTGGTAGATTGTATATGAAAAGTGGAAGACCGAGCAAAAGACACTTGCTGAGAGTTAAGTTAAAAATTTGTGTGTTCAATAAGCTCACTGTAATCTTGATCTGCCAAACGTATGCTATGGTTTCATAAAAATTTCTTCCAAGAAATATTCCAATATCTGTAGGCAATTTTACAGTGTGGTATAACGATTGTGATTCTTTTGATTTTAATACAAGATGGATACACATCACTTTACAAATTCCCAACTAATTTCTGGTTTTCAATATTTTTCTGACTGTCCACCGCTCTGGTCTCGGGGTAGCGTGCTGCCTTGTCATGCAGCGGGCCCAGGTTCGATCCCGGTCGGGACAGTTTTTCTGGGTGTTAAGGCAAATGTCAGGAAAACTTTAAGGCCCAAACGGTCCCCGAAATCATATGGCCATCGCAATCATCATCATTCATATTCATCTTAGGTTAAAGCTTAGGATTAGGAACTCTCCTAGCGCACCATTATCATCATCATCACCCATCACATCATCGGGGCAACGTAACACCACCTTCCAGGCGCCCCAACCTCAGAAGTGGGTTACAAGTACGCCATGGCAGGAGAGATACCAGGAATGTCGAAAGACAAATCTGGGGCATTTAAAAAAAAAAATTCCTGACTATCACCCTGCAAAGTCCCTTTCTCAAGATGAGTGTATCCTCTCCATATTCTTATAGCAAATTTTCTTAAATAATCATCATCGAGTCATCCTTTGCTTTGTTGTCATTTCCATTCTAAACATCTATTTTTGGAAACAAAAAAATTTCTGAAATCTGCTCTTGTTCACTATAAAAGAATCCTTTACCCACAATATTCTAATCTGGTATTCATTCTCTAAGAACTAAAAGCAAAACAAAAATCCTTCTCTGCACTTAATTTTTCAATTTGAATTATCAATATAAAACAATGACAGCATTACTTACAAATTATGTAAAATTGAGAAATGCATAAGGAAAACTGGTTTTCTTAATTTTGTCAAAATATCATATTAAATATTTTAATATATAAGTATTTCAAAGGTAACACAAAGAACGTAAACAGAAGAGAATTGCTCTCATATCCAAATGTCGGCCACAGAGTTCTAGTGATTATGTTCCTTGCCTCTTGTCCCAAGGGTCACGGGTTCAAACTCAGCCAGGGTCGATGGATTTTCAAGATAGAAAAATCCAAAGGACGAGTCCTCCGGGAGAGACTTTAAGCCATATGTCCTGAGTCTGAAGATTTTCAGGCTCATAAAGGAACTGAAAGCCTGAATAAAAAGGCCTCTGTGCAAAATTTATTTCACCTTCATCCTCCTGCTAAAGTAATAGCTTAGTTGCCTACTGGATATCTCATTGAGACAATGTGCTACCCACATGTCATTTGTTGACATCTATAGGTAATTAAGCATAACTAATTGTGATTGTGTACAATAGGAAATAACTTTATGAGGTTATTCAGGGCAATTTAGTTTTAAAATATGCAACATACAAAAACCATTTTTTCAGCTTATTCTTAAGTTATAGACATGAAAATTATGTCACTAATTAAACAAGTCTTCCTGAACATAATGGTACTCTGGTTAACTTTTTAGACATTTCTTCATGAGTAATTTAAAATAAAAAAAAAATTAAAATAAAAAATCCAACTTCTTAGAAGTAATGTCTTGGTATAATTTTCTCAAAAACTACTTATCCAATTGTTTCCAGAATTTAGTTGTTATTGTCCATAGTTCATTTGACAATAATAATGTTTGCTTGTGGTCAGATATGGAATGTGATTTATTTTTAAAAAATTCAAAGACCAAAAAAATGTTTGGCTAAAAATTATGCTTACTTTTTTTAAATGTCAAACACTACCAATAGCACAAAGATAAATTTATCTTATTATAGAGTTCTTCAAACTGCATATCCATGAAAAAATTATTCTCATATCTTTCATAGTTTCAGATAAAACTGTACCAAACTGTGAAAAAATACAAGTTACGGGAAAATGCAAAAAAAAAAAAAAAATGCACATTAGCAGAACACAGAGACGCCATTTTTACAGATCAATTTTTATGGGTTTAAATGTCCAAAATCGACAAAATAATATTATATGTTGATAAAATAGGCCTTACTGGATTTTTTAAACAAAAAGAAAGAAATTGATTTTTTAACCTAAATAAGTATTGGGTGCCCTTAATAAATAAGTTGAATCTTTTTTCATCTTACCTCATATTCGTTGATTTCTTTTAGGACGTGTTTCAAAACATCTTTGTTTTATCTTCAGCTTGAGTCTGGACAAGCTGAAGATAAAAGACGTTTTGAAACACGTCCTAAAAGAGATCAATGAATATGAAGTAAGATGAAAAAAGATTCAACTTATTTATTAAGCATAACTAAATTAGCTAGGTTAAGAAACTCCTGTTAAAGAACACCTATGTCCATTTGCAGGACATATGGGGTATACACATACATGATGTTCTAAATTTTTCATTTTGTAGTTTATTGAAATAGAATTTCTGATTTCACTCTTTTATGATCCTTCAACATCTAATGCCATATCACATCTAAGACCTTTAGGTGTATACAGAGAGCTATGAATTTCTATTATGTTTGTCACGTGTTTTCAGAAGGAGTTCAATGATTTTTATTTTTCTTAAATGGTATCATGAAATTATGATGCAATAGACCCTGAGATGAAATTCCAAACAATCACTTGCCTTGATGATTGAGCAAAAATTTAAAAAAAATAAAAACAAGGAGCTCCTTAGTTGGAGTTTTAAATGCTATCACCTGGGCTAACTTCTTTGGTGCCATAGCATTGTATGCAAGCCAATAAAATGTATAATACTTCTTTTATTTTTTATCTGATTAGGTAAAATTCATATCCAGAAAAATAAAAGTAAAATGATGAATTTAAAATTTCCGGGAAAAACATTTAATTTGCAAGCTCATCAGTCATCCAACAGAGGGAGTAGGAAGCAACCTACAGGATCGTCAACCACCAATTCAATAGTTAGATAGAGCTGAAGATGGTACACAGAAGTTTCGAATCTAGTCCCACACTGTAGTCGAGTGGTTAAAGCAAGAAGCTTTGGCTCTAAGCTATGGGACTTGTGCTGATTTGAGTCTCCATGGGGGAAGAAATTTTCTCATGGAATTTCTGCCAGTATAGGACCGGTGCCCACCCAGCATCGTGAGAAATTTGGGTAGCTACAGTAAGTAGCAGCTCCAGGTTGAGAAAGCCAGCTATAATGGTTGTGGGACCTGGCATGCTGACTACATGTCACCCCTATTCTCGCTGGATGATTGTCTACCTCTGTGATTAACATGTGTGGACGTGAGGCCAGCAGCTGGCTGGTAGACCAACGACTTCCTAGGCCAGATGAGCCATGGAGTTTAGATTTAGTTTAGTGTTAATTCTAACTCTATTATCAACCTGATTAGAATTTTAAATTCTACTACCTGAGCTAACTCACTTGTGCCATAGCAGTGTATGTGAGACAAAAAAATGTATAATATTTATTTTATTTTTTGTGGTCACATACAATACTATGACACTAATTACAGTCTGGTAATGTTGAATAGTCCACCGCTGTGGTCTCGAGGTAGCATGCTGCCTTGTCATGCAGCAGGCCTGGGTTCTACCCCTGGTTGGGGCAGTTTTTCTGGGTGAGGTTTTTATCGGGGTTTTTCCTCACTTGTAAGACAAATTTCAGGAAAACTTTAAGGCCTAAACGGTCCCCAAAATCATATGACCATCATCCTCCTTATCATTATCATCATCACCATCCTTCACCGGTGTGGAAAGCAATGGGAAGCTACCACACCTACAATTCCCTAGTAAAGCTGCAAGATAGCATGAAAATGCTATGATTGAGTGAAGGACCTGCCTTCAGGCAGAATTACTATGGATGGAATGTTGAATATATGATTGCAGTTCTGGGATACAGAATTACAGCAGAGAATGACAATTGTGGTATATGTGGCATTGCATGTTGCTACAATTATATGGATTTTTGAGATGGTCATTGCTTAATAGCTTAGGACAGAACATGTGGGCAATTTTCCTTAAGAGTAAACTTAATCAATTAAGCCCAGTCCATATAAATTACTTTTTTTTTACAAGTATAAACAACTTTATTTTATTTATTTATTTATTGTGGTGGAGTTAAGGCCATGTAACCTTCTCTTTCACTCACGAGGACAAACATGAAATTTAAATACAAACAAAGTTGCATAATATTACATACTAAACAATAAACTGAACAATAATGAAAATAATGTCTAATAATACAATGAAATTAAAGACAATATATATATATATATATATATATATATATATGAGACATTAGGTAAATCTTAATACTATTTTATTGAATAAAGGTAAAACAAATTATTATCAGCTATTAAATTGTTATAGGCTATATTCAAAATATTTAATACACAATGATGATCTTATAGGACTCATGTGTTATTTAGTCAGCCATATTTATTTTTAAGCCATATACATTCAATCAAAAAACTTTAAAAAGTTTTTCAGAGATGATGAACATTTTGATAACACTAACCAATTCTAGAATAATTTGATTTGGATATGTTAGATATGTCCCATAGACAGTCTTCTCTCTTCTTTCTCTACGCATGAAAACTGGCAGCTTGTTGTGTGTTCATTCACTTCAGATCCGAGGTTTTATCAGCCCAGCTTACTTCATCAATGTTTCTGTGAGTAATTGAAAATTTACATCTTGGAAATTTACATCTTCTTCTTCGATGTTTATCTCTTTTAGTCTGGACTTTCTTCCATGATCTGTCAGGCATGGGAGGCCCTTTTGGTAGTTACACTACTGCCTGTATAGCTCATGGGGTCATTAGGACTCACAAGCCCCACCACCACATCAAGATAGAGATACCGTCGGTGGGGAGTCCTATTACAGTACCACAGTTAAATACCATATCTCAACTCCTAGACTAACTATCTCATTAGCACTATGGAACCCATAGGTTCATGGCCATGCAGACATAAGCTCTCCATATATCCCCATCCTGAGCTAATGTTTTCCAATCATCGCCTGAATAATCTATTTCCCTCAAATCATGGTTAATGTTATTCTCCCGCCTCATTCTTGGCCTACCAACTGGGCGTTTTCCTTCTGGTTTTCCTATAAGAAGCTTCCAAGCACCTCTTTCATTCCCCATTTGTGCCTCATGTCCTGACCATCGCAGTCTATGAGACTTAACTGTTCCTATTATATCTGGCTTCCTACAAAGACCATGTAATTCACTGTTATGTAGTCTTCTCCATTCACATGTCTGTTCATCTCTATTTGGTCCAAATTTTCCTAAGAATATTTTATTCTCAAATACTTGTAATCTCCTTTCCTCCCTTAAAATAAAAGTCCATGTCTCACATCCATATAATATAACTGGGAGAATAACAGTTTTATACATTTTCAATTTAATGTTTTCTGAAAGGAGTTGGGACGACAAGAGTCCCTGTAATACATAATAGCATCCATTTCCAGAATTGAGTCTGTGTTTAATTTTTTTGTGCATTTCATTCCTATTTATAATTACTGTTCCTAGATATTTGAATTCAGCCACTTCTTCAAAAAATTTCCCTCATTTGTCACTAAATGTCCATTTCCATTATATAATGCATTTCTATGTGTGAACCTAGACACTAAAGAATAAATAGAATACTTTGCATATTACTATTTTTTACTTAAACAGCAAGTTATGATTTTTTATACTAAAATACAATTAAAATATTATGGATATCTTCAGGAAATTAACTTTTTTCTCACCAATAAAAGTCCCAGTAAAAAAGCTCATTCCATTCCTCTGTTGTATTTTATAACATCTACAGATCAAAATGTATGCTAATGACATTAAATCAAATTACTCTATAATAAGGTACTGAAAATCTTAGGTACCTTGCATAAAATACACTGCCAATATTTCTGTATACCCTGTGAAATTTTGTCGCTAGAGTTTGTTTCCACCATTATATTAAGTGGTCTATTATTATTTTCAGACCATTTATATGAAATTTAATAAATGTAAAATGATTCCATATTCCTGAATATCCCGTGAAATTTTGTCCCAAGAGTTCATTTTCACCATGTATGTATGTTTGTATGTATGTATGTATATATTTTAAGTGATTTCTAATTATTTTCAGACAATTTAGGGTAAAAATGCCTATTTTTGTGATAACTCTAATTGTGTGATAAAATTTTAATTTGTTGTCATGGAATTAAATGTTTTTAAAAAGTAGTTCTTGGGTTACTCCAGACATGACATAAGCTTTCTTCTTTCCATTTTATTGCTTTGCCCGCCTTTTGAAAATCATTACAAAGCCTCAAAAGCCACTGTGATGTTGAAAGAGGTTGAAGAAGTAATTTCTCTATCTCTTGTGACTGTCCTTGAAGAAGTGTTCTATATTTTGGGTAAGTTTTTATTTAATAGTTATATAACATTCTAATATTGTATTTTAATATCAACTGAACCAATTGAAGACAGATCTTAACAATATAAAAGGATAATAATGGTACAGCAGCTTCTGCATTTGTTATTTTTTTATTGTTTTTCTCATGATATAGTTCTATCTCTCATATTTAACTGTGTGAATGTATACAGTAAGAAGAAAATTCTTAAGGATATTAAGAAGCTTTCGTATAAGTTACATTACATAGAAATCAGTAATATTAAAATTACATATTTTATTTCTTAATCAGGGCTATAATAATTAAGCCTATAGTGGTCAAGCAAGCATTTGATTGAAACCAATTTCCTAAAATAATTTCTTCACTGTATGTAAAATGATAGACTTTTTCTGTATTTTTAATTTCATTATTATTTCTCTAAAATATTATTATTATTATTTCTCCAAAATAATAATAATAATTATTATTATTATTATCATTATTATCATTATTATTATTATTATTATTATTATTATTATTATTATTTATTATTTCATGCTTATGTTTATAGAAGATAATATTTTTGCTAGAAAGAAGGACTAGTATTTGTTTGCAGTCATTTTATCACCATGTGTATTCTTAATATTAAATTTATTTTTAGAGGAAAACAAGCCTATATATTAAATGGTGTTTGATATAACTTATGAAATGTTTGTATTTGCCCTCATATAGGTTCTAATATTGATTATCAACTTTAATAAATGACGAATTCAGTTTTATTTTTAATTTATAAGTTTCTCTTTTAATAACATGGATTTAGGAGTCATATCTCTTATTTAGGAATCCTTGTCTTGAAGAAGAGAATGTGGCATTTGGGGAGAACTGTATATCGGTTTGGAGTGAATTCAATAATCTCATGGAAGGTTCAAACTATGTTCCTGTACATATTCATATTTTGTCACCATTATCTAAAAATGTTACATTTGCATAAAAAGTAAAAAAAAAACTATGACTGAATTAGATAACCTTACCCTATATGGCATTTAAAAAATGTAAAATGAGTCCACTCTAGACCTTAGGAAGCCCTTGGGGTAATAAGATGTTAAGGCTCCCACTCTCCCAGACAATTGGCACAAGCCGGGTTGTCAGCCCTGCGTGACGGCCGTATTTACCTCCAGTTTATAAGTCTCGTGCTCATTCCTGTAAGAGGTTGAATCGACCCCAGGACAATTGTGTACTCAGAGGGTTTAAAGGCAGTTTTAAAAAAACCTGATCCCAACGAACCCTCGACCTTCCGACTTGCAGCTTATTGCCTCAACCAATAGTACGACCGGTGGGCGTGTCTCCACTTATGTATATTTAGTAAATCCAATTATTTTTAAACCAATATTATTGTAGATTTTACTCTTAGATCTTTTTGATGTGATATCTTATGACGTCTACTTTCCAACCATTATGTGACTTTCATTTTTAAATATGCCTTTAACATCTAAGTCATATAGCGTATATTTACTTTATTTTTATTTTACTTATATTTAATGATACTATGAAATTGTGAATATGAAGGAATGGATCCTGATAAAGAAATGTCAATTCAGTATTTGCCTTGACTGAAGAAAACCAGGGTATAAATCTCCGTCAGGCTAGCCGGCACCGAGATTTGAACTCGTAACCTTCAGAATACGAGTTTTAATTGCTACAATTTTAGGCAACTCGCCCGGTATGTGATATTTGGTGGGCCATTATGACTGCAGAAGTCAAATACATGGTATCTAGTAGTCCGAGATGATTGACTGTGGACGTGACCTATAGTACGCTGTGATCGTGAAAATGGTTGAAGATGTTACGTGACATCTAGAAGGCGGTTAAGATGTTTAAAACTGAAATTGTGCATCGATCCAATAAGCTGTGATAGTTTACGTGATGTGAGGTGATGTTTAATGGGGATGTGACTTACCCTTCTCCGTTAAGCTGACGTCCACCCAACCACAAAATTTGTTCATGAAAGTCCATTCGCTCTCTCCATGGCGCACGAAGTAAATTCGGAACTTTGGGCAGATGCTACACATTTTCTGTAACAACGATGATGTTATGCTAACTTGTACAGTATATCAATTTACTAATTAACACATTTGTTCGTTTATTAACTGCGGAGAAGGTCGAACTATCACGAGAGAAGTGCAACGGACTCTTGTAGATGATTCAGTTATTTTGAGAAATCTTGCCAAATAAACTAAAAATAAAATTACGGTATCTTTAAACGAACACACACACGATATATAAACAATCATTAATAGTCCATTATGGCCTTGAACTTGAAATGTCCTTGATATATGATATGACCTTGACTTAATATGGACTACAAACTACGTAAATTACAATTGTTTGTGTTCAGTAGTCATTTCACTTCATTAGGTTACAAAACCTACAAATAAAACTGTAAAAGCAATTGGTGTATACAGTTGTTCTAAACTCATTAAAAGACAATTTGGCTATTCTATGCCAACATGCCACCAGTGAATATTCGATCGGAGAACAAGTGATTTTTAGCGTCGTGTTGGCCAATGTGTTAACACATGTTCCTGCTAGTAAATTGCCAACATGTTTGCTCACATATAAGGGGATACTATCTCAAGAGTCCACCTACATTAATGGGAAAGTTAGCGTTAGTTTGGGTGAGAAAAATGGGCGTGTAAGTACACCAGGTTAGTTTAGCGTTCACTGTCTAATTCTCCTATTTAAGATCCTACATACCTCGATTCCCAATTATTTATCATCCCGTTTCCAGTATCTATCCTCAAACCATAACTTAAACACAAGATCACAACATAGTCTCTTACTTAATATACCGCAACATAGGACATCACATCACTCCATGTCATATACCATCTCCACTTCTCGCAACTGGAATTCCCTACACAAGAAATAAGGGGCTGCCGGACATTGGCATCTTTTAAAAGAAATCTAAATTTATATTTGCTCTAAACTCGACTTCATTATTATCCAGTGTAAGATATACATATTAATTGGTGTTTCCCGTATAATGTATCATATTTATATTATTATTATTATATTATTATTATTATTATTATTATTATTATATCGTATCATTATTGTTATTACCCTATAAAATGTTGTTTGTACATGACATTTACATTGCTACATTTATTGTATCTTTAACTGTTTATAATTAGTATAGTGTATATCTATATTTGTCGAATATTTATTTGTATTTGTGCTGGTTGAGTGGAAGAGAGGGCCTTATGGCCTTAACTCTGCCAGAATAAATAAAGTATTATTATTATTATTATTATTATTATTATTATTATTATTATTATTATTATTATTATTATTATTATTATTGTTTGTTAATGGGTTTTAGTGATAAGATGGCTACACTGAGCAATGACTAATACACATTTTACTTTGCAAATATGCTGATTTTAGGTTACTTTGAGTTCAACTCCAAGAAACTCCATGGCGCGACAGACCTAGAAGGTCCTTGGCATATCGGCCGGCTGCTAGCCTCACATCTACATGTGTTAAACACAGATATAGACGATCATCTTGCCAGTATAGGGGGTGGCATGTGGTCATCATGTCGGGTCCCCCAGCTGTTATAACTGTTTTTCTAAATCTGGAGTCGCTACTTATTCCTCACGATGCTGGGTGGGCACCGTCCCATACTCACCGAAATTCCATGAGACAATTTATTTCCCCATGAAGACATCAAAAAAGCATATGAATCAATTAAGAGGGAGAAGTTATATAGTATCCTGCTGGAGTTCGGAATTCCTAAAAAGTCAGTTAGACTTATACGAAAGTGTCTAAATGGCACAAAGAGTAGGGTGCGTGTAGGCAAACAGTTTTCGGACACTTTTGAAATCCAGAATGGGTTGAAGCAAGGAGATGCATTATCTCCTCTTACTATTTAATTTTGTACTAGAGCATGCCATTAAATCTTTAGAGAATGAGGAAGGCTTACAACTCAATGGTATTAATAAGCTGTTAGTTTATGCTGATGATGTAGTATTATTGGCCGATAGCGAGGAGATACTAAAGGACAACACGCACACACTATTGAGTAACACTCAGAAATTATGTGGTCACACGTAGAAATTCATTATATAATGGAAATGGACAGATAATGACAAATGAGGCAAATTTTGAGGAAGTGGCTGAATTCAAATACCTAGGAACAATAATCACAAATAGGAACGAGATGCACAAATAAATTAAACATAGGCTCAATTCTGGAAATGCATGCTATTATGCATTGCAGAAACTCTTGTTGTCCCAACTCCTTTCAAAAAACGTTAAACTTAAAATATATAAAACTATTATTCTACCAGTTATATTATATGGGTGCGAAACATGGACTCTTACTTTAAGGGAGGAAAGGAGATTACAAGTATTTGAGAATAAAGTACTTCGGAAAATTTTTGGACCAAAGAGAGATGAACAAACAGGTGAATGGAGAATATTACATAACAATGAACTGCGTGATCTTTATAGGAAGCCAGATATAATAAGAACAGTTAAGTCTCGTAGACTGCGATGGGCAGGACATGTTGCACGTATGGAGAATGAAAGACTTGCATGGAAGCTTCTTGTAGGAAAGCCAGAGGGAAAACGCCCAGTTGGTAGACCAAGAATGAGGTGGGAGAATAATATTAATTATGATTTGAGGTAAGTAGATTATACAGGAAATGATTGGAAAGTATTAGCTCAGGATAGGGATGTATGGAGAGCTTATGTCCGCGCGGCCATGAACCTACGGGTTTGATAGTGACAGTGAGTAAGTAAGACCCGAACCAGTGCAAGTCCCGTAACTCTGCGCCAAGGACTCTTGCCTTAATCACTCGGCTACGGCGCGGGACTTTTGAGTTCAACATCTCACATTATTTTAAGGCATTTTTCATATTTTTTGGGAAAAAATCAACATATTTCTCTCGGGTAATTATTCGCATACTGCAATAATATTTTTTTTCCTCTTTATATATATATATATATATATATATATATATATATATCTTCGGGTTTTTACAGCTGCTGCCGTCTTCCCGTGCCAAACCTCCAAAGCCTACGGTCTTGGGCATCTTCGATGCTTAGCCCTCTAGCTTGCATTACTGTCTTCATGTTTTCCTTCCATGTTAACCTTGGTCTTCCTCTTTTCTTCTTTCTGTTAGGATGCCATTCATATAGTTGCTTCGGCCATCGCTCATCTTCCATTCTTAAAACATGTCCTAACCACTTTAATTCCTTTTCCTCAATTCTTTCAATTATGCTTTCTTCTGCTTCCATTTTGTTTCTAATTTCCTTATTTGTGACACGTTCTAATTTAGACTTTCTGGCACTTCTTCGTAAATAATCCATTTCTAGAGCTATTAGTCTATTCTTGTAGTACTTATTGATTGTCCATACCTCACTTCCGTACATTGCAACAGATTCCACCAATGTTTTACCAATATATTTTTTTGTGTCTTTCCAAATATGCTTATCCCACCATATGGAATTTAATGATGATATTATTTTGCTACTCAATTCAATTCTATGTTTTATGTTCTCTTTGCCTATACCTTCGATGTTATCCATAATCATTCCCAAATATTAGTTTGTTTCAGTTGCTTTATTTGGATTCCATCTTCCAATACTAAGTTTTCTCTTTCATTGCTATTTATTGCCAGATATTCTGTTTTTTGTAAATTTACTGTGAGACCCCATGATTCATATGTGCTTTTCAACCTTTATATATATATATATATATATATATATATATATATATATATATATACTCAAATATTTAAGATTTGTAATTAATTATGGTCTAGATGCCATATTTACTGAGCTGTGGTGTTTTCTGATATGTGATAGTTTACTGATGTCATTATTCATTATTAACATGTAATGTTATTTTCTTCACATACGTCATTTAATTTGAACTGTTATACAGGAAAATAAAATTGTAATACTCACTGAATAATATTTGAAAATAATGGATTTTAGTTTTTCGGTAAAAATGACGCCGTGATTCTCAAGGTCTTTATAAAAAACTGTTTTCTTTCACAAGGACAGAAATGAATCGAAACTATCTTTTCCATGCTGATTTCAAATATCTTTTCAGAATCTTTTACATCAGGCAGGTATTTTGTATAATTTTTGGCTTGTGTTTAAGAATTAGTATTACTTATAAAACGATAAATGACTAAAAACAGCTTCAAATATTTAGGCCTAACGATTCAGACAATAACACATTCATACAGAATACACACTACACAAAGAGCAGCAGCCGCAACAAAAGCTATCTATGAAATCAACACAATAACCAAACTCTCGCTGAAAACTGCCACGGCCCTTCATGAGGCCAAAATTGTCCCTATTTCTAATATACGGAATTAAGATAACCTGGGAAAAGCTAAGCTATAGAGACCTCATGGTCTCATGGCCGCATGGAAAACGTCAAAGCCGCCCTCGGGTATCCAAATATACATGGTCAAGACTAACCTATGAACTCGCGTGAGAACCATTTCTAACAGAGGACCTGAGATGGAAATTCAACCTGCCCTCTACAGACAGCTGGAAGCAGTTGTACGACAGGGAGAAGAAGAGAAAAGAGGTCTAGCAGGATTTTTACTCGACAGAGGCTACGATGAACAGATCATGAACTGGTACAAATCAAGAGCTGCGTCACTTTGTGAATTCGATGGCGGTTCATGGCTACCAACATAAAATATCAAATATCATCATCATCCATCATCACTCCAGGGATAGGCAATTGCCCGTTCCGACTTCATAATGCATCAGCCCAACGTCTTCTAGGTCTTCCAACATAACGTCTTCCTCTTGCTTGATAATTTCTTGTTAACAATGGATATCTCTCCTTACTCATTCCATCCATGTGATCAATCCATTTCTGTCTGTAATTCGTGACTTTATCCAATAAAGGCTGTACTTTCAATTCTTCTCTTATATCCTCATTTCTTATTCTATCAAGTCTTGTACATCCTTTTACTTGTCTTAGGAACCTCATCTCCGCCGTCTGTATTTTATCCTTCTGTTTTTTCACTGGAGCCCAAGTTTCACATCCATACAATATTGTGGGAACCGCCATAACATTATACATTTTTATCTTTGTTTCTTTTCTAATTTTATTTTTGAATGTTCTCTGTATTGTTCCATACACCATCTGAAATTTATTTATTTTGGAGTCAATATCTCTTTCCACATTGTAGCCAACATCACAGCCCAAATATTTGAAACTAGACACCTATTCTATACTTTGATTTTCTAAAATAATTTTGGATCTCAAATATCAAATATGCAACACAAAAACTTCCAGAAATCAGGCTGTATATGTGAACACTATGAATAGCATTGTAACCTTTATCATGTAATAATATTTAATAAACTATGATCTTCTCGGTGATAAAATCTTAAAACATGTAGTCAATGTAGCCATTTCACCAATTAAAAATTAAGAGTCAACATGTTTAAACAGCGAAACTGTCATTTTCAGACTAAATATTGACTCAATATTGAAAATGGCAGTTTCGCTGTTGAAACATGTTGACTCTTTTAATTTTTAATTGGTGAAATGGGTACATTGGCTGCAAGTTTTATGTAATAATATGTCAAACCGAGCGAACTCCTTCATAGATTACTGTGTAAACTGATATACACAAATTGTGTGCAATTCTTTATTATTATAAAATGATAAATGTATGCCTAAATTTGGCTTATCTAAAAGTTGTACAAGATAATTTTCGGTCAAATTTTTCCTTCATGGTCTATCAGCAGCCGGCCACTACACTGGGAGTCCATTTGCCTTGGTACCTCTTTTCCTTAGAAGTAATCTGCTGATTAAAACAGTCACCATGCTCATCAAAAACAGCTCAAAGATTTTCAGGGAAGAAATTTAGGTGGGAGTCCAAAAAGTAAATTTTTAAAGATGTGTTGCACCCCATTGCTTTCTATGAATTCAGAAGATCGCTCACTACTATACTATAATTTTATTTTTCGTTATTGCCAAGAAATCCGCCAAACCCATTTTTTAATGATTTCCACGCTGTTTTTTTTTTTCCGGTGATTGTGACATTTCCACAAAATGTTAATCATCCAATATAGTGATCTTATTTACGGTCCTATAAAAATTCTTTCCTTCAATTTTGCATAACTTATTTTAGGAAATTTAGATTTCAAAACATAAATACATGCATTGCTTTTACAATTTTTTTCATAAGCCCCAGTTTTATATGCAGGGGAAGAAAATAGGCCTACACCTTTTAGGGATCCAGTAAGGGGTATTTTATACATGTTTATACCCAAGAAAAGATATTCATGTTTGGCACATTGTTTCCTTACGTGTGACTTTCTATCCTACTCTCCCATTCACACAATAAACAGCAGAATTTAGTGAATCCTCGATACAAATCTAACAATAAAGCTATGGCCTTCAAATCTCCAAAGGTATTTCAGATATATTTTGTAACAGCAATTTCATATTTTATCTCTCTCTTCTTATCAGTGGCAACAGGTATTGATGGTATTTCATTGTCATTAAGCGTAAGTACAGCCTTCATATTAACTTTCAAATAGTCTATGAACAATCCCCACTTATCTGGCTGGTGTTTATGGCCAAGAACCTCCATTACTGAACTTCATTACAAAAAGTTTATCTGCGTAAATTCAGAAATTCCTCGGCAAGTCAAATTTGTATTTCTTCTATTAAATTGGAGAAGCTCAATTTCTGATGCCAGCTTATATAAGTGTCGAACTGCAGAGAAAAACGAATCATGCATAACCGTAAGAGTGTCTAATGCTTGTTGCATGATTTGGCGCAAATTTAAACAATATATTTGCATTATTTCACCAAAAATATCATATAAACTAAAACCCATATTTATTATAGGATACATTACCAATGTAAGGGTCAATTTAATTTTAAGGTATACAATGCGAAATGGGATTGCTAGATCGAATTTTTAATTTCAGGTTTCAGATAAACTCCCACTTCTAATGGTCGGTTTACGGTAATGTTTTGGAAAGCATCTTCTTCGTTTTATTTTAATAGCATATACTGAGTTTCGTTGCGAAACATACAAAATTGCGACCGCTAGAGTAATTCTTAATTTTTCGCTTCAGGTGAACTCCTAAACCTAGTGGTCCGATTTTACTGGTTATTGAACTTGATTTTTTGTTTGTTTTGTAATTAATTACTGCATCGCAAGTTTGGTTTACTCCAAACTTCAAGCGCGACAGACCTAGAAAACCCTTGGCCTACCATCCAGCTGCTGGCCTCACGTCCACATGTGTTAATCACAGATATAACCGATCATAAGCTAGTGTAGGGGTGACATGTTGCCAGCATGTCGGGTCCCCCAGCCGTCATAGCTGGTCTTCTCAACCTTGAGTCGCTACTTATTGTAGCTACCCAAATGACTCACGATGCTGGTTGGGCACCGGTCCCATACTGGCCGAAATTCCATCAGAAAAAAAAATTTTCCCCCTGGACTCGAACCAGCGCAAGTTCCGTAGCTCTGCGCCAAGACATCTTGGCTTAACTACTCGGCTATGGCGCGGGGCTAAATTGGTTTTAATAAAACGAAAATTGCGGCCGCTAGAAGGTTGAAGGTCACACACGCACACACAAACATATATATATCCATCCATCCATAGTAATTCTGCCCGAAGGCAGGCCCTTCACTGCAATCATAGCATTTTCATCCTATGCTTGCAGCTTTACTAGGGAATTGTAGGTGTGGTGCTTTCCACACCGGTGAAGGATGATGATGATGACCATATGATTTCGGGGACAATTTGGCCTTAAAGTTTTCCTGACATTTGTCTTACAGGTGAGGAAAAACCCCGATAAAAACCTCACCCAGAAAAACTGCCCCGACCGGGGATCGAACCCGGGCCCGCTGCGTGACAAGGCAGCACGCTACTTCGAGACCACAGCGGTGGAATATATATATATATAAAATTCTAAAGAGTAAATGAATATATATATATATATATATATATATATGTTATAATTAAATGTTTAACATTGAGCAATGCAAGCTTAATATGGAATGATAAGAAAAATAAATGCCTGGACGGGATTCGAACCCGGATCTCTGAGTCTGTACCTCAGTGTGATATCCATTACACTACCAGGCGAATCCAATTCAAACACTTATTTTTCTTATATACGAGTATGTATTATACTCTCCATTATTACTAGATGTCGCGAGAACTCGGTCTTCACCGCGACATCTAGTAATAATGGAGAGTATAATACATATATAAGAAAAATAAGTGTTTGAATTGGATTCGCCTGGTAGTGTAATGGATATCACACTGAGGTACAGACTCAGAGATCCGGGTTCGAATCCCGTCCAGGCATTTATTTTTCTTATCATTCCATATATATATATATAATTCTAAAGAGTAAATGAATATCCATCCAAAGTAATTCTGCCCGAGGGCAGGTCTTTCACTGCAAATATAGCATTTTCATGCTATGCTTGGCAGCTTTACTAGGAAATTATAGGTGTGGTAGCTTCCCGTTGCTTTCCATATAAATATATATATATATATATATATATATATATATATATATATATATAATATATATATATATAGACTCAGGCATTTATTTTTCTTTTGATGTCATATTTGCCTTCATTGCCAAATGTCAAAAAATAGGCTATAGTTATAACATCTAAATATACAAGCGTTACTGCTATAAAGTAATATTCTTCTCTTTAAATATGCTTATTTGTTATAGTGGACACAAGATGGCAGTTGGAACGATATCCCGCTACCTCTCGTGTAAATTGAGAATACTACATATATAAGAAAAATATGTGTTTGTTTTAGGATTCATGAGTAGCTTAGATGGTTAGAGCGTTAAACGTACAGAGTTTAGAAAGTCGAGTTCAAATCCCGACTCAGGCATTTATTTTTCTTTTCTTATATATATATGTATATCATCCTTATCATTATCATCATCCTCCTTCACCGGTGTGGAAAGCAACGGGAAGCTACCACACCTACACAATTCCCTAGAAAGCTGCAAGCGTAGCATGAAAATGCTATGATTGCAGTGAAGGACCTGCCTTCGGGCAGAATTACTATGGATGGATATATATATAGTCCACCGCTGTGGTCTCGAGGTAGCGTGCTGCCCGGGTTCGATCCCCGGTCGGGGCAGTTTTTCTGGGTGAGGTTTTTATCGGGGTTTTTCCTCACCTGTAAGACAAATGTCAGGAAAACTTTAAGGCCCAAACGGTCCCCGAAATCATATGGCCATCATCATCATCCTCCTTCACCGGTGTGGAAAGCAACGGGAAGCTATCACACACCTACAATTCCCTAGTAAAGCTGCAAGCATAGCATGAAAATGCTATGATTGCAGTGAAGGACCTGCCCTCGGGCAGAATTACTATGGATGGATTATATATACACACTCCATGCTTGCATACTTAAATGATCCCGAGAGCTATGTCGGCGGTATCATTGCTGCCGAAAAGGTTATCCATGCCTGACAGATCGAAGGCGATAAGTCAGATGAAGAAGAAAAAATACCTTGTCGAAAGAAGAGTGACGATCTGTCACCGTAAAAATACAATTCTCAAAGAAACGCGAATATGAGTTACACTGGTTAAATTTTTCCGGAGATAAAATAGTCCCCCATTCGGGTCTCCGGACAGGTACTACTTCAGGGAATCCATGGCAAAAGCTCAAACATAGGGACATGTTTCTAGCAACATAGAATGTTAGGACATTGCATACATAATAGTGGGGCACTAGAAATATTAACGCGGAAATTAGATAAATCACCCTTGAATATAGTCGCTTTACAGGAAGTTAAATGTCCAGGGGAAAGCAGTCGGCAATCAGGAATATTTATGTTATACTATGGCGTTGCAGCGAGACCAGAAATCAAAACGGTTTTTTTAGTCCGAAGGTGGATCCTGTCAGCTACCCGAGATGTTAAGTTTGTCAGCGACAGTATATCATACATAATTCTATAGAGTGAATGACATGATTTTGTAATCGTAAATGTACAGCCTTTGAAAGAATTGAAGGCGCACTAATAATGTTTAAGTCCCAGAACGAAGCCATTGCGCATGATCAGATCAGACGTTAGCTACTTGTTTCACTAGTGCACAACTATTTGAGAAACTAAAATACAAAATCCGTGTCCTGCAAGGAAAACAATTTTACGTAAATCATGTTTGCGGTAAATGCTATAAATAAAACAAAGGAAAACAAAAGAAAACAAAATAGATTGAAATAAGAACAAGGGAAAGAGAAAAAAAAAGCATGACAGCAAGATCGAACACGCAACCCCTTGCTTGGGAAAAAGACATTCTCTCCACTAAATCTCAACCATCCCTGCTAGAAAATGTCCGTATGAAGCGATGTAATACTCCAGGACTTACTTGAACGTATATTGAAATTATATATTAACTTGACCTAGTTTAAATTAATCAGACGCGTTTTGCATTAGTTGTCGAAATAAACAATCTTGTTATGCCTTGTGTTTTGTAAACGGAGTAATGAGATGTTGCAATCGTTATTCATATTCTATATATGACCCGTTTCCTTTAATTTATTTATTTCCCTATACATATAAATTTATTTATGTATTTAACGAAGCCTGGTAACATGTAGGGATTATGAAAATTAACGACGTTATTAAAAAAAAATTCTTCCAGACAAATATCAAATCTGGGCCCGTGTCGTAGCAAGAGAGCATCTTACCGACTGCTCCACTGAAGCGAACAATACGAAAGCTGCATGGAGAAAGACTTACGCCGTCCGATTTGAACTCAAAGGAAGCAGCACACGTATTGGTGTGAATCGTTCTTCAAAACATTTAAATTTCGATCATCAAGAGTTGCGCCATCAATTTTTTCAAAGGATAACAAGATAAGGATGACAAGATCAAGGATAAATTATATGAATTATAATGCATATTTGATAGTACTTCACGATATCATATGAAAATCGTCTAAGGAGATTTTAGTATCTCGCATTACGCCTGAGGTTGAGGATATGATGTTGGAAGCAATACAGCTCTCTCTAGGAACCTCGACGAGAAGAATTGCCACACAAGAGCCTGTACTAAAAAACAGTAGTGTATGGAGAATTTTACAGCGCAATTTACTGTACCCTTACCACTTCCAATGAGTTCAATGTCTCAATGATGCGGACTTTGTTCCTAGAATGATGTTTTGTCAGTGGATGCAACAACAGACTGTAGTCAACCCTCGTTTCGCATGTAACATTTTATATACAGACGAAGCAGGATTCACACGCGATGGTGTTTTGAATCATATGAACATAGATGACATCTGGAAATTAATTTAAAAATAAAATAGTTTCAGGATAGAACAAATAAAATTAGGATTGAAAATGGGGATATGATTACAGATTCCAGGAGTATATTAAAGATGTATAAAGTATCAGATTCAGATTGGAACCCGAGAAAAATTATAAAATTGGGGGGGAGAGAAAAAATTGATGGACAAGATACATCAGCTGCTTAGAATTATTTAAAAAAAAGAGGCTCTTCCAAATTAATTGAAAAAATCTATTATTAGTGCCAATCTATAAGAAAGCAGATAAAACTGATTGAAACAACTATAAGGGAATCACATTACTTCAGTGTCACGCAAATTTCTAACAAATATATTAGGTAGTGCCCAGACTTACTCCCTATAATGACGTAATATATATTCAATGTGGTACATGCATGATGGAGCTCCGGCACATTTTGCTGCTACTGTGAGACGGCATCTAACGCGCAGATACGGCCGAAGATGGATAGGTCGAGGCGGATCTGTACCTTGGCCTCCAAGATCACCTGATCTAAATCCTTTGGATTTTTGTGTCTGGGGTCACCTCAAAAGCGAAGTGTACAGCACACTCGTTAAACGGTTGAAGAGCTGGAGCAGAGAGTTGTACATGCTTGTCAAGAATTCAGAAATGATCCAGGGGTTTTCGAAAGAATTTGACATTAATTGCAGAGACGAGCACGGTATTGCATCCAGATGCAAGGAAGACACTTCCAACATCTCCTTTAACAGGTAACTCATAAGTGAAGTGAACTGTGAATGTGAACTAAATGAGATGAAAAATTAATAGTAAAGTCTAAATTCAAATTAATTTGTACTAACTAGGACGATGTTTACAATGAAGTCAGTGGCGGCTTGTAACCATACATTCGTAATTATCTCGCAAACGAGCCGTTTGCGACATGTTTACTGGGACATTGTTGTTTCTATTATCGTGTACTTTCAACCATGTAAGTTTGCGCCATCCTTTTTTATACACCCTGTAGAAATTCATTGTACAGTGTGTCCCTTAAAATCACTATCACAGATAAATATGAATATTTCGTCACTCCGTGAATTTAGAAATATGTTTCTGATCTTGTCTTACGTAAAAACTCTCTAAGTTTGTTAATTATGAAAATTATGACTCTAGAGCCCATGCGCGGGTAAAACGTCATCATACACGAGTTAAAATGGCGGAATTCACGGTACAGCAGAAAGTAATGTTATTGGTTAGCCAAGTAGAAATTTCCAATTGCAGCGCAAAAAAGATTTAGGCAGGAATATGATGCAAATGATCCAGAACAAAATACCATTGTGAAATGGTATTATCAGATGTTGGAAACAGGATCTATGTTAAGGAAGAAGGGAAGTGGCAAAAACGCAGTGTCCGCAGCTAAAGTTGAAGATGTTATGCAACATCCAAGAAAATCGATTCGACGGGCCAGTTTAGAGCTGGGTATTCCGAAGTCAACTGTTTACAACATTGTTCATAAATTTTGCAAATTAGAGCATACAAAACCCAACTTGTGCAAAAGTTGCAGCGAAATGATAAATCCAGACGGACCAGTTCCCTAATGCAATGTTAGCCCGCATTGAAGATAACTGATACCTCAACAATGTCGAATTCTCACTGTCAGACGAAGCAACCTTCCACATGTATGGTAAGGTGCACACGCCATAACTGTAGAATATGAGGAGAAGAAAATCCACATGCCTTAAGGAATATGAACGAAATAGCCCCAAACTTAATGTGTGGTGTGCTTTGACTTATGATACTATGATCGGACATTTATTCTTTGCTGAAAGCACAGTGACAGGGACACCATACCTATATATCCTGGAGAACTATCCAGATCAGCAAATACCGGATGAGATATCTTCCTCCACATTACGACAATGAAGTTCAAGACTATATCAATACGCAATTTCTAAACAAGTGGTCCTAAGATCAGTCCCAATGAATGACCTCCAAGATCCCTAGATTTCTTTCTTTGGGGATATGTAAAAGGCATTGTAAAAGATCTGGCTGACCCTCGAAAGCAGATAAGAGATGTTTGTGCTTCCGTCACGTCAGTAATGCTGCGAACACATAGAGGGAGATAGAATACTGTCTTAATGTTTATTATTCAAGCCGCCAGAGGCGCACATATGGACATCTACAGGATGCTCTAAAATTCTCCTTACAAACTTCTAGGACTTGTAGAGGGGACTGTGTTAATAATATTTAGAATTGGAAACCGTTTCCGTGCTACAGCCGTTTGAAAACATGTTTTTTACGCGACCACTTTTACATGTAATTTATTATGAGGCGTGACACAGTACATCACTTGTTTTACAATTCAACTAATTAATAACCAAATAAACAAAATGGAAAATGAATCATTTTTCACAAACACTTTTGTTTACAGTTAAACTTAAACTGTTTTTGTCCTTTTGAAATAATGGTTAAAATTCAGATCCACTACAAGTGCGGTTAGATGTGGCGACCATAACTTCGTTGCACACATTGATGTTTTGGTAAACGCGCTCTATCACACCTGGTGTATTTGCAATCTCTCCTGCAGCGACCACAACTCGTGCCACCAGATCTTCTTCTGTCTCTACAGGGGTGTCATAAACCAAACACTTCATACGACCCCAGAGGAAAAAGTCCAATGAAGTCAAATCCGGTGATCGTGGAGGCCATGCAATTGGACAATCACGGTCTATCCATCTTTGTTCGAATCGTCGGTCCAGATGTTCCCGAATATGAAGTGAAAAGTGAGGGGGTGCGCCGTCATGCTGAAACCACATGTCTTGACGGACGTCCAATGGCACAGTATCCAACAACACACACAATACTTGTTACAGAAAGATCAAGCAGATGGGACCTGTTAGCCTGGATGGAAGCATGCACGGTCCAATCACATGACCATCCCGAATACTTGCCCACACATTAATTGAAAATCTGTGTTGGAATCCCTGGACAAGCGCGGCATGAGGGGTTTCGTCTGTCCAGACATGGCTGTTTCGTGAACTGAGTACACAATCCCTAGTAAATGTACATTCATCTGTGAAGAGAATGTGCCATGGAAATGGGGGCTCGTTGATGCAACGGTGCAGGAACCACGTACAGAACTCAACGCGTGGAGCAAAATCGGCTGACAGTAGTGAATGTACCTTTTGGAGGTGGTATGGATGCAGTTGTTGTTCATGAATAACATTCCAGACGGTGTGGTGCTAGGAGCAACATCCATTACACGCGCAATTGCTCAAGCCCTCGCTGACGGATTCCCTTCAACTTGGTCCAGAACGGCCTCTTCCAGTTCGGGAGTGCGGCGTCTCCTTGGAGCACCACAGTCATTCCTGCTGGCGGTGAAGGTATCCCTTTTTCGAAGCCACTGCGTAATTATGGCGGAAAAGATATGCGATGGAGTCGGACGTTGTGGAAAACGATCTTGATAAAGGCGACGAGAAGCTCTTCCAATACCTCGAGCTTCGCCATACAGAAGGATCACGTCGGTGTATTCAGCAAAAGTGTACTCAACCATGTTGCTCTAACACTGAAAGACATATGAATGGGGCTCGAACCAAGTAGGATAAACATCAATTGACATCACGTGTTCCGACGTAAGCGCCCCTTATCATTTAACTCTGCAGGCGGACGAATCGCGAAGCTATTACTTGTTGAGACACGTGGCGTACGTTCAGGCAATGCTTGTTTTCAAACGACTGAAGCACGGAAACGGTAAGTTTCCGGACTTAGTTTCCAATTCTAAATATTATCAACTCAGTCCCCTCTACAAGTCCTAAAAGTTTGTATGGAGAATTTTAGAGCACCCTGTATAAAAACATTGTGACTTTCTAAGTGACTTATATAATTCCTGTTATTCTGTTACTATTAGTTTAGGAGATATTCAGGTTGCACTCTACAGGACACAATGGAAATGGGCAGTTAATGATAAAATGGGAAATTTTGAAGAAATTGTTGAATTCAAATACCTAGGAACAATATAAAACAAGATTGAGGTGCAGAAAAAAAAATTAAACATAGACCCAATTCTTGAAATACGTTATATTACGCATTACAGGAGCTTTCATCATCCTAACTTCTCTCAAAAAACGTTAAACTGAAAAAGATCAAACTATTATTCTCTCAATTACCACGGGCTAGTGGTCAGAGCTTTTAACTACAGTTCATTGATCTCGAGTTCGAATTTTTTCGTAAAGGTAATTATTCCTATGGCCTCCTACGGTCTGGATTTAGGTTAAGTTTAGGACTAAATACTCTCCTGGCACTTCATTATCATGCATCGCTATCATATCATCGAGGTAACATAACTCCGTCTACAAGGCGCCCCAACTTAAGAAGTGGGTTACATTCCGCCTTTGCCAAGAAAGAATACCAAAAATGCCTTAAAGGCAACCTAGAGACATTGATGAAAAAATATATTATATGGATGCGAAACAGGTCTCTTACTTTAAAGGAGGTAAAAAGTTTAAGAGTATTTGAGATTAAATATAGTAAGAACGGTTAAATATCGTAGGCTGTAATGGGCAGGACATGAGACACGAATGGAAAATAAAAGAGGGGCATGGAAACACTGCAGGAAAGTCGAGGGAACACACCCAGTATGTAGACCAAAAAATAAGGTGGGAGAATAACATTAACCATGATTTGAGGGGAGGTAAATTATACAGGAGGAGACACGAATGGAAAATAAAAGAGGGGCATGGAAACACTGCAGGAAAGTCAGAGGGAACACACCCAGTATGTAGACCAAAAATAAGGTGGGAGAATAACATTAACCATGATTTGAGGGGAGGTAAATTATGCAGGAGACATTTAAGTCTCGTAGGCTGTGATGGGCAAGACATATGGCACGAATAGGGAATGAAAGATGGGCAAGACATATGGCACGAATAGGGAATGAAAGAGGGGCATTGAAACTCCTTATAGTAAAATGCCCAGTAGGTAGGCCAAGAATAAGGTGGGAGAATAATATTAACCATGATTTGAGGGAGGTAAATGTAGAGGAAATGATTGAAAATGTTTGTTCAGGATTGGAACGTACGGGTTCGATAGTACCAGTTTATATATATATATATATATATATATATATATATATATATATATATATTATTATTAATATTATTGTGGATAAAATCCAAAAACATAATAATAATAATAATAATAAATATATACATTTTGGTCACGGACATTTTCGTTGTCTACTTAAATAGGATCGATGAAGTTCTTTAATTTTTGTTTAATATTTTCATGAGAACCTCAATAGCTTCATTCCTTTGGAAATCGCTAAACACTACATGACCATCTTTAATGAAGTAGTTTATGAAATCACTATCGTGGTTATGATAAATGCATATCCTTGTATTTTTTTGGAGTAGATTGCAATTTTTGGAGTCTAATGCTTAAAAGCTCAACCGATTGTTTAGACAAATTTAAATCCCGTATAAGATCATTAAAATCTTTTAGAGATAAAAAGTGAGGTTCTGATGTAGTGTCACTTCTCTCGTTTCTTTGGTGTCCAATATGAGGGTCGGAATTGGAGTTATCACTTAAAGTCATGAAATCTCAACACTTTGGTACAGGGATACTCTTCACTATGTGGCACCGGTCTCATTGCTGATGTCAAATTTGGATACTTAACTGTGTTTTAGACGTGATTTCCTTAATGTTAAACAATCAGAAATAGCAGTCTGTTTAATGGTCCTTCTGTTCCCTCCAAATCATAGGAACTGAAAATGGCAAATGAGGTGAAGATTTTTCCAACCAGCGAGAAGCCAAACATATGATATACAGCATATATATTTGGCCCAGTCTTATCAAAATCACTAGCTTTACGTCTAAATAAGTAAATAAGGTAAAGCTCATAACACATTTTTTCACAAGTAATGGAAAAGTTAATTCTCACATGTAGCAGAAGTTGTTAAAAGCATATGATTCAATTAAGAGGGGGAAGTTATATAGCATCCTGCTGGAGTTCGGAATTCCTAAAAAATTAGTTAGACTTATACGAATGTGTCTAAATGGCACAAAGAGTAGGGTGCGTGTAGACAAACAGTTTTTCGGACACTTTTGAAATCCAGAATGGGTTGAAGCAAGGAGATGCATTATCTCCTCTACTATTTAATTTTGTACTAGAGCATGCCATTACATCTTTAGATAATGAGGAAGGCTTAGAACTGAATGGTATTAATAAGCTGTTAGTTTATGCTGATGATGTAGTATTATTGGCCGATAACGAGGAGATACTAAAGGCCAATACGCACACACTATTGAGTAACACTAAGAAATTAGGACTGGAAGTAAATATCAATAAAACTAAATATATGGTCACACGTAGAAATACATTATATAATGGAAATGAACAGCTAATGACGAATGAGGGAAATTTTGAGGAAGTGGTTGAATTCAAATACCTAGGAACAATAATTACAAATAGGAATGAGATGCACAAAGAAATTAAACATAGGCTCAATTCTGCAAATGCGTGCTATTATGCATTGCAGAAACTCTTGATATCCTTTCAAAAAACGTTAAACTGAAAATATATAAAACTATTGTTCTACCAGTTATATTATATGGGTGCGAAACATGGACTCTTACTTCAAGGGAGGAAAGGAGATTACAAATATTTGAGAATAAAGTACTTAGGAAAATATTTGGACCAACGAGAGATGAACAGACAGGTGAATGGAGAAGACTACATAACAATGAACTACATGGTCTTTACAGGAAGCCAAATATAATAAGAACAGTCAAGTCTCGTAGACTGCGATGGGCAGGACATGTTGCATGTATGGGGAATAAAAGACTTGCATGGAAGCTTATTGTAGGAAAGCCAGAGGGAAAACGCCCAGTTGGTAGACCAAGAATGAGGTGGGAGAATAACATTAACTACGATTTGAGGAAGTAGATTATACAGGGAATGATTGGAAAGCATTAGCTCAGGATAGGGATGTATGGAGAGCTTATGTCCGCGCGGCCATGAACCTACGGGTTCGATAGTGCCAGTGAGTAAGTAAGCAGAAATTCTTTGACTGATTTAGGCCGGTATTCAAGAACCAAGCTCTAGAGACCATGCCATCTCCGTATTCCGTAAGTTGAGGTTCTCATTGTTCAATTGTTCCCGGAAACTTTTTTAATAAATTTGTTAGCACATGATGTTAAATAGAGTGAGCCAGTTAAAGTAGGTTCTGCATGAGTCGCTCTTCGGCTTGGTTCTTGAATACCGGCCTAAAACAACATGAGTAGCTCTTCGGCTTGCTTCTTGAATAACCGGCCTAAAACAACAAAACATTTGAACATGTAAGAATATGTTCAAACATGAATAAGTCTGCTTGTGCCAACTTATTCTGAATAAAATTCCCACTTCTATAATTTACAAGAAATATAATCAACGAAGCTTAATATACAGAAGTATATTACACAAAAATAAAAGTCGCGAAAAAAATGCATCATGAAAGAATTCTGATTACTTATTTGAATTTAGTATTTAAAAAAATAGACTAGGACCGCTATTCACTTTATATGTAAATAAAATCATGTTGACGAGTGTTACAGTTCACGGTTCTCTAGTTACTTGCGTGATTGTAAGATTAATGAAGGCCATGCGTTCTCAATTATTTGCTGTCTGTGAATAGCAAATAAATAAAACTTCAAGAGCTAATAGCAATTTTGAATACATTGTAAATTCAATATTATTAAAATTGGGATGGAATCCCTGAAATTGTTTCATATTAAATATGGTTAGCGTTCTTTCATTATGTTTTGTATTGAAGTTAATAATTACGAATTGTTATGGTTTTCTTTTTCTAATAACCATGGTTTCCCTCCATGGTATCTTTACCTTGTCGTGGTGGAGTGGCTTACGTGCTTAAATGATCCTGAGAGCTATGCCGGCGGTAGCATTGCTGCCGATAGGGTTACCCATGCCGGACTGGTCGAAGGTGATAAGCCAGACGAAAAAAGTACCTTGGTCGAAAGAGTGACGATCTTTCACCGTAAAAATACAACCGTCAAGAAATGCGGACATGGGTTCATCTGGGGTAAAATTTTCCGGAGGTCAAATAGTCCCCCATTCGGATCTCCGGGCGGGGACTACTTCAGGGAACCCATGCCAAAGGCTCAAACACAGGGACATGTTCCTAGGAACATGGAATGTTAGGGCTTTATACAATAGCGGGGCACTAGAGATATTAACGCGGGAATTAGATAAATCGCCCTTGGATATAGTCGCTTTACAGGAAGTTAGGTGGCCAGGAGAAGGTAGTCAGGAATCAGGAAGCTTTGCGTTATACTACGGGGGTGCAGAAAGACCTGCATTTGGAACGGGTAGTCAAAGGAGGATCCTATCCGCTATCCGAGATATTAAGTTTGTTAGTGATAGGATATCATACATCATTATAAAGGGTAAACGACATGATTTTATAATTGTAAATGTACATGCCCCCACAGAAGATAAAGATGACAAGATCAAGGATGAATTCTATGAAGAATTAGAATGCTTATTTGATAGCCTTTCACGATATCATATGAAAATTGTCTTAGGAGATTTTAATGCAAAACTGGGGCGGGAAGATATATTCAAACCAACAATAGGCAAATTCAGTCTTCATGAAGATAGTAACGACAATGGGATTAGATTAGTCACCTTTGCCACATCAAAGAATCTCATTGTTAAGAACACAACATTTCAGCATAAGGACATTCATAAATACACCTGGACATCTCCAGATGGCGAAACTCGGAACCAGATAGATCATGTATTAGTGGACAAACGCTGGCACAGTAGCATCATTGATGTTAGTTCAGTTAGAGGGACAGACTGCAATTCAGATCATCATCTGGTCAGGGTGAAAATCAGACAACGGCTATCGCTTATGAGAGGAACAAATGCTAAAGATGATTCTGTAAAATGTGAATTAAAAAACTTGAAAAATGATGAAATGCGGCAAGAATACCAAATCAAAATTGCTAATAGATTTAAAGTACTGGAATCTTCAGATGACAATGTGGCAAACGAAGAAGAAACTGATATAAATAAAGAATGGGAGGCTATAAGAGATACTATTAAATTGTCAGCATCAGAAAGCATTGGTTGTTTAAAAAGGAGGCAAAACAAGAAATGGTTTGATGAGGAATGTGCCGACATTGTAAAGAAAAGAAAGCTAGCAAAAATGAAATGGTTACAAGAGCCAAATGAGGTAAATTTAGAACAATTGGGTAGTATTAGACGGGAAACCACCAAGTTACTAAAGAGCAAAAAGAGGGAATATCTGAGAGAAAAGATTAATGATCTTGAATTGAACGCAAAAAATAGGAACATTAGAGAATTATATCAGGGAATTAGTATAGAGAAGAAAGGGTTTCAGGCTAGAACAAACATAATTCGGAATGAAAATGGGGATATGATTGCAGATTCCAGGAGTATATTAAATAGATGGAAAAGTTACTTTAATCAGCTATTAAATGTACATACAGAGCAGGACATTGAGGAGGATAATTTACAGACAGCAGAAATGCTAGTCGCAGAACCAAGTGCATTAGAGGTTGAAATGGCGATTGAAAAATTGAAGATGTATAAAGCATCAGGTTCAGATGAGATCCCAGCAGAACTGATAAAATCAGGGGGAGAAAAATTGATGGACAAGATACGCTGGTTGCTTAGTATGATTTGGGAAAAAGAAGCTCTCCCAGATGAATGGAAGGAATCAATTATCGTACCAATTTATAAGAAAGGAGATAAAACTGATTG
Organism: Diploptera punctata; assembly: GCA_030220185.1. Lineage (NCBI taxonomy): Eukaryota > Metazoa > Arthropoda > Insecta > Blattodea > Blaberidae > Diploptera > Diploptera punctata. Next base: position 135,595 of record JASPKZ010003440.1, read on the forward strand.
CAACAACTACAGGGGCATCTCATTACTTTCAACTTCCTACAAAATTCTAACAAATATATTAGTAAGCAGACTTACTCCCTATATTGATGACATTCTAGGAGATCATCAATGTGCATTTAGAAGAAACAGGTCTACAACAGATCAGATTTTTAGTATAAGACAAATTTTAGAAAAGAAATGGGAATATAATGGTACTGTACATCAACTGTACGTAGACTTCAAAAAAGCATATGATTCAATTAAGAGGGAGAAGTTATATAGTATCCTGCTGGAGTTCGGAATTCCTAAAAAGTTAGTTAGACTTATACGAATGTGTCTAAATGACACAAAGAGTAGGGTGCGTGTAGGCAAACAGTTTTCGGACACTTTTGAAATCCAGAATGGGTTGAAGCAAGGAGATGCACTATCTCCTCTACTGTTTAATTTTGTACTAGAGCATGCCATTAAATCTTTAGAGAATGAGGAAGGCTTACAACTCAATGGTATTAATAAGCTGTTAGTTTATGCTGATGATGTAGTATTATTGGCTGATAGCGAGGAGATACTAAAGGACAACACGCACACGCTATTGAGTAACACTAAAAAAATTAGGACTGGAAGTAAATATCACTAAAACTAAATATATGGTCACACGTAGAAATACATTATATAATGGAAATGGACAGCTAATGACAAATGAGGGAAATTTTGAGGAAGTGGCTGAATTCAAATACCTAGGAACAATAATCACAAATAGGAATGAGATGCACAAAGAAATTAAACATAGGCTCAATTCTGGAAACGCATGCTATTATGCATTGCAGAGACTCTTGATGTCCCAACTCCTTTCAAAAAATGTTAAACTGAAAATATATAAAACTATTATTCTACCAGTTATATTATATGGGTGCGAAACATGGACTCTTACTTTAAGGGAGGAAAGGAGATTACAGGTATTTGAGAATAAAGTACTTAGGAAAATTTTTGGACCAAAGAGAGATGAACAGACAGGTGAATGGAGAAGACTACATAATAATGAACTACATGGTCTTTATGGGAAGCCGGATATAATAAGAACAGTAAAGTCTCGTAGACTGCGATGGGCAGGACATGTTGCACGTATGGGAAATGAAAGACTTGCATGGAAGCTTCTTGTAGGAAAGCCAGAGGGAAAACGCCCAGTTGGTAGACCAAGAATGAGGTGGGAGAATAACATTAACTATGATTTGAGGGAAGTAGATTACACAGGAAATGATTGGAAAGCATTAGCTCAGGATAGGGATGTATGGAGAGCTTATGTCCGCGCGGCCATGAACCTACGGGTTCGATAGTGCCAGTGAGTAAGTAAGTAAGTAAGTAAATAACCATGGTTTATTGCTATTTTACTGTATATACATATTATTTCTTGGATTATTTATTATTATTATTATTATTATTATTATTATAGTAGTAGTATCACTGTTTTAGAATTGAAAATGGCACGTCACTACACAAGTGGAGAGGTTGCTGACATCCATTTACAGGTTTCCAGCTAGACATCAACCTCATCAAACAACATTTCAAATGTACCTGATACTGAATGTCTCGCAGTTCAGAGATCAGATACTGGCGCGAGAAGAACAACCCAAACTCCTGCCTTTGAAGAAGATATTAGAAACTATTTTTGACAATCCTTCTAAAAGTATCCGTTCAGTTGTATGTGTCTTGAAAGTAATCAAACTTTATCCCGTTTCATCTTCATAAGGTGCAGGTCCCGGAACCAGAGAACTTCGGAAATCGATTCAATTTCTGTAATTGGATATTGGACCGATATGACAAACTCCTATGCTCTTTTCTCACTGACGAGGCCAGTTTCACCAAGATATGGTCTAATTCTGAACCATAGAAACAGTCGCCTCTGGGATTATGTGCAGCCTAATACACTCGTAGAAGGAAACAATCAGCACAGATTTATATCAACTTTTGAGCCGGCACATAGCTAATCATATTGCCATGGGATGGAGAGGGTTATTGCTGCGCAGGATTCTGATGGAATTTCTTTAAATAAACATCCCAGATGTTACGCAAAATTTCCAAATTAGTTTTATTTACTTCACAGAATTTCACTGATACTTCACAAATAATTTGTTGCTAATAATGTATCTTGCTTCACAATTTATCTGATTGTTCTTTCAATCGCTGACGGCTTCACTTAAATTATCTTCTTGTCTTCGTTCTTGAGTTCACCTCACTAGTCTACTATTCAGTCGCGACTAGCTAGTCCGAAATTTTGCTACTGCTTATATATATGTAGCAACATTCCGGGCCGTACAGTCGAGAATGTTCCTCAGTGAAACCCTGGAGAGTCTAATAGTCAATTTTTTTAGAATCGACATTCCTAGAAAAAGCTTTTCCTCGAAAGCACAAACTAGATAGATCGTTTGCTGGCTGCGCACGGCCTGAATCTAACTCCTATTTGGTTTATAAGTAGTCCTGCTGCCCCCCTGCGAAATTCAAAGGCGATCATTTAAGCAGCTCCTCTATATGCCGCCAGTGGATCCAAATGAACCGTCATCATCTTCCCTCTAGGTTGACGTTGAATCCTGTAGATAACATCGTTGATCCTCTACACAAATCGGTATGGGCAGTCCCAGAGTTGGCTAGTCGGTCGTAGCGCTCCTTTCTCCTGTGTCTGGGTCAGGCCACATGCAGATCACATCGGGGATTTCTTCTGACTTCCAGCAGCAAGTCTCTTAGGGGTTGCCCACACGGGGTAACCATTGTACCTGATCCAGCTGGAATCACCTCTTCTTCTCAAGATGAGTCCTGCGGACGGCTGGTCTTCGACCCAGGTCTTTGAGTAGCACTTCGCCTTGCCCCCGAAGCGTATCACCCGTCGACTAATGTATATTGTAGCGTCAAACGTCCTCAAGGCGTCAAGACAACTTGATGTCCTCAGAAACTCCGGCGACAAACGCCCACCATCGTATCTTCCTGCCGCCCCTATGGCAGACATCAGGATAAACCTTCCTCCTCAACTGATATATCTCCTGGCGTGGTGTCCTTTCGGTCAATCCTTCAATTACCTTCGGGTCGCACGATGGACCAGTTCACATCTTGTGTTGACGAGCACTCGGCAGTGCTGGCCATGAATCCATCCTTCGACAATGAGTCCATCGTCACTTGCTGTCGTTTAAGGCAATTAGCACGAAGCAGGGGCGGATGTTGATGTCGATGGCCCTCTCTTTTCGTCTATCCATTGTTTCTTTTATTACTTTCTTGCGGGCCTAGGATTTGCAGTCTCGCATCAGTTGTCCAAACTCCCCATTAGTTCCAGCAGGCCGGTCTTCTTTCCTTCGATGCTGGACTGGTGGTGGTGACGTCGGCGTCCCTTCCTCATTCCGGATCATTGTTGCCTTTCCGTAGCGGGCCTAGGGTCACAGTCCGACATCAGGTGTCCAGTCTCTCCATAGTTCCAGCAGGATAGTCTTCAATAGACGTTACGCTTGATTGGTGGTGAGCGTCACCTTTCGACGTCGACTGTGATCAAGTGTCGCATATGAGACAGCTTCGGTTGGTCAATATGGTGGGAAGTCTCCTTAGCCGCCTCCTGCTCAAAAAGCGTCATTCAGGACAACGTTGGATGGCGCGATATTCCAGCAGCAGGTGTGTGAAATTTGCTCTCACTCAAGGAAAATCGTGTCCCATTCGATAACAATCGTAAGAAATCTGAAACCCCCTTACAAATTCTGTATTTTGACCTGCGTGGCTCAACAATAAAATTAAAAAACTGGCATAAAGTCATATACAGTTGTCTTAGCCGACTACACTCCTATTGGAATGCATACCTGAACATGTTTAGAAAATTAAAAAACACTGTAGCCAAATTTGAGGCGAAGTGAACTCTTTAGATCATATGCCACGTGTGATAAAGCTAGTGAAAATTCTTCTCAATAATTGCAAGAATAAGCGAAAAGAAAAATGAACATAAGCATTCCTGGACATATGCCCCTAACTGAATGCAAAAAGTGAATGACTAATGCGAGGTCTTATGGTAAAAGTTCCTGCTTCTATATTTTTTACTCTGGACTTCCCAATTAATTGTGAGAAGGCGCTTTGTGCGCCGTCATTTAACTTTAGCTCAAGAGCAGCGCTACCCAACAAGACGCCCTATGAGATGTGGATCGAGGAATCACCGAAACTATAAAAAAATCTCCAGATATTTGGATCTCATGCTTTTGTCTACTGAAAGGAGGATTTTAGGAAAATGGGCCTTAGGAGTCTTAACGGCTCTAAAAATGTAAAAACTTACATTGTCAATATTCGACACTGATGACAATGAAAATGAGTCAAATTCTGAAGATGCACAAAAACACAGATGACACTCAAAAGAGTTTTTTTCAAGCAATAGTGACTAGTTGTATCTGATAATAGTTAGTTTCACTATGTAACAAAATATAACCTATTACAAGTTTATCATTAATAGTTTACATATTCAAAAAGGAAGAGAATAACTTGTTTGTAAAATGATAGTTGCATAAATCTACAACACCCCATAAACACTGCCCTGAAAATTTCAAGCCCAGAATTTGCTCTCTTAAACATAAGATAATAACAATAATAATTATTATTATTATTATTAGTATTATTATTATTATTATTAACAAAATGACAATATTGATGATTCTGAAACTGAAAACGACACACCTATGTCAAATACAAATACCTTCGAGGAAGACAATATTGCCAACAAAGACAAACACGCATTGGCTGAGCAGCTCCACTCACCTAGAGTGAAGTAGTTAAGAGTCGAAATAACAATTCACTATGGAAACAGAAATTAATAGAGAAATACCATTTTTATATTTAATTTTAAGAAGGAATGAAGAAAATAAGAAAGAATTTGGAATATACAGAAAGAAGACACATATAGATAACAATAAACCTTCAAGTTTTAATCACATAGCTCACAAAGATACAGTTTTCAATAGCTTGACACATAGATTAGTGAACATACCCATGAAGAGAGAAAATTATTAAAAAAAAGAAAAAGAATACGTAATCAATGTGGCTACAAATAATGGATTTGAAGAAAGAATGATACACAAGAAAATAAACAAGTTCAAAAGACAAATTAATCAAAGTATGTTTCTAAAAGAAAAAGAAACAAACAAGATTTAAGAAATTCACATATAAACCATTGCAGCACCATAAGTTTTTTTTTTTAATTTCAACATATGATTGGCCCTGAAAACCGACTTCAGCATCATTAGATTAATTGGATCCAATAAAAATGGAAAAATAGAAGAAGATAAATTAAGGATTTATCAGATTAATACTGTGGAAAACAAAGAGAAATTTAAAAACCGGAGTGAAAGAACATCTCAGGAATGTCATAAATTGGGAAGTAGAAAAATCTGCAGTAGCCACCTATGCATGGTCAGAAAACATCAAATCGAAAGAAAGGCCAAATTAATTAAACAAATATAAAAAACCTAAAGAGCTCACGGTTTGGGAAAAAAATCTATATTAAAAAAAGAAAAGGAAAATTAATTAATTTTGAAATTCCTGGGGAAAGTACTTAGATTTCAAGGTTCTTCAGTCTACCAACAGAGGCAGCTCTTGAAGACGACATAACAATGGTCGTGAAAGTACTAAGGTGGGAACCTAATTATGTCCCAAAAACTGGTCTAATAAGAAGAAGGATAAGAGGTGAGGTGATAAACTTTCTTAAATAAATAATACCTCATAATGTTAATTCTTAAAAAGTCAATAGAGTGTATGCTTGCAAAAGTAAGACAGCCCAAGAAGTTTGTTCTCTCTATTCAACAAGGTCATCACCTGTGACAGTCTGATTGAAGGTATCATTAGAAGGTGTCAATTCCAGTGGTCTGGAGGTTACCATGCTCACTGCTGGTTCTGAGGTTGGGGGTTCAAACGCAACAAGATCAAACATATTTTTCAGAGTGTAAAAAAATACTGAGCATGGATTCCTTCAGAAGGAAACTAAAAGCCAAGAATCCTGTGTCATATATTTAAGGCACATAAAGAATATTAAGCCTGAAAAAAGAGGCCTCTTAGAAAAATCCGTTGGTCCTTTCACATCCAGATATGAATTACAATATTAATGACCTTTCCTGTTAAATCAGGGCTGTTAATAAGTGTCCAGTAGGTGTGAAAAGATGCCCTGCTCCTCTTATTCAACATATGTCAGATAGGCTGACAAGGTAAGACACTGTTACTCGCTTGTCAGTTGTGTTGTTTCATTGGGAGTGCGCCTGATGCAGGTACGAGGGGAGGGAGTCTTTTCACACCTAGTGAGCAAGTTTTAACAGGTCTGAGTTAAACTATAAACCTCCTTAAACAGACCATGTTCAGAATAAACACTGGGTTAGCAAGACTCAGCAATAGCTCATAGAACTAAAGATATGTAGAAGTGGCTTAAAGACAAAGTTCCAGGGTTCATAGCATATCAAGATTGACCATCTTCAAAGACAGATCTGAATCCACTTTTTTACCACTATGAGACATTCTTGAGAGTAAAGCATGATCTTCACAATCTAGAAATCTGGAGGACCTAAAACAAAATTTGGACCAAAGAGTGCAGAATTTAGACAGAAATGTCATATATGCCTCTACTGATGATTGGCTGCACCATTTGAAAGCTGTGTAGCAGCCAAACGGAAACATTTTCAATAACTACCTAAGTTGTAATCACAACTAACTCTCTGGAACTATCAAACTCAAAGGTTAATGACTGCACATCCCTATTCTGAGCTAATGTTTTCCAATCTTTCCCTGTATAATTCACCTCCTACAAATAATGGCTAATGTTATTCTCCCTTCTCATTCTAGGTCTGCCTACTGGGCATTTTCCTTTTGGTTTTCCTATAAGTGTCCAGTAGGTGTGAAAAGATGCCCTGCTCCTCTCATTCAACCATATGTCAGATAGGCTGACAAGGTAAGACACTGTTACTCGCTTGTCAGTTGTGTTGTTTCATTGGGAGTGCGCCTGATGCAGGTACGAGGGGAGGGAGTCTTTTCACACCTAGTGAGCAAGTTTTAACAGGCCTGAGTTAAACTATAAACCTCCTTAAACAGACCATGTTTCAGAATAAACACTGGGTTAGCAAGACTCAGCAATAGCTCATAGGACTAAAGATATGTAGAAGTGGCTTAAAGACAAAGTTCCAGGGTTCATAGCATATCAAGATTGACCATCTTCAAGACAGATCTGAATCCACTTTTTTACCACTATGAGACATTCTTGAGAGTAAAGCATGATCTTCACAATCTAGAAATCTGGAGGACCTAAAACAAAATTTGGACCAAAGAGTGCAGAATTTAGACAGAAATGTCATATATGCCTCTACTGATGATTGGCTGCACCATTTGAAAGCCTGTGTAGCAGCCAAACGGAAACATTTTCAATAACTACCTAAGTTGTAATCACAACTAACTCTCTGGAACTATCAAACTCAAAGGTTAATGACTGCACATCCCTATTCTGAGCTAATGTTTTCCAATCTTTCCCTGTATAATTCACCTCCTACAAATAATGGCTAATGTTATTCTCCCTTCTCATTCTAGGGTCTGCCTACTGGCATTTTCCTTTTGGTTTTCCTATAAGAGATTCCATGCCTCTTTTATAGCAACATGTTCTGCCCATTACAGTCTACAACACTTAACTGTCTTATAAATCTGGTTTTCCATAAACAACATGCAGCTCACTGTTATGTAAAACCAGCCATAATGGCTGGGGAACCCAACATGCTAATGACATGTCACCCCATACTATATCTCTGTGTTAACAACATGTAGATGTGAGGATAATAGCTGGCTGGAAGGTTAAGGATCTTCCAGAAGTTGGTATTTTCACTGCACGTAGTTTTCTCCATTCAGTTTGTCTCTTTGGCCCAAAAGTTTTCCTAAGAAATTTATTCTCAAATATTTACAATCTTTTTTCCTCCCTTATATTAAGAGACCATATTTCTTACCCATATAACTCGAAGAATAATCATTGCATACATTTTATCAATTAAAGTCAATATAGTGTAAGCTTGCAAAAGTAAGACAGCCCAAGAAGTTTGTTCTTGCTTTAGTCCATTGTGAATTTCAAAAGTATCTGAAAACTGTTTGCCTACCCACACCTTACTCTTCTTACCACATGTCCACAATCACATAAATTTAACTATTATATGAAAAATCACTATGAGGTTTAATTAAGATTAAAATTAAAATATTTATACCTCGTATCCAGTCTTCCAATAAACTGGTTTGAATACCTATGCGGTTTCATCTCCAGTAATTACACACCCGATGTTCTGTCGTCCAGGAGAAATTACTGAAGATAAAACCGCCTAGGTTTTAAAACCAGTTTAATTAGAAGACTGGATATGAGGTAAAGTGTAAAGAATTTTAATTTAAATCTTAGATCTTACATTCACATAACTTTTTAGGAATTTTCAATTATATCAGGATATGAAGCCAGATATTTACCCATATCATAATAATAATAAGAGATTATTTCATTTTAATATAGCTCTTTTATATTTTATTTTAATTTTACAGGAAACCTCATCAAATAGCATTAATATGAATATGGACAGAAATTCATATTTTTATATCATAAATAATTGAGCATAAGTTATTGTTTTAAACTTTTATAGGAATAAATCACTGAGGTTTAATTTAAAATAAATAAAATGTTTCATACCTCTCCTCATAATTTCCTCTAATCCATTAATAATGAGAGGTATAAAACATTTTAATTCATCATAAGTTATTGTTATCGATACAGTTTGGTTCTGAAAGATTCTAGAATCAGTTGAGAATTTGAAAGATTTTGAAATATTAACAGTGTCCATATATGAAGTGATCGGGTAATTTGGAAGTGAGTTGGCCAAAGGACTCATGGCCAGATTCATTAACCAATCACATTTGAATTGATATAAAAAGAATTTTGAATTCTGGGAGGAAAATCCTCCATGATGCCAACAGTGCACTGCAAGCAGTCATGGTGACCAGTTGAAGTATTAATGGTCACACACATTTTATAATATATTAAGAATAATTAAATGAAGATAAGATAGTGCATCATTTGATAACACATTAATATGAAATATAAGTGCATCAAATTTTAATAATAAATAATAGTTTTAAAAAACTAAAACAACTCGCTTTATCAGAAAACCGAAGAAAAAAATGAAAAATAATTTTAATTTCCAACACGCTTGGGATAAATAATTTTACCATCAAAAGCATGAATGCTCTTTATCAATTAATATATATGATTATAAACAGATATTGGTAAAAGTAAAGTCTCTAAGAAGAAAATGTAAAAATCATACAAAGCACCCCACACTTTTGATGGTAAAATATTTATCCCAAGCGTGTTGGAAATTAAAATTATTTTTCATTTGCTCTTTATCAATTAATATATATGATTATAAACAGATATTGGTAAAAGTAAAGTCTCTAAGAAGAAAATGTAAAAATCATACAAAGCCCCCACACTTTTGATGGTAAAATTATTTACCCAAGCGTGTTGGAAATTAAAATTATTTTTCATTTTTTTACTTCGGTTTTCTAATAAAGCGTGTTGTTTTAGTTTTTTAAAACTATTATTCATTTTTTATTTTTTAGTTTTAATATCTTACAGAATAAGATAAAAATGTAAATATCTTTAAATTCGATACTATTGTAGTATGAGCTAAAAGTAATACTCTTCTAAAAAAAAACCTCCCACCCGGATTTGAACCAGCGACCTTTAGATTACTGAAATTATATACCACTATAGTTCACCGCTCTACCAACTCAGCTCTTACAATGATTGACTAAAAAGTCGAAAAGTCAGCAACCTATTATACCAGTTTTAAATTTTTTTATTTTCTGATGATTCTGGCCCGGATTTTAGAAACAAAATATGACATTATTGTATTGTCACGGGTCCTTTACAAGTACACAAAGTTTCACATCAATCCAATCCAATGTTTCTATGTGGGTGAAAATCGCATTCAAAAATTCCGTTTCATATATACAAAGACACTTTTTTTTTTATTTTCTGACGATTATGGCCAGGATTTTAGAAACAAATATGAAATTATTGTATTGTCACGGGTCCTTTACAAGTATACAAAATTTCAAGTCGATCCAATGTTTCTAAGTAGGTGAAAATCGTGTTCAAAAATTCCGTTACATAGATACAAAGACACTTTTTTTTGATTTTCTGATGATTCTGGCCAGGAGTTTAGAAAATAAATATGAAACTATTCTATTGTCATGGGTCCTTTACACGTATACAAAGTTGCAAGTCGATCCAATGTTTCTAAGTGGGTGAAAATCATGTTCAAAAATTCCGTTACATAGATCCAAAAACACTTTTTTTTATTTTCTGATGATTCTGGCCATGATTTTAGAAACAAAATATGAAAGTATCGTATTGTCACTGGTCTTTTACAAGTATACAAAGTTTCAAGTCGATCCAATGATTTTAAGTAGGTGAAAATCGCATTAAAAGATTCAGTTACATAGATAGATAGGCACAGGTCAATCTAATATAAAGCGTGTAAAAAAATTATATATTTTGAATAACTTTTGTCAATGTGATTTAGTCACCAATAATTATTAGCATTTCTTGGATAACGGAAATGATTTGAGTTTAAATATACAAAAGTGAATAACTTAGAGAGTGAAATAGAAAAATATTTAAATAATATACATAGTATAATATTTAGGTGCTCCTAAATAAAATAGTTTGAGCAACCGTTAACCTCTATTTGATAGTCATGTGATAATGGTAAAATTCTATCCAAAAAGTGAAAAGAATTAGTGCAAGTTTAATAGTTAATAAAATAACGATACTTGAAAATAAATAGTGACAATATTTATTTAAACTCAAATAGTGTTATAATTTCAAGTGACAATCCTTTTTGTGTCTCCTGTGTTCCTCTGAGAAAGAGATATTTCAGCCGTGGTAACCCAGCATCGAACCCTAGACAACCTACGAAGGATTCCACCACCTATTTCTACAACAACGTGGTACAATTACTACTTCAGATACTATACAACTTCTCACTCTTGATTGAATCATAATGCCATTTTGAAGAATACGTAGACTTGATCATATTCACATTTCTTTTCTAGAACATGTATATACCAAAAATCTTACCTATTGTAGACCTATTTCCTCTAAATCTAGATTGATGAATCATCTATTATATCATAAATTGTAGTTAAAAATCGTGTGATAATTTGTACAATAATGTCATTCTTTGTTGTGCTACTGATACTAACACTTAAATTTGTGACAGACTTAAAATGTGCAATTTTTAGGAGGCCTATCTTAGATGAAGGTAAATGGAAAATGCAAATGTAACTAAAATTCTATTTTCCCAAAAATGTTTGTATGTTATACATGGCTTCCAAATGTGATCATTAGCTTTGAAGCATAAACAATTATCTAGCATAAAATAACAACTTGGGACCACAGAATCAGCAGTAAGAATGTAGGATGTCACAAGATTCATTCAAAAAAATGGGATGCAGTGATGTGGACGAGGTGAGCAAATTACGAGAAATGTGAAATGATCTAGAACAATTTTTGGAAAAAGTCGGTTATATGTCTCAGACGAATTCTTCTAAGTTCCACAGAATCACAGTGCACATGCGCGAGTTGTAGGAGCTGCTGTAATGGTTAATATAGCCTCCGGTAGATGGCTCTGCAGTCGGCGTTACCAACTTTGGGAATAAATTTCCAAATGCAAAAAAAAAAAAATGGATGTTAACTAATTTGCAATTTTCTAACCAAAGAAAACAATGTACATGCATATTATTTATTCCCAAATGCTTAAAAAAAATGGACGTAAACCAACTTCCCATTTCCTAACGTAACAAAGCAATTTACATGCTTACTATTTAATGAACTATAAACTAATTTTACGTACAGTAACACTAAATATGGTTTGAAATTATTTTCAAATGGTGGCAACGTTGGAACAACATGGGAAAGTAATGTATCCACGATCATGTTTTACGTAAATATATAAATAAAAATATTGTAAAGAAAGCTTGAAGATCATTGGAAAATGTTTAAAACAGTACAAAACGTGTTTACAAGTGTTTAGTGCATCAGTGGCATAAGAGTGTAAGTGTAGAATTGTGAGAGACATAAAACCTACCACATCCAAAATTTTTTTTAATAAATGATGGAAACAGTGATCTATATGTGGTTATGCATATAGTGAAGCATATCATATGTAGTACAAGTATGTATACATATAGCAGTGATCTAAGGGATGTAACATGTTACTCCTTGGGTATAGCTCACCTAATAAGTCAATATCAAGATATGTCCTTGCATTAGGCAGCAGAACAGGTGGTCAAACTCTGTCTTACTCTGCCTCTCTCATAAGTGAGTAACGGAGTGCAACCACAAAAATCTCTTTGTAACGGTAACAAAAGCTCAAGAATAAGAAATCCCAGAATTATCACTGTGAGTACAGAGGATGAAGTCACTCAGTGTTCATGCCACATAAGAAATGTTTATTGGATGCAAGAAGCTGTACGTTTCTCAATAACCAAAGGAATTTCTTATTTCACAAATAAACATTTATTGTTATTATTATTATTATTATCGAAATATAAATCTATAAAACATTCAAAAGTCATTCCATACAAATCGGCAAAAAATATAAAACTGAACTCACATCTTTAAAAGTTTACAATTTTTATAGTAAAATGTTATGGTGTATTGAACACCTATACAGTGAAAGCTTCTTATTCACAGGAGATATGTTCCGCAAATATGCCACCAGAAACCACAAATATGGAATGGTAATTTGTATGGGTATATAGGGATATGTTCTAAGGTTACAGAATAAAATTAAAATTGTCAAAATAAAATCCATTAATGAGAGATTTTCAACAAATTATATTAATTATTACTGGTCAGGTTTAGACAAGAATTTCAAGAACTTTGTAATTTTTTCTTGTTTTACCACTTTTAAAAGGTCTTTCAATTAAGACTGATATTCAGCGGTGAATTCTGCGATAGAATTCCTTATTTTGGCTTTGGATTTCTTGATTCATTAACATTGAAACAGCATAATATAGACACAACGACTCATTAACCATTTCTATTTTTACTTTAAGCGGCAAGACTGCTTTTTTTCACTTCGGAACTAATTTTCTTTCCTTTTACTCAAAAGTATTTGAGAATAAAGTTCTTAGGAAAATTTTTGGACCAAAGAGAGATGAACAGACAGGTGAATGGAGAAGACTACATAACAATGAACTACATGGTCTTTATAGGAGCTAGATATAATACGAACAGTTAAGTCTCGTAGACTGCGATGGGTAGGACATGTTGCATGTATGGGGAATGAAAGACTTGCATGGAAGCTTCTTGTAGGAAAGCCAGAGGGAAACGTTCCGTTGGTAGACAAGAAAGAATGAGGTGGGCGAAATAACATTAACTAAGATTTGAAGGGAAGTAATTTTATATACAGGGAATGATTGGAAAGCATTTGCTAAGGATAGAGATTATGAAGAGCTTATGATCCACACGTGGCATCATGAACCTATGGGTTCAATTAGTGCCAGTGAGTAAGTAGTTTTACTCGACATTATAAAAATAGGCAACCAAGCAGAAGAGACACGTATATTCAATCAAAGTTATTACAAGGAATGACAAGTTGAATCAATAAAACACCAGATCGTGACAAAGGGCGGCATTTATCAACGGACATTTTAAGAGCTCATGAAATACTGGGGCAGTGGCTTTTAACAAACGAACTTGAGGCTTAGTGACAATAAGGTTTGTTTTACTTTGATTATTAATTTGATCCATTTTGGTTTATTTTTGAATCACTCTTTGTAAAAGCTTCGCCTTAGGCACGTGCCTTGCAGCTAGTATAAAAAAGCAAAAAGTGATGCCCAATGCGCTTTTAAGTAAAGGCATATGATCCTTCTTGCTTCTACTTATAGCGACAGGATATGCAAATAAACAAATTTTTAGTTACAAATACAGGAACTGGGTGTCAAATTTTTAACTGGCGAATAAGCGAGACTTGATAATGCTGTACTGAATAGATAGGGGCTCAGTTTGATATACTGTAATCTAAAGAATAATCGATTTATCAAGTCTATTATATTCTTAAGAAGCCTTTTGTTTCAAATGAATTGCTTAAAGCTAACAACTTCCTGAACATGAAAGGATATTATATTATATATAGTTTTATATGCACTAACATTTGAAAATTAGTATGCTGAATTTACATTTTTCTAAACGGCATAAATTCATTTAGGTGGAATTTTTTATCACTCACCTCATATTTGTTCTTCTTTTTGACTATAAACTAGTTAGGGAACATAGTTTCTGTTCCATCCTCAGTATCGTCACGACCATTGTTCTGTCATCTTGAAGAGCCATCCTTCATTCCTTCCATTGGCTGACTGAAAAACCTCGAAACCAGGTCATTCTCACCAGGAATTTCAAAGTTCATAAATTTCTTCTTTTGAATGTAGATCTTTTCCCAAACGGTAAGTTCTTTTGGTTTTTCTATTTGTTTTAATAATTTAGCTTCTTTCTCGATAAGATGTTTTTCAGACCATGCATGGGCAGCCACTGCAGATTTTTCTACTTCCCCTTTCTTGACATTCCTGAGATGTTCTTTCACTCTAGTTTTCAAATTTCTCTTAGTGTTTCCCATGTAGAATTTCTCACATTATTCACATTTAATCTGATAAATCCTTGATTTGTTTTCTTCTTTTATTTTTTTCATTTTTATTAGGTCTAATCAATCTACTGATGCTGTAGTCATTTTTGGGTACTAACCTTATGTTGAAATCTTTAAAATTTTTTTGAAACTAGTGGTGTTTTAATGGATGATATGTAAATTTTCTGAATTTTACATTTTCTTCTTTTACTTTTAGAAGAGTGCTTTGATTAATAATTTTTTTATTTTTGAACTTGTTTATTTTCTTTTCAATTAATGTACAATTGACCATTTTAATCATTTTATATAAATACATAATAACAAGTTAATCTGTACTGAGCAACTATTGTCTGTTATTTTTATTCATTACTAGATGAAAGGAAACCTCATAAAATATAATTTCCGCATGGAAATAAATTGATGTAAATTCTAAAATACATTTAGTGTTATTGGAGTACATTTCATTGACAGTACTAAATTCAATCTACATGAAGATAGTAACAACAATGGGTTTAGATTTATCAACTCTGCCACATCAAAGAATCTCACTGTTAAGAGCCAACATTCCAGCATAAGGATATTCATAAATACACCTGGACATCTCCAAATGGCAAAACTTGGAACCAGATAGATCATGTATTAGTAGACAAATGCTGGCACAGTAGCATTATCAATGTTAGATCAGTTAGAAGGACAGACTGCAATTCGGATCATCATCTGGGCAGGTGAAAATAAGATAACAGCTATCACTTATGAGAGGAATAAACACTAAAGATGATTCTGAAAAATATGAATTAAAAAACTTCAAAAAGATTAAATGCTAGTCGCAGAACCAAGTGCATTAGAGGTTGAAATGACGATAGAAAAATTGAAGATGTAAAGCATCAGGTTCTGATGGGATCCCAGCAGAACTGATAAAATCAGGGGGAGAAAAATTGATGGACAAGATACGCCAGTTGCTTAGTATGATTTGGGAAAAAAGAAGCTCTTCCAGATTAATGGAAAGAATTGATTATCGTACCAATTTATAAGAAAGGAGATAAAACTGATTGCAACAACTACAGGGGGCATCTCATTACTTTCAACTTCATACAAAATTCTAACAAATGTAGACCTATTAGTAAGCAGACTTACTTCCTATATTGATGACATTCTAGGAGATCATCAGTGTGGATTCAGAAGAAAAAGGTCTACAACAGATTTTCCATCTAGTGACAACTCTCTAAAAGTTTACACATGTGCATTGTTATTCTGTAGGACTTGGGAAATTATTAGGGAAGATAAACTAAAGTTTTTCCAATTAATTTTTTCAAGTGAAATGTACAAGCTTATATTCAAAGCAAAAGGGTTGTAGAAAGTAGGTTCCATCAGATAATTGATTTAATACATTCTCGGCTCAACTGCACTTCTACTAGCGCTTGATTTTTCACTTATATTGTTGTAAACTATAGCTCTTCTTCTGTATTTACTAACATTATTTCATATTTTAAACTTTTTCAAACAATTTTATAACATTATTAGACAATTTTGAAGTATTTATTTAAATATGCAAATCACAATATTATGACACTGTTAGACAATATTGTGATGCTAACTGCTATTTTCTCCACAGAGTATATTACTTAGTCTATGATTTTTTTATTGCTGTTTTAGGTTATCGCTTGTTGGATCAGCGTTAGGGAGTGATAAGTAAGTGTACACCCATTTTTAATAAATGTTTGGTAACTTTAATATTATTAATATATTTTTTAACATAGATTTGGGGATTTATTGCAAATATTGGTCATTTAAATTTCATAGCGACGGATAGTAATCGAGGATGATAATTGATGTGGTTCGATTGTGGGTGCATGTGCACTGTTGTTCTATAGGACTTCGAAAATATTTCACCCTAGTTTAAGTGCAGTTTTTCCATATTCTCTTTAGTGGAAAAACTTTAGTTTGATTTCCACCAAAAATTTTCTAAGTCCTACAGAATAACAGTGTGCATGCCCGTTGATGCTAGGTGGAAGCTCATATCATAGAACCTACAAAAAGTTCATAGAGTAGCTAGATGAAACCACATAGTTGTGAAATTGATATGACCAATCTTTTGCAATAAATTCCCAAGCATTTATTAGAAATGGATGTACACTTACTTCTCCCTTCCTAATCTAACAAAATTAATTACATGCATATTATTTAATGAAGTGTTCACTATCACTAACACTAACCTAACAAAATGAATTTCTTGAAATATGGTGTGGAATTAATTGCGAATGTTGGTAACACCATTTTCACTGATATCTTGTGGAAGTTACATCAAGCATTCTCATATTTCGTGCATGCACACTGCAGTTCTGTAGAACTTTGAAGAAATCATTGCATACGTAGATATAAACATTTAATTGTAAAAAAAAAGTTTAAAATAGTACAAAATGTTAGTAAAGACAGAAGAAGTACGGGTATGTAGAGCAACAGAATTACAAAAATATAGGTATGGAAAATAAAGTGAAATATATCTACAGTTGATCCTAAAGACTGTTTATTGCTCGTGAGAAATCCGATCCAACGGCACTCTCAATCGCTCTTGCTTGCATTCTACTCCTACACATGCATTTGGCATTCCTTTCCCATGCCAAGTGTCTCTGTAGAAGCAACACGACTGGGAAGCTTGAGGAATGAGATTTGAATTGGATTGGATTTGACCAGCTCTAAGCAGCAGCCATTGCCTTTCATGGGATTACACAGCTACATTTATTTTTGTTAATTTATTTAAAAAGACTTTAATAAACCCAACGCAATTTTCTTGAAGAAATTAAATTAAAAAATTTAATTAAAATTGATGCTAAACGTTGAACTCACCTGTATAGCATGTATTATTTCAATCTGAGATAACTACTGCATATCCTTCAACTCAAATAGTATTGTAATTTTTGTAGTTTCATTTCAATAGAATCTGAAAATGATATTTATAAAAATAGTATCACTTTGCCTAACCTCAAAGTAGAGTCTATATAAACCACAAAAAGGCCAAATATTTACAAAATGTTAATAGCTATAAGCTGAAGTTACATACATTTTAATTTAATGACTGATATATCTTTATATCAATCGGCAACAAAAATTCGTCATAAAATAAAGTCAAAGTTCCCTTTAAGTCAATTAAAAGTGCATAAACATACAGGAATACAGAAAAAGCATTTTTAATAAACGTAACTACATAAACTCTTACATTAAGTACAAAAAAAACTATAATTTCTCGTCAGCTCAATGTTTCGAACTTACATACCAATGAACACACTACAGAAATGCCAATACCTAAGTGAATACCGCAAGACACGTATGAAAACATTTGATGTTTTTAAATAATTGTAAACAAACTTATTCTAATCTCATTAACGTATCCTCATTTTCGTTACTTCAATAGAACGATAAGTCTTAAAACAATTATACAAAAACTTAGAATATGATTTAACGTCACAGTGTAAACACGCCGCCAGAAATCATAATTAACAATATTCTAGTAACAGGTTGGCTAACCTGTATATACAAAGTCATGCGCTGGTCATACGTGCATAATCTGCCAATGAGAATCAAGAATAGCGCTTTTATGAATCGTCATATGCCATATCCCTCAAAATATATTATAAATATATTTTTTTTTTTGTAAATGTTAACAAGATCACTAACATCAAAATTCATAACAAATATGCCAAATTACAGCTTCATAACACATAAAAAAACTCCTGGCGCGACAGGCCTACAAGGCCCTTAGCCTACCAGCCGGCTGCTGGCCTCACATCTACAAGTGTCAATCACAGATGCAGATGATAATCAGCCAGTGTAGGGGTGACATGTGGTCAGCATGTCGAGTCCCCCAGGCGTTATAGCTGGTTTTCTCAACCTGGAGCTGCTACTTATTGTGGCTACCCAAATGCATCACGATGCTGGGTGGGCACCGGTCCCATACTGGCCGAAATACCATGAGAAAATTTCTTCCCCCATGGAGACTCGAACCAGCGCAAGTCCCATAGCTCTGAGCCAAGGCTTCCTGCCTTAACCATTCGGCTACGGCGCGGGACTTCATAACATATAGAACACATATATAATATTTAAAGTTCATATCATTCATGATAAAAAATTTACATTACTGGCATTTAAAAAATTAGTATAGTCTTGCATCAACAATCCTATAAATATTAGAAGAAATATTTTATCCTTTGTAATGACAGAAGGGGTGACAACCATATTTATTAATATCGGTTTAATACCATCCTAGTGGAATTTTCACAACTCTATTGTTAAAAAAAAAAACATTTTACAGACTAACTCACTGGCACTAGGCTATATATGTCAGTTTAATGGTATCTCCACAACTCTTTCTAAAAGTTACATTTTACAAACTAACTGGCACTACTGAACCTTGATGTTCACAGTCACACAAATATACGTTCTCCATACACCTCTATCCTGAGCTAATGTTTCCCAATCATTCTCTGTGTAATACAATACACCTCTCTCAATTCATTCTCCCTACAGCTGTTTTTCCAAGCTCCTTTTTCGTTCCATATTTGTGCCACCTGTCTTGTCCATCCATAGCAATCTATGGCACAACTGATTGTTATTATATATATATATATATATATATTGTTTAGTTGTTATTTTCTCCATTCAACTGTAATAAAATGTTTCCTAAGCACTTTATTCTTAAATGGTTGTAATCTTTTTTTTTTTTTTTTCCTCCCTTAGAGACATTTTCAGTGAGCTTAAAGTTCTTGGCTAATGGTAACGACTATGGTTATGAATTTTAGGTTTGCATTTTTTATGACAAATTAGAGATCTCTGAAAGAAAACGAGTAAGATATTGCCTGAAATTGAGAATGGGGCAATTTTATATAATTTTTCTCTTTTTTGAGACCTTTAGCCTTATATACCCCATTCTGTCCATAATCCCCTTTTCTACTTTGTGTTTACTTTTTAATATTTTTATATAACGAATTATGCCATTTCATTTACTTTGCATTGACCGATATATGAGGCACTTAGAATACAAGTGGTGTAAGTCCAAAAAAAAAATTCTCTTTTTAGATTAGTCTTATACTCTCCAGTACAGTACTTTATCAGAAGACTAGTGAATGAAGTCCATAGTTGAGTTGTACATCTTCAGTTGACAACACTTTACATGACCACTGAATCAGACATTTATTAATTCAGAAAACAAGTGAAGCAAGTCCATACTCCATGTTCTTGATGTTCTATTACACAAGCTTATAATTAATATGGATAGAAAAGAAACTTCAGAAGAAAATGAAGGTAAAATAACATTTTTACAACTTTGGAGTGCATTCATTCAATGAAAATAATGGTTTTATGTACATTTGGGATAAAACTGAAGAGGATTGATCACAGGACATCTTGCGTAGTGAAACATCTAAAACATGCAAAACATTGTAAGCATATGATCTTGTATTTTGACAGCTGCACTGGAAGAATCAGAATATAAAAATGGCACTTACAAACTACTACAAACCCCTGGTATGGACAGTGAAGTATACACCAATTTAGTGACTGGACATTCATACCTGCCTAATGACAGATTTTGGTTTGATAGAAGCAAAGAGTAGGAAAGTTACACATATTTATTTATTCACAAGACATTGTGAAGGAATCTGAGAGAAAGCATCCTTTTCAAAATAGTTAAAATGAAATAGTGACTTCTTGTCAACCAAGAAACTGGAAGAAGCTATTGTGAATAGAAAGAAAACTGTTGATGACTAAAATTGTCAATTGACTACAAATGCAATGGCTATGGTATGAAAAAATATATATATTTTCACTCAAATATAAAACCAATCTTCATCCGGACATAGAGTTCTATCAAGTTAATTGGAGAAGAATGACAAAGGAAGACCAGTGCAACAGCTATCAGAACAGGATCATCTGTACACTCAGTGACGTGCAGTTACAAATTTGGATATGCTATCTTTCATTCCTCCCATCCACCACACTTTCTTTAATCATATTCCCAGCATTTCAAACACACGTCAATCACAGCTTGCTCAAAATGATATAGAAGCTGATGACAATGATGAATGGTTCTGTGTTTGAACGTGTAAGGAAATAAAAAATAAGATAAATTCAAGAAATGGTTATGGAAAAAGTAACTTTTTTTTTACATTTAAGAAGCATTTAAATTTGTCTAATAATTTTCAGTAGACAACTATTTAAAACAGGAGTGTCCAACTTTTCTTTTTGAAAGGGGCCACTGTCGTTTGGGTGAATTGATTTGTGGGCCACATGATATTTTTTTTACCATAATAAATGGGATCTAAGGTAAACCAATTGATTTAAATATAAAATAGCTAATATATCATTATATTATTCTAAATAAAATATTAATCATACATTAAAGTTATTTTTAAAATTGAATTATATAGACTATATATTTTTTTTCATTCATAATCTAATTTCTAAAATCTAACTTGAACAATATAAATAAATAAAGTATTGCTAACCCTTGTATATAAAATATAAATTTTAGTTTAAAATTTAAATAAAATTATTATATTAAAATAATTTTTTATCTGTCTATGCAACACCTGGCACTGCTTTTCATGAACAAGGCATCCAATATCTGGTTTGATTGATGTTGTAGCAACTCGAAGCGAACTCTCCAAATGACTCAGTGATTCGCATTCTCGTTGCACACTTCACATGTTTCATCCTGGAGAACATTTGTTTGCATATGGATGTGCTACCGAAAAGTGATGCGAAACAAAGTGCATGTCTATTAGTGCCCGATTATTTTTCTCTGGGAAAGTAGTTGCGATAGAACTGTAGTTAAGTGGACACTGTTAAACTTATTCTTTAGATCTGATGCACAATGAAACTCAACGTACTCCATTTGCAGATCCTCGTCTATTTTAATGTAGAAAGAATAAGAAAACAGATTGAAACTTATAACATTCTCCTTGAAGTCTTGATATCTAATGCAGAATTTGTTTCTTAATTCTGATATAATTTCTGCGTACTTTTGAGAATATTGATTACACTTTCGTACGGCTGGGAAATGCACAGTTGTTTTTTTGTGATTCCCAAAGCCGCTATTTTGTTTCAAGGGCCTTCACGTGATCAATTGATCTTTATCTTGGAGACGTAAATTAAGTTTGTTCAGTTGTGTTGTTACATGTACCAGGAAGGCAAAATCACACATCCATTCTGCGTCTTCAATTAAACAGTAGATTTGCCCTTCTCCTCCATAAATTTTTGTATTTCTCTTTTGAGATCAAACACTCGTTTCAACATTTTGCCATGGCTCAGTCATCTTATTTCAGTATAATATCTTCTAATTCTGAATCGAGATTTTGTAAGAAAGTTTGAAATTCTCTATGTAGCAAACCATGTGAATGAATCAAATGCACTACTTTTACGACTTTCAAAGCACTATCTAAATTTAGAGATTTAGCACAAAGGTTTTCTTGGTGTATTAAGCAGTGATATTGCATTACAGAAATGTTTCCTACTTTAGCTGCCTCTGCTTGCAGTAATTTAACTAACCCTTCTCGTTTTCCTGCAAATGCAGGAGTTCCATCTAGTTACACCAGAAATTTCAAGCCAAACCGATTCAAGGTTTTGGTGACACCCCCCAATAAATCATTGGCTTTAGTGGTGCTATTAAGAGGGACAAGGGCAGCTAATTCTTCTGTAATATTAAAATTTGTATCAACTCCCCGTAAGAAAATTGCTAATTGGGCAGTATCGCCAGTATCACTACCCTCATCGAGTACCAGAGAATGGAACTGGGAAATTTGAGGCTCGGTATTTTATAACTCTCTCTATATTGAATGCTAATGAAAAAATGATTTCAAATCGATTAAATTAGTATTTAGAAACCAATAATTTACTTTCACCCAATCAAGTTGGATTTAGAGAATTACAATCAACAAATCAACAAATTGTACACCTAAGTCAAGCTATTAAAGGCAGTTTCAACAGAAAGAAGACACTCTGCAATGTTTGTTGATTTCCAAGGAGCATATGACTCTATTTGGAGATATAAATTATTAGAAAAAATGCAGACTTTAGGCATTCAAGGGAATATGCTACTCTGGATCAGCAATTTTCTCATCCAACAGTTCATCGCTACAAAGTATAATAATCACCTCTCTAAATACCAACAAAACACATCGAGGTTTACCACAGGGTTCTGTACTCAGTACCATTCTCTTCAATATTTACATTAATGATCTACCTAAGCATATAGAAAAGCTCCAAACAAAAACCCTACTTTTGCTGATGATGATGTAATATGGGTCTCCAAACCGAAAAACAAAGTCAACAATTAATAACCATAGCCCAACAATCACTAATACAGTTAGAGAATTGGACATCCCAGAAACTTAATGAAGATAAATATACAGAAGACAAATTATCAACCATTTACATTAAGAAAGAAACCACTACCCATCACTCTGAAATTGGAGGGTGAATTATTAACTCAAACACATGAAGCAAAATATTTAGGAATAACTCTGGACACAAATTAACATGGAAGAAACACATAGAGAATATATGTACAAAGATAGAAACAAGGTTACCATTATTAAAACGATTAGCAGGGAAAAAGTGGGGTTGCAACACACAAACCCTAAACACCTTCTACCAAATGTACATAAAACCTGTACTTCATTATTGTGAAGAAATCCTAGTAACTACTAAAGTGGAAAAACTTAATAAATTGCAGAACCAAATTCTCCGCCTGATAACAGGAGCCATTAAAACAACACCAATCACTGTCATGCAAATCTTAACAAATAACCCAAACATAGCATTTGAAATTGAGAAAACAGCAATCACACAGTATGAAAAATTTTTAAGGCTACCCCATAATAACTGGACCCAAAGAAAACCACAAGTATGTTTAAAATCTCAGCAAAGCTTCTTAAGCATAGTACAAGAAATCAAACAGAAATTGCAACTTCCACACTCAAAAGAAAATATGCAGATGAGAAACAACCCTCTAGAATTTTTGGAAATTGAATATAACCTTCATTTAACAGAAGACATCAAGAAATCTGAAACTCCTCCATATATTTTAAAACAAATGTCACTGGAAATAATAAACCTAAGATACCCAGCTCCTGAATGGATACATATTTTTATAGATGGCTCCAGCCTACCAAATGACGGTGGCACTGGTGCTGGTGCAGTATGTCCACTTTTTTTCCTTTTATCGTAAACTAAACACAAATTCAACAAACTTTGATGGCGAAATTCTAGCAATTTCCTTAAGTTTACAAAATCTTTTATATCACATCCAAAAATTTACAAAAGTTGTAATTCTATGTGACTCCAAAGCAGCCATTCTCGCTATAACACAAGACACAATACCCAAAAGCATCAAAATTATCGAATGTCACAAAATGATAAAACAGTTATCCCATCTACATAAAAAAGTTGTACTTCAATGGATTCCAGCCCATTGTGGAGTGACAGGCAATGAAATAGCCGATTATCTAGCCAAGAAGGGTAGCAAAATTGTTTCAAACCCAACTTCTACCCCAGTTTCCTTTCACTCTATCAAAAGAATTATCTCAAATAACTACATCAATAAACTTAGAGAAGAATACACCACCAAAACATCTGGAAAGGAATGGGAAAATCTACAAGCTTATGACATTACTACATTACAAAGAAAATCTGCAGTAGCAAACATTCAGACTGCTAACGGGACATGACTGCTTGAATAAACACCTACACAGAATTGGCATAACAGATTCACCTAAATGCCATTTTTGCAATTTAAATGAAGATATGGAAAGAAACCATCTCCTCCATTGTCCAGCTTTTGTAGAAGAGACCAGCCTTTCTGCTAAACATTGGAGTGCAAGACAGCGAATGATTTCATTATCAAGTGCTCGACATTAGATACCAACCAACCATATTGAACGCTAATTCGTCGAGCTATAGCCTGTCGCGACAAGCTCAATTTTGCAAACTGCGCTTTTTAGTCAGGGCATATAATATCAGCAACATTCTCAATGCACTCTTTAATAAACTCACCATCTGAAACATTACTACATTACAAAGAAAATCTGCAGTAGCAACATTCAGAATGCTAACGGGACATGACTGCTTGAATAAACACCTACACAGAATTGGCATAACAGATTCACCTAAATGCCCTTTTTGCAATTTAAATTAAGATATGGAAAGAAACCATCTCCTCCGTTGTCCAGCTTTTGTAGAAGAGACCAGCCTTCTGCTAAATATTGGAGTGCAAGAGAGCGAATGATTTCATTATCAAGTGCTCAACATTAGATACCAACCAACCATATTGAACGCTAATTCGTCGAGCTATAGCCTGTCGCGACAAGCTCAATTTTGCAAACTGCGCTTTTTAGTCAGGGCATATAATATCAGCAACATTCTCAATGCACTCTTTAATAAACTCACCATCTGAAAATGGTTTAGATTTTTGTAATAATTTCTGCTACTGCATAACTCGCTTTTACCAAAGATTCACCTTGAGGTGACACATTCTTACAAATTAACTGCTGTCCTGAAAGTTTAATTATAAGTTCGGATATCTTGTCTTCATGAAATTAACACTCAAATTTATCATGTGAAAACGCATGTTTGCCGTAATGTCGCTTTATGTTATATCTCCTTAAACACTGAAACTGTTTCACTGCAAATTAAACACACTGCTCTCTTGTTTAATTCAGTAAAAAATGTACTGATTTGTCGTTTTATTTGAAATGATCTACCTTCGTCTGAAACTTTCCTTTTCTTGCCACTACACTTAGAAGCCATAATTAACACTTATAGAACTCACAGAATTAATTACATTCTTCAAACCTCTCACTAACACTGACACTACAATGTGAGCGAACAATTGCAAACTGTAAACTAACTTGAAATGCACAAGATGTAATGATGATAAAACATGTGGCACACACACACCTTTAAAAGTAGTAACCGCGCAGTTAACAATGCACAGATACTTCAAAGTGATGCGCGATAGGTAGGATCATAAATAAAAATGTGGTCTGGGTGTTTCTTAAAACAGATGTGATTTCTCCATGTTTTGAATAAGGGGATGAGTAGGATGAACTTTCGCAAACACGTGTGTTGGAAACAGAAAAAATCTTGCTCTTTCAAGTTTATATATTACCAAATACAATTACTTAATAATGATATTAGACTATATAATTTACAAATATCATGTGAGCCGAATGTGATGTGACAGAGCAAATATCATTGCGGGCCACATGTGATGGGATTGAGGGCCACAAGCAGCCCACAGGTTGAATACCCCTGATTAAAAACATTATTATAACTTCAAATGTTTATTCTATGTCTCAAATTCACATGGAATAAGTGAAAGGCTGTGTTCTTTTTACAAATAAACCAAATTTTAATTTGTAAAATACATGCTGATTTTTTTAATTCACATATACCATTAATTCTCAATATCACAAAAACAGATTTTTTGGACTTACACCACTTGTACTCTAAGTGTCTCACATATTAAATTATTCATCAATATTAAATTAACTTCTCGTCAACTTGCTATAAATGTGGGAGTAGTGAATTAGTCTGATTTCAGTGAACACAGGACTGAACAAAATTTTCACTTTATTAATTTAACTGCAATTAGTAGCAGTCATTTTACATATTCTAATTGTTGACAAGTTAGCATCGAGTTTTATTCAAATAGAAATTTAAAAACACTGTAATAGGGAATAAAAATTAAATAATTATTTTTCTCAGTGCATTTCCATTTGTGAATCTAAATTGCTTGATTTGTAACAAGTTTTAGTGATCACCATGCGGAAGGTAGCTCAGTCTCAAAAATTCAAGCAGGAATGCATCAAAAGAATGTAACCTTTATATAACGCACTGTTTGTGATTCAGGAATTCCATTTCATGATAAAAGTGAGACTGTAACCTAATAGACATTTCTATTTTGAATCATCACTATTTATACTTGATAAAAAATGCATTTTCTATCTTTCTCACCTTAGTTTAACCCCTTCCTTTGCTAGGTATTTTCACATGTCCCACGCCACCTGAGCTGTAAAGGGACACAACCTATCAGGAGAGGGCTTTAAATGCTTGATCAAACACACACATTTTTTTTAACCACACAAGGACATAGAGGGATGAATGAGCAGCTCAATGCCAGAGCCATCTCTAAGACAACACATACATTTAAGACAGACACATCAGTTACTAATACATTCAAACTAAACAAGGTGAATACGATGGCCAGATGATGCACAGGGAACATTATTTTGGTGCTGTTAGAGGATATAACCAAATGTCCATTAAAAAAAATTCTCACTCATTCCTCTATTAACCGCCTTAAGTCTTCCTGACATTTATCTTATAGATGTAAAAAAAAAAAACTTCACCCAGTAAGCTTGTCCCAACAGGGGATCGAACCCGGCTGCATCTGAGGACACAACATTACATCACAAGGGTGGGCTGAAAATGCTCCATTACTTTACAAATACTAGCATTTTATTTGTGTATACTTCCAATTTCTAAATAAATAACATTTATGGGCTATGAAATAATTTGTATCTTTTCGTCCTTTTTTATTATTATTATTATTTTAGCACCTTTTCCCCTTTCTTTTTTTATGAAAATTGCACCTAAAAATCCTAAGTTTAGTAATAACTTACAGAATTTGAAAATACAATAGGAACTAATATTACGAGGTTTTACTTAATAATAAGTTCGGTCTGCTTAATTCTTACCTCATATCTTAGTTCCTGTTTAGACATATGTTTCAAGGCATGTTAGCCTCATCTTCACTAGTTACAGACTGATTTTTCCCAAGTTGTCAGCCCTGGATCTTGACTTCTGCTCCTTCTTTCTGTAGTACAAAGTATTTGCTAATTACGTTTCTCTCCCCGGGAATTTAAAAATTCATAATTCTCTCCTTGTTCTTCTGTGTGGACTTTTTCCCATATAGTGAGTTTATGTTTTCTATTTTAATGATTTTGTGTTTAAATCTATTTTCTGACCAGACGTGAGCAACTACTGCAGATTTTTCTACTTCCCTTTTTTAAAATTTCTTATGTGTACTTTGGTTCTAATGGTTAAATTTCTCTTTATTTTCTCTATATATATTTTATCAGTTATTACATTATGCATATTTTATTTGATATATTCCTGTTTTTTTTACTATCATCTTCCATTTTTGTTTGTTTAGGCTATAATCAGTCTTTCAAGCCGGAGGGTCGAGGGTTCAAGTCCCGTTGGGGTCAGGATTTTTAAATTGACCCAAACCCTCTGGCGGCACTATGGCCCTGGGGTCGACTCAGCCTCTAATGGAAATGAGTACCAGGCGCTTGTTCTGGGGGTAAAGGCGGCCGTCACGCAGGGCTGACATAAAGTGCCGATTGTCTAGAAAAAAGTGGGAGCCTTAACCTCCTACTACCCCAAGGGCCTCGGGCCTGTTGTGGGATCACTTTACTTTACTTTTACTTTACTATAATCAGTCTTTCGTTCTAATCTGATATTAATTTTTCAAAAATATTTTGGAAGTTATTGTGTGCCATGGGTGATATATTAATTTCCTGTATTTCACTTTTCTTTGGTTAAGCACTGGGCTGAAGAGATGTGAGATCGGAACAAACAAAGACTTAATCCTTGAAGGATGAGGATGATGATGATGGTTTATCTATTTAAAGAGTATTTTATTCCTTAATTCTTGTTTTTTGTACTTATCAATTTTTTTGTGTATAATTTTCTCCTCAAAACCATTTTCTTTTGCCACTTCAATTATATGTTTTTTTCTCTAACTCATAATTCTCTCTGTTCAGTGGTATATTCACCAATATGTGTGATAAGACCTGACATTTTGTGTGAAATATGGTTAAATCCAGTTAATTTAATGTAGTTATCTGTGTATGAATCTTTTCTATGAATGCCAAATTCTATTTTATTTTTTCCTCATTTTCTATGTAATTTCAGATCTAAAAATTGTAATTATTTCCTTATGTTTCTAATATGAATGTCATTGTTTTCTTCTGAATTTCTTTCTGAATTTGGTCAGAAAAAAAAACAAAATGGATTTAAACACAAAATTATTAAAACAGAAAACTCAAACAAACTCAACATATAGGAAAAAATCTACATACAGAAGAACAAGGAGAGAATTATGAATTTTGAAATTCCCGGAGAGAGGAACCTAATTAGCAAGTTCTTTGGACCACAGAAAAAAGGAGCAGAAGTCGAGATCCAGGACTGACAACTTGGGGAAAACTGGTCTGTAACTACTGAAGATGAGGCTAACATTCCTTGAAACATATGTCTAACAGGAACTAAGATATGAGGTAAGAATTAAACAGACCAAACTTATTATTAACTTACAGAATATTCATTAATAATCCCTCCTTAATAAGATCATGTATCCATACATAGAAAATACTAGTGCTATACCAGTAATTTAAATTTTCCAAATTGAGAAAAAAATCACTATTGAAGGGAACAGAAGATTCTTTTATAGACTAACATTAGCTTCCCATTGGTCCTATCATAAATAAGGCCCATCAAGTTTCCAGTAACATAACCTTTCTTCCTTAAACGTGATTTAATAATTTATTTAACAATGCAGTTGATGTTTTTCAACTTCAGTCATACTGACAAAATTCAAACTGAGCATTGAAGTTCCACCAAATTTTGCTCAGAGACGCTGTCAGTCTTCAGGGTTTTCAACAACTCTTAAATCTACGAGATTCATAGCCTCATTACTCTCTTATTTGCACATCTATTTCTGAAGGTAACAGAAAAGAAAATATATATTTGTTGGAGAGGAAGTAGTAATAAAATACTGAGAACAGTTTTGCTGTGTTTTAATAGAGTACATGTGTCACTACAAAATATACATTGATTGGCAGGGAGAGTGGGGGGACAAGGGTATGAGGCACAGTGCCCCCAGGTATTGTGTGTGGACGTTAAGTTTGGCACATGATTTGTTCACAAATTGCACAGTCAATATGACCAGACATGCATAGTTACAGCCTAATTGGCTTTCATCAAAGAAATTTTATATTTTATCTATCAATTATGTTTATCTCTGAACATAAGTTATATATTTACTGAAAATATATAATCATGAAGTAGATTCCTCTAAACAGACCAAATATTAATCAAATTTATAAGTTTAAATTACGTAATTCCTGTTAGTAAGCAATGAAGCATTAATCTCTAGGTAAATAATAATTAACTATAAATGTTCTAATTTCAATTTAAGACAAGGAGTTTTGTAAATGCAGCTGGCACTGACTGCACAGTTTGAACCTGGGGTCAGATCACAGGTCACAATCAGTCAGAGTATCGTGAAGGCACCAGAATGTGGAACTCTCCCCACCACTAAGTGCATTGCTACCACAACCTTCCATACAACAATAATATTGTTAACAGAGAGCAATATCAGTGCCACTATTACATAGTGAATGTGTCTATAGATAGCCAAATGTTTCCCAATGACTTTCTTTCTCCAAAAATAAGTTCACCTTGAAATTCTAAAAACAAATCTATATTGAACTGATTTGATTCGGAGATTCATCGGTCCACCAACAGAGGGAGGAAGAAGCAGTTCTCCTGATCGACATATTAGTCGAGAAGATATTGCTGAAAATGAAGCTGCCAGGCTTCAAAACTGGTATAATTAGAAAATTGGATATGAGGTACGATATAAAACATTTTAATTTAAATCTCAAA
Source organism: Diploptera punctata (assembly GCA_030220185.1). NCBI lineage: Eukaryota > Metazoa > Arthropoda > Insecta > Blattodea > Blaberidae > Diploptera > Diploptera punctata. The sequence continues at coordinate 165,993 of JASPKZ010003440.1, forward strand.
TCTATATTGCTGCCAGAACAACCAACAAAATAATTCCATTTTTAAACTATTCTTTATGTAGTCTAAATAATAAATAAATTTTCATCTTCCAAAATTCAACATTCAAGCAATTACTATGTTCAAAAATAAAATTTACTGAACTTAAAACTCACAGTTACTATGCTTTTCTGCTTTACTAAAAAAAAACATTAGCTCAGTTAATGTCCTTTATATGAATTATTCTATTTCAAAAGTGAGTTTCATTAATGTTACAGGATTTCTCCAAACGTACAAAAATGTTTTCTAGAAGTACAATATAAGTTCCCTTACAAATTAAAAGATTCTTTAGGTCTTCAAAATCAAATATCCCCAGAAATCTGAAAAATTTCATTCATGTATTACTATAAAAAATATATATACATAGGCCTATATAACCTAAGATTCAAAATTTTAGATTTATAATACAATTCTTTACACCTCACCTCATATCCTGTCTTCTAATTAAACTGGTTTCAAAACATAGGCAGTTTCATCATCAGTAATTTCACAATCAATGTTCTATCATCCAAAATTACTGATGATGAAACAGTCTAGGTTTTGAAACTGGTTTAATTAGGAGACTGGATATGAGGTGAGATGTAAAGAATTTTATTTTAAATCTTAAATTAAACCTCATAGTGATATTTCCTATAAGAGTTCTCTATATAACCTAACTTTGACTACAAAATATTTAATTTTAGGAAGTGATATTTTGAGGTTATTTAAATATATTATTTTTAGTCTGATCATCATACCTCAATATTAATGTTGATTTGTTCTTGAACATTAATAGAGGTAAGATGATCAGACTAAAAATATTATAATTTGACTATAAAAGCTTTTACTCATCATCTTCATCTTTTTTTCATGCTGGTAGTCCTGCAAGGACTTTTATGGTCTATAAAAGTTTCCAACCATCTCTTCCTAAACAATATCAAATATTTTATATATAGTGATTTAATCCAATTTGATGAGAGACTTATAAAATAATGCAATATGAGACTTAATTAGATTACTGCATCCCTATAAATAAGGATTTGAATTTAGACCCAATATTTGCATATATCTAGTATTATTTGCTACATCAGAGGATGATCTACAATAATCATTATACAATTTAGCAACAATAGCAAAGTATTCCATGAAAATATCTTCTGGGGGAAAAAAATAAGATTATGGACTTTTATAGAAGATAAATTATTTATCATCATCATCATCATCATCAATGATAAATTATTTATAATTTGCTTAAATAATACAATTCTGGTAAAGGGGCAAATTCTTTTAAATATCTTCACTACAAACTCATTTTTTGAAGAATTAAACTTATCAGAAAAATACCTAACTACAACAGATGTTTAGGTATACTTAATTGAGTTTTCAAACTAACATCAATACAGAAACAAACATGAATCAAATTATATAACACACTGAAAATGCCTGTCCTTATTATGACAGTGGAGCATGGAGTCTGCAAAAGTGTGACAGGAGAAGGATGACATTAGTGAGATGAGGTGAATGTGTCAAATTGAGATATAGGATCAGAGAAACTAATGAATAAATTATATTAAATAAATCATCTAAATGTAAACAAGTCTTGATTACCAATGAAATTGGTAGGATCATCTTTACAAGAATGCCTAGAACAAGAATCTCTATCTGCAGCCACTGATTCTCCGACCTTGACTTTTCACGACACTGTTGCTGATATGGATATTCAGTGGGAGTGGCCGCTTTATGTATGTGGTTATCAGACATACAGCTGACAACATATCAGCAATTTCAAACCTTACAGGCGCGCTAGGGACGCACCGTAGCATAGTGGTTAAGGCACTGCACTACAAACCGGAAGGTCAAGGGTTCGAGTCCCGTGGGGGTCAGGATTTTTAAATTGACCCAAACCTTCTGGCAGCTTTATGGTCCTGGGGTCGATTCAGCCTCTAATGGAAATGAGTACCAGATGCTTGTTCTGGGGGTAAAGGCAGCCATCACGCAGGACTGACAAGAAGTGCTGATTGTCTAGAAAAAGTGGGAGCCTTAACCTCCTACTACCCCAAGGGTCACCTGAGGCCTGTAGTGGGATCACTTTACTTTTACTAGCGCACTTTAGCTGCATCAAGAGCAGTGATTGGTTGTGGCAGACACTACAACCATATCTATATTGGCAGTAGAGGGCAAATTTTCCCTTTACCCTCGTATAACCTAAACTTCAGAGCCGGAGATATGGCAGCCCGGGTATACATTACATTACATCAACCCTATGGCATGAGATCACTGGGTCATCTAGGAAGAGATGGCTTGAGGACACCAGGATTTCATTCAGATTGTATCAATTCTTCTAGGACTTACACATGGAAGGATGATGATTCTATAGTTTTCAGTCTAACAAGAAAGAAGAAGTTTAATTCAGAATAATTATTAAGAAAGAAGAAGTTTGAAAATTGTATAACCTTTTTTCAAGGAGAAAAACTTATTTTTGGGTTGTATATCATTGATTAAAACAATTATCTAAAGTGCATTACTTTTTATCATTTTAAATTGCAGTGTCTTACTTTGAAATGTAAAATTAATTTGGTTGAAAAAAGACATAGGATAGTAAGTAATTGTGGCACTAAAAACCATCCCAACATACATACATTCTTACTGAAAACATAGGAAATGTACAGTTGACAATTTGGTAAACACTGCACTACGTGGGTGGCATTTAGCACCTGTCCACCAATAAAGTGTGTTCGTGTGTAAAGTCTTTCGATACATAATTTACATATTTTCTTGATACTGCTAATGAAACTTACTTTGGGCTAATCCTGCACTTAAAAAAACACAAAATATTCTATATCAAAAAATAAAATTCGTTTCAATTACATCTATACACAATAGTTAATTATGAGGGCGGATCGGAAAGTAACGCACAATAATTTTTTTCTGCCTTGGTATTGCAGCTAGAATGTTGAAATTTCACAGAGATATAGTTTGAAGTTTTCACTACAGATGGTATTTTTTTCTCAGGTGCACCTCTTGCGAGAGAAGCTTGAACTATGCAACAAAGATGGCGCGCATGCTAACAGTCGTCCACCTGTGAGGGACGGATCGGATCGGAAAGTAACGCACAATAATTTTTTTTTAAAAGTTTAATAGTAAAAAAAAAAGGAAAAAATCACAAATGAACTTACATCTTTTACCTACTTTTCGACATAGTCACCAACTTTCTCAACACATTTTTCCCATCGTGTTACCAGTTTCAATATGCCCTGTTCGTAGAAGTCCATTTGGTTGGAGTGTAGCCATCTGTGCACTGCTGATGCCTGCTTTGTTTCAGGCGTGTAGTGGTACGCCCACGACTCATCACCTGTGACGATTCCTTCCAGAAAGTCACTGTGCTTCTTCAGAAAGTCATGTCCTTGTGCGGTGTACCGCGTTAAGTGGTCCAAGCTTGCCATCATTCGCTGGCCCTTGTGGTCGTCTGTCAGGTTCTTAGGCACCCAGCGAGCACTAACGGTCCATACAATCATCCCCATACACGCCACGCATGTCCCTGTGAATTTCACTGGGTTTATGCCCTTTGGCCCACAAAAATCGAACAACACTTCTCTGTTCCTCACAGGTGGACGACTGTAGCATGTGCGCCATCTTTGTTGCATAGTTCAAGCTTCTCTCGCAAGAGAGAAAAAATACCATCTGTAGTGAAAACTTCAAACTATATCTCTGTGAAATTTCAACATTCTAGCTGCAATACCAAGGCAGAAACAAATTATTGTGCGTTACTTTCCGATCCGCCCTCGTATGAATTCAGAATTTTTCCCCTTACACTTTTAAGTGTTCTTATCAAGTGCAGTGTTTCAGGCATTACTAATCACTTACAATACTTTGGTAAAATTATTGGGCAATTCATATCTGCCAACCAAAACTGAAAAGTAAAAAATACAAAAAAAAACAAACAAATTAAATAAACAAATAATATTTAATTAAGTTATTTGTGTAACAAGCATTCTTATATGAATATATAATGTATATATATAATATGCAAGTGTTTGTGCTCCACACCTCCGTTCCTAAATGCATAAAATACACTACCATCTTCTAATAAAGTCTCCACAAAAAGTTCAAAACTATGATTGTTGTATATTTTACAAAACTCAAATTTGAGCAAAAAAAAGCTTAAGTAATATTATAAAATACATATCTATTACAAAAAAGAATATCTTAAATCTTTTCTTGTACAATATTCCACCATAAAATATGAACTATTATGCAATGTTCATAGCATTCACATTAGTGTAGAATACACAAATAAGCTAATTAGCAAATATTGTTATGCTATCATTAATTAATCATACACAATCCAACAACATTTAGATAGCAATATTTGAATGAACACAAAAGTTCCCCACAATAATGTACAAATCAATAGCATTTACCACTATGGTTTCTAGTCCCTGCAAATCTAAATTTATGTTCTGTTACTAAGGAAGACAGAAATTTCAACTACCATGCACATCCATTTTAATACTATTATTTCACGTAGTTGCAACTGTAAAACAAGTAAAAAAAAACCACACGATACAAAATTCAATAAGATAGATTATTTATACACAACATTCAAAAGAAAAATAAAATACAATACATCTAATCCCAAGAAATGCTCGAGTTCTTAGACTCAATGATAATTTGCAATTATAGTTAAGGTTGATTATACTGCGTAGTATGGCAGTATAGAAATAGCTTATTTCATTCTCTTAAAACCAAAAGCTCATAACTTAAACATTTTTCATTTGACAACAAAAACTGTTTCTGTTGAATGAAATAAAAGTAGTCTTACACAGATTATTTTCATATAATCCATATAATTTTTTTTACTGTTTTTTATCATCAATAATATAAAAAAAAGTGTAAATTAACAGCAAAGCAAGTTATAAGATTTTGGAAATAAAGATTATGATTTACAACATTCGTACTCTCAGCAATAAATTCAACCAGCAGCTGGAAACTCTTAAAATATAATCAGAATTTTTTTTTTTTTTTTCCAATGCCTGGTTCCACATTTTATCAATATTTATAACAATGTCTATTTTCAACTAATGCATCTATCTATGTACATGGAATCATCAAATGTGGCCCAAGTTAGGCAGCTTTGAACCTCATAAGAGGTAAGAATGAACAGACAAAATGTTTTAATTATTCCTTTTGGGTGATTAATAAATTTTATTAATGCATCTGAGGGTTCCAAGGCTGAGCCTTTTGGCCCCACTAATTTTGAAGAGGAATTCCAAAAGAAATTTACAAATAGTGTGTGAAGATGTTAAACCAAGGCAGGGTGTCGATAGGTCATTGTTGAAAGTTGAATATTGGTGTATGGATCTGGGTGAGCAGCAGGGATATTGATGTGTTGTGCCTGTGGGGATACATGTTGGTTGTCTCGCAGTGGTGTTGTAATTTTTGGTCAGGCTTAATTGTTGTTTACGGTGTGGATGGTGTTTGTATTCTTTTTGGTGTTTACTGTTTGTTTGGGTTATATATTGTTAAAGTGTTATTGGATTTGGTGTATTTTAAATTATATGGTTTGATATATTTAATAAGTGTGGATGTGTAGGGTTATTTGTCACCCATTCCAACGTTGGCCCATGTCGATGCTTGTTTTGACCGACGGTTCCAATCCCCAGTTGGCAGGCGATGCCTGCAGTGTTTGGGGATAGCTAGGTCTTGGCAATGTCGGAATGCTCAGGACTTAGAAAAATGTTTGGTGAGTTTGATGCACAATATGTATCATGTATATTTATATTGTGTTCACAAAGGAGTTCGGAGTAGGACTGGTCTACATAGAAGAGTTAATGTAAAAAGGTACGAGTGGTGATGATAAAGTGAAATATCTCTTGATGATGAAGCATCAAGAGTGCATATCAGGTTTAATGTCAACATGTGAGGATGGATTGCTATCAATAGTACAATATGTATTCACACATACACAGATATATACATATATCCCGCGTCGTAGCCAAGCAGTTTAAGATAAGATCGTCTTGGTGCAGTGTTATGGGAGTTGCACTAGTTCAAGTCTCCATAAGGGAAGACATTTTCTTATGAATTTTTGGTCAGTATGGGACCGGTTCCCACCCAGCATAGTGACAAATTTGGCTACCTATAATAACTAGTGGCTTCAATAACTGTAGTTAATGGTTTATTAGGAAGTTATATTTTGAGGTTCTTTTAATCAAGTTTTTTTAAAATCTGGAATCATCTTACCTCAATTTAATATTGATTTATTCTCGAACATGTTTCGATATATCTTCAATGTAGATATAGAAGATATATCGAAACATGTTCAAGAACAAATCACATTAAATTGAGGCAAGATGATATATCGAAACATGTTCGAGAACAAATCAACATTAAATTGAGGTAAGATGATTCCAGATTAAAAAAAACTTGATTAGTGGTTCAAGGTTGAGAAAAACCACCTATAACAGGTTGCGAATCCGACATACTGAAAAACATGTCATCCTAATACTGGCTAGATGATCATCCACCTCTGTAATTAACAGATATTAATGTGTGGATGTGAGGCCAGCATCAAACTGGTAGGCCAAGGGTCTTATAGACCCTTGCACCATAGAGTTTATATATATATATTTTAGAAGAGTTTGGAATCTAATCCAGTCATTTTATGACAGAGAATTTGCAATTTGATCTATGAATTAGATGCGAAATCTACTTATTAGAAATTGTGCATTTCACCCCATCAGGAACCTAGAGATTGATAGAAAAAGAAAATAACAATGTTACTTTTTAATACATAAAACTATCCTCTTCAACTCTAAAAATGTCATCTTTAAAATTGCAAAATCATATGGTGGAATAAGTGCATTAACATTTTTCATTAGAGAAGAGGATCTCCACACACTCTTCAAATACAACATTCACTGTAGACAAATTCTGACCTAAATTACTAAAAACTTGCAAAGACATTATAATAATAATGTGGAGGCTTTTAGAAGATGCTTCATACAGGAGCCAAAGATCACATTTCTTTTTCTAGAAGGATCTAAGTACTACAAAATTTTGTGTTATACATTAAATTGTGCTTTGCCCTTTGGGTCTGCATCAGGTTACATCTGTCACAATGCTTCTGATTCACAACCTACAATCTGGAGATTATATCATTAAGTCAATACAATAGAGATTTGTAAAATCAGAAAATTTATTCAATTTCAACATAATCCTTCAAACAAATAATATATAAAATAAATACTGATATAATCAAATGCATTCATTAAAATTGATTGCTAAACACTGAAATAATAGAAGGAAAAGTCTAAAATTATTGAAACAGCAATTGATGTTGGGAAAGGAATCATCTATATAAAATGTAGCATAATATAATAATGATATTGTGAAAAGAATAATTACTGTCTGAACCAGGAATCATAAATTCATAAATGAAGCCAGCCGTTGGAGTTGGTAGTGACACCACCTGGCAGTGGACGAAACGAGAATTATAGATTTGTATGTGTGGAAAGAATTGTTGATGTTTGCACCATGTCTAGAATGGTATAGTGGTCTGCACATTCATACGGAGAATGAGAGGTCCATGGTTTGATTCCTCGTTCATACAATTTTTTTCTTTTCACAATATCATTGTAATATTATAATATGATCCATTATTGGAACTGTGTTAAAATAACAGCATTGAAAATTATTTAAAAAAAATAGCAGTGAACAAATATTTGAAGACAGCACAAAGTGCATACAACATTTAGATAAAAATACATTTTAGCTATGATGTTAACTGTAACTATAAATTTGAAGAAAAAAATATATAATTGAGCATCAATAATTGGAACATGTTTTAGATGAGATCTCTATCTTCAAACCTTTCCTTAATTAACTTTTTTTAGGAATTAATACTATGAGGTATTATTTATTTAAGTAAAATGTTATCATGTTGTTGTTGTTGTTGTTTTCTAATGGCGAGATTTGACACTTAAGTCATTTTCTCTCTGGCTTCCCAGTACAAGCGAACAAGGTCCTTAGAGTGTTGTGCAGTTGGATTTAAAGCTGGACAGACTAGAAGGTGGTGTTTGTCCATGATCAGGTCCGGGTCTTTGCATATGACACATCTGTCGGATTGGAAAACGTTTATTCTGTGGAGGTGGTGAGCCAGGTAAAATGTTATCATCTCACCTCATATTCTTCTTCTTAGACTAGTTTTGGATCCTTCTTCATTTCCACCCTCAGTATTTTCACAACCATTATATCATCTTGATGTCATATAAAGAATATAAGGCAAGGTGATAAAACTTCTCTTGATTGCAAGAATCAAGTGGTGTTCTACCTGATTCCCCTCTTGTGAATATAAGATAAATTTTGCAATGAAGATTTTAAGATTTGTTAAATGGTATTTATTTTAAAAATACATTATTTTACAATATTGCTATTTTTATATTTACTAATTAATAAGTCACTGCATAACTAACTCACTCTCTATCAAACTTGTAGGTTCATGGCCACACGGACATAAGCTCTTCATACATCCCTATCCTGAGCTAATGTTTTCCAATCATCCCCTATATAATCTACTTCCCTCAAATCATGGATAATATTGTCCCACCTAATTTTTGGTCTACCAACTGGGCGTTTTCCCTTTAGTTTTTCCTACAAGAAGCTTCCATGCACCTCTTTCATCCCCCATACATTACACATGTCCTGCCCATCACAGTCAACAAGACTTAACTGTTCTTATTATATCTGGCTTCCTATACATATCATGTAGCTCACAATTCTCCATTCACCTGTCTGTCTATTTCTTTTTGACCCAAAACATGTCACTGGATAAAATTTCAAAATTCATTAACTGATTTGTATGACGAGATAACAACAGTCGTAAAAGTACTGAGGATAGAACCTAATAAGTCCCAAAATCGCTCTGATAAGAGGAAGGGAATGAGATGAGTTTTTTTCTTAAATCAATCATTAACTGGTGTTTATTTTTTAAGAACACATTCATCAAATTGTCAGTTAATTTTTGCTTATTACAATTTCTCTGAGTATTTTGTATCCTGTTTTCTAAAATCTCCTTCAAAACATGTTCTAATTACACAAAGCTTAGTGATGTGTATATTTTTATTACTAAAAATTATAGTTACATAAAACATATTCTTACTTAATTAAGAATTAATGTCTATTTATCTGTTGACTCGTCAATTCTTTTGTGAATTTACTGACTTAACTGTGTGCATTTCAATTGAAATTGGCTTTCATTTACATGCATTCAAGTTTCATTCTGCAGACAGTGCAGTGATTAAACAAACCCTTAAACATTTGAAGAAATGCAATTAAATACAGTAATGTAAGGAATGTGTCAACAAGCACAACTAGAGAGACTGTGAATCAGAGCATATTTATGAACTGTAAAGTTATCACACTGAGCAATAACTTTTGTATATCACCACATGCAGGGTAAGTGTGCAAGAAATATTACAGCTACTCTTGTTCTATAACTATATAATAACATTTCTCTCCACATGACTGTAATAAAGAAAATGTAAATTTACCATTTAGAAATTAAAGTTGGCAGACAGTGTAGTGGCAACAAAAATTATGACATAAGGCATATATGTAACACATAAAAAGTCACCATAAACATAATAATAAAGGATGAAAATGGCTCAGGCATTTCAAAAGAATGAGGAAAGATTACCAAAGAGAATATTGTATTCAAAATGACAGGAAAGGACACTGGGGAAGATCCAGGAAAGATGGATTAAAAATATTCATGAGGAAAACATAACTAAAAAAGATAAAAACAGAAGAAGTATGGTATCCAGCAATGACAACCTATTACGCAGAGTAGATGGACTCCCTGCATGATGCAGTGCAGATGGCAGATAGTGAGGTTATTCAATCTACCAATTCAAGAGTTGTATTACTTCCCTGTAGTTTAAATGAGAGTTTTGGTGCTGGATTTTAATACCTTGCAGATATTTTTTGAGATGGCCTTGGTACATAACAATGCTTCTCTGGGAGAAATTTCAAGGTAGGTTTCGGCATTCAATGGTTGACAGTTTCCTTGTAAGGTTACAATGTAGTTCAATAAGGTTACATGATATATATAAAATGACACACTTTTTTTTATGAGCTTGTGTAAAAAAAAAAACAAAGTTATGAACAAAAAAGAAAAAAATGAATTAAGTTATGTAGGTAGAACAACTCAACATGAATTAAAATGAATCAAGTGTTTATTATTATGTAAATAATTAAAACTTAAATTTGGTTAAATATATGTAGGAAATAACACTATGAGGTTATTTTAATCAATAAATATGAGGAGAGTCAAAAACAGAACTCAAATTAATTAAAATTTGGTACCATAAACTAACTGCTATCTTCAAATTCCAAAGATGAATTTAGACTATGTTGAGTATAAAGTTGACAGTTGTGCCATTCAGTTATCAGTAATAGTATAACACAATCTAATAGCAAAACTGTCAGATATAAAAATGATAATGGTAAAATGTAAAAAGAGTACTTGACAATTTTCAAAAGATAAGGAACAGAAAGTTGACGATGGAGGAAGATGATTACTGACATTAACTTCACTTGTGGTGTTTATAATGCAGTATGGTTATTGCATTTTATCGGTGATAGACAAAAGTTAGGTGATGTTTCACATCATCACTTCATTTGTTCGTATGGCAGCGATGGAAGACATCTATGTACAACTCTTCCACGTGTGATGACTATGTACACTCTCACATACATGCATTCACGGACTTAACACGCCTGTAACATACAAACATTTCAAATATTCTCACTGTATCAAAAATACAATTAATAATTTATGAATCTGTAATAGAAAGAGTTTTTTAATATTTTTTTTAGACGTAAGAGGGAAGAAATTATTAAAGAATGACTAAAGCCACATACTGAACTGCATATACTGTACTATTCTTTGGAGTATGTTATGCAATATTTTCAAGACAGTATGCATATATAGTCACTTTGCCCTGTCAGTAGCTCAGTTGGTAGAGCACTTGGCCCGGAAAGCCAAGGGTCCCGGGTTCGAGTTACAGTCTAGGCAAAAAATTTTTTCTTCAAATATAATTTATCCTTCAGTGAGAAGTGTTAAATTAATAATAAAATTGTCAATAGAAGCCCTACTGGCTTTATAAAGTAGTGTTAAATTCCCAATAAATGTCTTAACTAAGAAGCCGCCATTTGCAAAGATAGAAGCTACGGTTTCAAGCATTTGGCACAAGGGAATTAAATGTATATAAGAGAAAAATTTGCGTCTAGATGGCAACTCGCCTCGGTAGCTCAGTTAGTAGAGCACTTGGCCCAGAAAGCCAAGGGTCCTGGGTTCGAGTCTCAGTCTAGGCGAAAATTTTTCTCTTCAAATATAATTTATCCTAGTGAGAAGTGTTAAATTAATAATAAAATCGTCAATAGAAGCCCTACTGGCTTTATAAAGTAGTGTTAAATTCCCAATAAATGTCTTAACTAAGAAGCTGCCATTTGCAAAGATAGAAGCTACGGTTTCAAGCATTTGGCGCAAGGGAATTAAATGTATATAAGAGAAAAATTTGTGTCTAGATGGCAACTCGCCTCGGTAGCTCAGTTGGTAGAGCACTTGGCCCGGAAAGCCAAGGGTCCTGGGTTCGAGTCTCGGTCTAGGCGAAAATTTTTCTCTTCAAATATAATTTATCCTTCAGTGAGAAGTGTTAAATTAATAATAAAATCGTCAATGGAAATATTTATTTACACGCCATTAATTCATCTCCCAAAATTGAATCAATTATTTACTAATTGATTATAATAAAAACAACTGAAAATCAACTCATTTAATTGTTGCATGTTTTAATAATAATAAATTCATTATCTCAGTCAAAGTTAGGTTTATTCAAGAATTCGTCGACGTTTCAATATCCTTATGTGAGATCATTCTCAAGATATCAATTCTTATTATTGAAATAAAAATTGTCTGCATTAAAAAAAACTTAACTTTGACTGAGATAAATGTATTATTATTAATTTAACTACTATCAGGAAACAATATAAAGAAATATTCAATATTTTGCATTTTTATCTCCACTTTTAGATGAAGAATCTTGATGATATGAAAGTATGGAGAGCTTCGTGTAAGATCGTGTCAGTGAATTAATTAATTTGTTATTTATATAGATCACACTAAGCTTTGTCAATCAGTTTACTGAAAAACAGTCAGGCTGTATGGTTTCAATTTTAAGAGTTTGGTAGCTTGCCATGCTAAGATTATCAAAATTTCAGTTTCCTGTGCAAGCTGTTGGAGTGAATTCTAGAGTATGTTCTAATCTTTCTCCCATTTCATTTAATTTCTCCTCAGAACCACACATTTATTAACCCTTCACTTCTTATCAAGAATAGACTCCATTTCTCTACATTTTGTGACAAGTTTTTGCACAGTATCTCTATGTGGGACAGGTGCAGCTAGATATTCAATTAAAATTCACCTTACAACTTCCCTGCAAGAATTTATTCAAACATATGGATTATACATAAAAATTCTTTCATGTAATGTGTAAGTATGTCGAGGCATTATGTAAACTATAGCAACACTGAATGCAGAAATTACATTTAATACCAAGCACAATAACACTTGCAGCGATAATAATACAGAAATAACATTTCATAAGAAGCACTTCAAAGCACAACTATACTGAAACCAAACTGCTGTGATGAGAGTGAGTGAATGACTTCAACTCTCCTGGGAAGGGGATTCAAGTCAATAATTTTAAAATTAAGATAGTAATCCAACCAATTAAATTAATAAAATTAAACTTCAAAGAGGAAATATATCTCTTCATAAGTCTCCAAAACTTAAATTTTACATAAATCTCTCTTCTGTCCTGCCCTCTAATTATGGCCACAGTGCTGGGAGCTTGGTAATCATTGGTTGATATTGCCGGCCGCCAAGCAATGGGGCTACTCAAGAGTTAAAAGCATGTACATGTTTTCATTATGTGAAGAATTTTTTGAGGTTGGTGTGTAAAGTCAGAAATATTCATTTGAATTATATCTCTATACTATAGGAGTTAGTGGTTAAATTTTAAGAGTGCATATTCATATGACAAAATAATAGAAATTCCGTATTTTGTGGTAATTTATTTTTAACATTGTGGTTAATCTCCAGATGTTATCAGAAATGCATTCAAGTACAGTATTAGGTTCAGAGTAAACATCTAAAGAAAAGGGGAAACATAAAAATAATGAAATCTACATTTTCTGGTATATTTACTACTTCCATTTGGTTATCTCCAGATGCCATCAGAAATACATCTTTTATTTCAGATGTTTACTCTGAATATAGAAATGTATTACGTGCAATAAGGATTTTTTTCTCTACAGTTATGGAACCAGCCTTATGATGTCTGACTTGAGTGACTTTCAAAGATTACAAATTTTTGTGCCCAGTTAGAATAGTTAGCCCAGTCAGCTGTAATGACTGAAACTGACATATTTAATGTTTTCATGGAGCACAGTTTCTAAGATTATCTCTGCATATGTACTTGTCTTAACGTAAAACATATTCTGCGAAAAGGAACAGCAGTCTCAAACAGAAACTAAATAAAAGAGATAGGACAGTTCTGTAATGATTGTATCACAAATCATAAAAGCTACTCCAGATAAAGTGACTGCAGAATTAAATACACACTTAGGGGAACCAGTTTCTACTAGAACAATGAAAGAACTGCATAAATTAGATATTTATGGCTGAGCAGCAATTACTAAGCCAATGATCACAAACAGTAAAGCAAATAAAGCAAAACAATGGTGTTATATACACAAGACCTGGACTCCTGATGATTGGAAAAATATAATATAGTTTATTTAATATATGTAGGATATAACACTATGAGGTTATATTAAATTAATGTTGGGAAGTAAACATTATGAGATATAATCATTGAATTTCATCGGAGAACATTTTTTGACAACTCACCTCATAGTTTTAATGTTTTTCACAATACCACAATTTCAAACGTAATCACATTCATCCTCAGCCAGAACTCCAGAGTTGTGGCTGAGGATGAACATGATTACATTTGAAACTGCGATATCGTGAAAAACATTAAAACTATGAGGTGAGTGTCAAAAAATGTTCTCCGATGAAATTAAAAAAAAACTATGAGGTTTCTTTTAATTATTTATGAGTTGGTTATATTTACTCACATATTTCTTGATTTTTATGCAGACCTGGTTTCGTCGCTTTTGTGGAATGCATCGACAATGTTGCACAGAAGCGACGAAACTAGGTCTGTATAAAAATTAAGAAATATGAGGTGAGTCAAAATAACAAACTCATTAATAATTAAGTAATATAGTTTGTTGAGTCAACTTTTAACACTTTACCCTAATTCTGGTAGGATATATGTCTGGAGAATGCCAAAAGATGCTTGCAACCTAGAGTGATTAGTGCTTACATTAAAATATTGTGGAGGGTCAATAATGGTTTGGGCAGCAATATCCTGATGTTCTGTAGGTCATATTACCTCAATGAATGATACAGAGATTGTCTATAAGGGCATTCTAGAAGACCATGTGCACACAATATACAGACAATGTTCCCCTCAGTAATCCTATATTTCTAGAAGACAATGCCGCTATTCACACGGCTGATTAAGTTAAAGATTGGCTTGGGGAGCATGAAGGAGAAGTCAGACTTCTATCATGCCTAGCTCAGACTCCAGATCTGAATATTACTGAGGCAATGTCATATGAATTGGAAACTAGAGTAAGTATTTTTAAAAAAACTTGATGTTATAAAAAGGGCTTAACTTAATGACTTGACGTAAAAGGATTTACCTAAAAAAAGGACTTAACTTAATAAGGTGTTATATAATGGGCCTAAATTAATACTGAAATAAATAAATCAAATCACAAGATAAATAAATTTCATGAACAAAATCTTTTATCATTTTAACTTGATATAATAAAAAAGAGATACATTAATTTCAATTATCATTAAAGGGATATAAATGTATTATACAGGAGATGTATTTGTATATCAAAGTTGTATTTCTGGATAGTGAAAAACATATATTTTTAGTGTGACACACATAGGAAGTGAAAGCAGATTCCTTCCCAATATTTGAAAATATTATTGCAATAAGACAGCTCTAAAAGGTAAACACACTGAGAGAATATAAGAAAATAATTTAGTTGGTAGAGAGTGTCTTAGCTCCTGTGAGCTTGGATCTTGGATCCTGAGCTGATCTGGGATGGCTTCGAACCCAGGATGAGTAAAGTTTATGTTTTTGAAAGATAGCTTCACCATTTCTAAATTGTAAGAAAATTACATTAAAGCAAGAAAGATATTTATTGTAAGTAATGCTCTAAAAATGTTAAATAATATTTCAATCAAAGGCTTAAAATTTATATCAAGTTAATAAAGGAATAAATTTCATTTATCTTTATGTAAAATGATATTTACAAATCAATCTTATAAAATACTCAGTTCCAAATATTCACAATGAATATAAGAATGTTAAAAAATGTCATCGTAGACTAAGAAATAATCTTGCTTTAATTTAATGAACCATTCATCATGTCCAAATTAAATGTCGTATCTTTTAGTCAGTCGATCAATCTAAATTAGAAGGAAATTACTCTCTTTTTTTCTCTGAGATTTATTTGGGCAATTACCCCTTGGTGTACCGAAAACTACAGTTATGAGATTGTTTTCTTGACTAATCTGTTATGGTAGAATTAAACTGTATTCAATATATTGTTTATAACTATGTTTAAATAAAATGTTAATATTATACTTAATATTGTCATTTCACTGCTTTAGTTAAGAAAGTTGCAATCCACACTTTAGAAAAATCATTCATCAGTCTTTGACGCGGTCTGTAGGTTATGGTATTACCTTATATCCTAGACCTTGCTAAAACCCAGCTGATTTATATTTTAGGAGAAACCAGATCAAACTCAGAATATTGTCTTAATTCCCATGCGACATATGTAAATCCTACCAATTCCCTGTCCATATAAAATTACAGCATGCTACCCATGCTTGTTATAGGAATCCCTCCTAAGTCCACTTACTTACTTACGCGTGTGCACTATCGAACCCGTCGGTTCATGGCCGCACGGACATAAGCTCTCCATACATCCCTATCCTGAGCTAATTCTTTCCAGTCATCAATCATCATCATGGTACATTTCATCCAATTTAGGTCATTTGGGGTTGACCTTTTTCGGCCGCAAGCGAACAACCATCCAGACGTCTTTTGAGTGGGACGTCCGGTTCTTCTTCTTCCTGCAGGTTGATATTCTAAACATTAGTTTGGGTATTCTGTGATCTTTCCATTCGATGAACAGGTTGTATCCCTCTTGACTTATACTCAGAAATTTTGTTTTCTAAAGAAAAATCCTTCCCTGTAGTAATCTACTTCCCTCAAATCATAGATAATGTTATTCTTATTCTTCCACCCTATTCTTGGTCTACCAACTGGGCTTTTTTCCTCTGGCTTTCCTACAAGTAGCTTCCATGCAAGTCTTTCATATTCCCCATACTGCACATGTCCTGCCCATCACAGTCTATCACGAGACCCATCACAGTCTACGAGACTTAAAACTGTTCTTATTATATCTGGCTCTCCTATAAAGACCATGCAGTTCATTGTTTTGTAGTCCTTCTCCATTCACCTGCCTGTTCATCTCTCTTTGGTCCCACAATTTTCCTAAGTACTTTATTCTCAAATACTTGTAATCGCCTTTCCTCCTCCCTTAAAGTGAGAGTCCATGTTTCTCACCCATATAATATAACTGGTAGAATAATAGTTTTATCTAGTTTCAGTTTAATTTTTTTTTTTTTTGTTTTGAAGGAGTTGGGGACATCAAGAGTCTCTGCAAATGCATAATTACCACGCATTTCCAGAATTGAGCCTATGTTTTACTTCTTTGTGGCTCTCATTCCTATTTGTGATTATTGTTTCCCTAGGTATTTGAATTCATCAGCCAATTCCTCCCAAAATTTCCCGCTCATTGTTCATTAGCTGTCCATTTCCATTAGATAATTCTTTCTATTCTTCTACTTGTGACCATATATTTAGTTTTATATTGATATGGACTTCCAGTCCTGATTCCTTAGTGTTACTCAATAGTGTGGGCGTGATGTCCTTTAGTATCTCCTCGCTATCGACCAATAATACTACATCGTCAGCATAAACTAACAGCTTATTATAATACCATTGAGTTGTAATCCTTCCTCATTCTCTAAAGATTTAATGGCATGCTCTAGTACAAAATTAAATAGTAGAGGAGATAGTGCATCTCCTTGCTTCAACCCATTCTGGATTTCAAAAGTGTCCAAAAATTGTTTGCCTACACGCATCTTACTCTTTGTGCCATTTAGACACATTCGTATAAGTCTAACTAACTTTGTAGGAATTCCGAACTCCAGCAGGATACTATATAACTTCTCCCTCTTAATTGAATCATATGCTTTTTTGAAGTATACATATAGTTGATGTACAGTACCATTATATTCCCATTTCTTTTCTAAAACCTGTCTTATACTAAAAGTCTGATCTGTTGTAGACCTGTTTCTTCTAAATCCACATTGATGATCTAGAATGTCATCAATATTGGGAGTAAGTCTGCTTACTAATATATTTGTTAGAATTTTGTAGGAAGTTGAAATTAATGAGATACCCCTGTAGTTGTTGCAATTAGTTTTATCTCCTTTCTTATAAATAGGTACGATAATTGATTCCTTCCATTCATCTGGAAGAGCTTCCTTTTCCCAAATCATACTTAGCAGCCAGTGTATCTTGTCCATCAATTTTTCTCCCCCTGATTTTATCAGTTCTGCTGGGATCTCATCTGACCTGATGCTTTATACATCTTCAATTTTTCAATCGCCATTTCAACCTCTAATGCACTTGGCTCTGCGACTAGCATTTCTGCTGTCTGTAAATTATCCTCCTCAATGTCCTGTTCTGTATGTACATTTAATAGCTGATTAAAGTAACTTTTCCATCTATTTAATATACTCCTGGAATCTGCAATCATATCCCTATTTTCATTCCGAATTATGTTTGTTCTAGCCTGAAACCCTTTCTTCTCTATACTAATTCCCTGATGTTCCTATTTTTGCATTCATTTCAAGATCATTAATATTCTCTCTCAAATATTCCCTCTTTATACTCTTTAGTAACTTGCTGGTTTCCCGTCTAATACTACCCAATTGCTCTAAATTTACTTAATTTGGCTCATGTAACCATTTCATTTTTGCTAGCTTTCTTTTCTTTACAATGTTGGGCACATTCCTCATCAAACGATTTCTTGTTTTTCCTCTTTTTTAAACAACCAATGCTTTCTGATGCTGACAATTTAATAGTATCTCTTATAGCCTCCCATTCTTTATTTATATCAGTTTCTTCTTCGTTTGCCACATTGTCATCTGAAGATTCCAGTACTTCAAATCTATTAGCAATTTTGATTTGGTATTCTTGCCACATTTCATAATTTTTCAAGTTTTTTAATTCAAATTTTACAAGAATCATCTTTAGCGTTTGTTCCTCTTATAAGCGATAACCGGTGTCTGATTTTCACTCTGACCAGATGATGATCCAAATTGCAGTCTGTCCCTCTAACTGATTTAACATCGATGATGCTACTGTGCCAGCATTTATCCACTAATACATGATCTATCTGGCTCCGAGTTTCTCCATCTGGGGACGTCCAGGTGTATTTATGAATATCCTTATGCTGAAATGTTGTGCTCTTAACAATGAGATTCTTTGATGTGGTAAAGGTGACTAATCTAACCCCGTTGTCGTTACTATCTTCATGAAGACTGAATTTGCCTATTGTTGGTTTGAATATATCTTCCCGCCCCACTTTTGCATTAAAATTTCCTAAGGCAATTTTCATATGATATCGTGAAAGACTATCAAATAAGCATTCTAATTCTTCATAGAACTCATCCTTGATCTTGTCATCTTTATCTTCTGTGGGGGCATGTACATTTACAATTATAAAATCATGTCGTTTACCCTTTAGATTATGTATGATATCCTATCACTAACAAACTTAATATCTCGGATAGCAGATAGGATCCTCCTCCTGACTAAAAACCTGTTCCAAATGCAGGTCCTTCTGCACCCCCGTAGTATAATGCAAAGCTTCCTGATTCCTGTCTGCCTTCTCCTGGCCACCTAACTTCCTGTAAAGCGACTATATCTAATTCCCGCATTAATATCTGTAGTGCCCCGCCATTGTATAAAGTCCTAACATTCCATGTTCCTAGGAACATGTCCCTGTGTTTGAGCCTTTGGCATGGGTTCCCTGAAGTAGTTCCTGCCCGAAGAACCAAATGGGGGACTATTTGACCTCCGCAAAATTTTACACCAGTTGAACCCATGTCCGCATTTCTTGACGGTTGTATTTTTACGGTGAAAGATCGTCACTCTTTTGACCAAGGTACTTTTTTCGTCTGGCTTATCACCTTCGATCAGTCTGGGATGGGTAACCCTATCGGCAGCAATGCTACCACCGGCATAGCTCTCGGGACCATTTAAGCACGCAAGCCACTCCACCACGACAAGGTAAAGATATCATGGAGTGCCTCCTAAGTCCACTGTAAGTATAAACCACCTCCAAAGGAACACAGCTAATTGCTATACTTGACAAAGAAACAAATTAAAACAAATCAAAATGGATAACCCTCACATATACAGGAAACGAAACAAAAAAAAAAACTGGCCAAAACAATTCTAAAAAATTACAGAAGCATAAAAATAGCATCCAAAACAAATAATAAATAAAATAGAAGACAACAACATAACAACAACAAAGGAGATATATAAACTTAAGTGCAATAGTTGTGAAAAATTGTATATAGGATGTAAAACCAGAAATGTTAACATAAGATATAACAAGTATTTCAATAATTTTAAGAACAATGGAGGAAAATCAAGTTTTGCTAAGCATATTACAAACACAAGTCATCAGTTCAACACAATAGACAACACTCTATCAATAAAAGATAACTAGAAGATAAACATTTTAGAGGAAATAGAAGTAATGAAGAAAACAACATATATTTGAAGAGAAAAATTACATGCTCAAACTGGGGTTAATCCCAGTCTGAGCATATAATTTTTCTCTTCAAATATAATTTATCCATCATTCAGATGTATGAAATGAATAATGAAAACACTGAAGAAACAACCTGTTGAATGAGAACTCACCCTACCAGATCAACCCATTATACAACAAGCTCATTAAACACAATCAATACCCAACGGAACAGCTTTGAAAATATAACTAGTTCCAAAATGCCTAGCTGATTATTTTAAACAAATTAAATTTGTTGAGGACAACTGCCATCACAGGTACAACTTTTATTGATTTAAATATTTAACTAGAGTAAAGACAAGAATTCTACCTCTTTTCTCTCTTAAAGAACTAGAAGAAATTAACCCTGAGGATGGCAGAAAATGTCCAAAATATACTCATATGTTATATAAATCAATTCAAAGAATACTGCAGCTGTTTTAAAGACTAATACTTCATCATATTAATGAAGATTTAGTAGTGCTTCCATTATTTTGTCTATCCCTTGTATGTTCATAGCATAACATTCATATTGAAGTAAAAATGAGAAGAAAAAAAAAAACTTATATAACTGAAAACTCGCCACAAACATCTGGAATATGCATCTATATACACCGTGTCCCATTCAAACCTCCCACATTATAATTAATCATAACTCTCAAAGTATGCAGAATTATGAAATGTTTTCATTGTTGTAATTAATTCATCTGTCGCATGTTGGACAATAATGACATAAAACAAAATGGTGACTCCTTAGCAACAAGCACAAACTGTTTTCTGGTATGCAGAGACGAAGTCAATAATTACAGTGCAAGGAAATTACCAGAGAGAATATGGAGGAAATGCACCTGATGGGAAGACAATTAAGGCATGGCTTGAGAAGTTTCTGGCAACTGGAAGCATTAAAAAAGAATCAGGAGGTGCTCGTACACATGTTTCAGAAGAAAAGATTGAAGAAATTAGAGCAGGATTTCAGAGAACTCCACAAAAATCAATTCGCCAAGCTTCCCGGCAGTTCAATGTGCCAAGATCAACTGTGCATCGAGTGCTTCTTAAGTGGCTTCGTTTATACCCCTACAAGGTTCAAATTGTTCAACAAATAAAACCAGATGACAGGCATTCACTATTCAAATGCTGGATCGTATTGACAAGGACCCTCAATTTCTTGGAAGCGTCTTGTTTTCTGACGAGGCAATGTTCCATGTATCAGGATCTGTTAATCAGCACAATATAAGGATCTGGGGTATGCAAAATCCATACATCTACCATGAACACTTCCAGGATAGTCCAAAAGTAAATGTTTGGTGCAGCCTGATGAAGAACAGGATTATAGGTCCTTTTTTCTTCCATGAGAAGTCAATAACTGGCCCGGTATACCAAGATATGTTGAAACAGTTCTTGTACCCCCAAGTAGCTGATCTGCAACTCCAAGTATTCTTTCAGCAAGATGGAGCCCCAACCCACTGGAGCCTGGATGTTTGGAATTCACTCAAAGAATCCTTCCCAAATAGGTGGATTGGACGCGGCGGACCAATTTACTGGCCACCATGTTCGCCAGACATCGCTCCACTGGGGGTATATAAAAGACCATGTGTTTGCGACTCCAGTACAAGATCTTCGTGATTTACGAACCCGTATCCTTGACACAATTGCAACAGTACCAATGGACATGTTGGACAGAACGTGGCACGAAATCGAATACAGACTTGATATTGTTCATGCTACTAATGGTGCACATATAGAGGTGTTTTAATGTGTGGCAATGAAAATTCTTCAAGTTTCTGTAATGTTTAATACTGCCCTCATTTCATAATTCCGCATATTTTGTTAGTTATGAAACTTATGATTAATTAAAATGTGGGAGGTTTGAATGGGACACCCTATATATATATATATATATATATATATATATATGGGGGCACGCCGTAGCGTAGTGGTTAAGGCACTGCGCTACAAGCCGGAAGGTCGAGGGTTCGAGTCCCGGTGGGGTCAGGATTTTTAAACTGACCCAAACCTTCTGGCGGCACTATGGCCCTGGGGTCGACTCATCCTCTAACTGAAATGAGTACCAGACGCTTGTTCTGGGGTAAAGGCGGCCGTCACGCAGGGCTGACAACCCAGCTGACATCAAGTGCCCATTGTCAAGAAAAAGTGGGAGCCTTAACCTCCTACTACCCCAAGGGCCTTTTGAGGCCTGTATGGTGGGATCACTTTACCTTTTACCTCTTTATATATATATATATATATATTATATACAGGTATATATATTAGTTGGCAGTGAAAATATAAGGCTTCAGAATTAATATTTTACATGGTCATAGCATTGGTCATCATTAGGGCCCAGACTTTTAAACACTATAAACTTTAAAATATTTATTATGTATGTACTATTTTTCTTTTTAATATGTGCTAAAAATTAAAAATATTTTCAAAAACATTAAAACAAAAACATGAGAAAATACAAAACTTACTAGAAAAATTAATTATATTGCTATTTTATAAGTTATAAAAATCTAACTGAATTAAATTGTTATTTTTAGGGTTTTTTTCCTTAAATTTTATGCTTATGAAGTTAAGTTGATGGTCCACCATAGTGATGAGAATTAAAACTTCACACATGAAGAGGAATGTATTCATGGTCCTAAAGGAAGTTATAATGAATACTTCAGTCCCTGCCTCCAGACCGACTTTTTGGCTCAACTGTATGAGTATATATGTGATTTTTCCAGCTTTCCTATTTCCAAATTTGTGGAAATCCTAGTTCCCTTCTCTTTCACTTTCTAAACTTGTCCCTATCCAATAATTATTTCCAGGTGAAATTTTGATTGAATAAAATAACTTATTAAGAAGACATAATATTCTCTACAATTGATTTAATAAAATAACTTATAAAATTAACAAGAGATAATATTCTCTACAATTGATTGAATAAATAACATAAATTTAATGAAAGATAATATTCTTTACATAAATAATCACCCTTAAATACCGATTAGTCATACTCAAAGTCCATACCAAGGGCTTTTAGGAAATAAAAAACGAGTAGAATTTTATGATATTTTTATCCTGGACTCATTGTGGTTGTCGAAATCTGTCACAACAACATCAGGATTCCTTGTAGTTTCAAAATATCAACACTGTTTTATGAAAGAAAGACCAGAGATTTCCACATTAGGTAAAAGTTTGGAAAGTGAAGGTGGCTATGAGAAATTCCCACAATTAGGGACAAGTTTAGAAAGTGAAAGAGAAGGGAACTAGGATTTCCACAAATTTGGAAATAGAAAAGCTGGAAAAATCACATATATACTCATACAGTTGAGCCAAAAAGTCGGTCTGAAGGCAGGGACTGAAATATTCACTATAGCTTCCTTTAGGACCATGAATACATTCCTCTTCATGTGTGAGTATAAGTTTTAATTTTCATCACTATGGTGGACCATCAACTTATCTTCATACACATAAAATTTAAGGAAAAAAACACTAAAAATAACTATTTAATTCAGTTAGATGTTTATAACTTATAAAATAACAATATATAAAAGACCTTAGGTCAAAATAAAAGGTTGAAGTTAAATAACTAACTTAACCTCCTAATAAGTAAAACATTTAGACAAACTACAGTTAACTAAATAAGCTTTCTCGTGATAATAGTAAGGTTAATTCAAATTTGGCGCGCTCAAACATGGCGATTCACTAGCTTCATTCCCCAAGTTGTTTATAATTATATATGAAGAGAAAAATTTTTGCCTAGACCGAGACTCGAACCCGGGACCTTTGGCTTGCCGGGCTAAATGCTATACCAACTGAGCTACCGAAGCGAGTTGCAATCTAGACGCAAATTTTTCTCTTATATACGTCTAGATTGCAACTTGCCTCGGTAGCTCAGTTGGTAGAGCATTTGGCCCGGCAAGCCAAAGGTCCCGGGTTCGAGTCTCGGTCTAGGCGAAAATTTTTCTCTTCAAATATAATTTATCTTTCATTGAGAAATGTTAAATTAATAATAAAAACATCATTGTTTATAATTGTTTATTATTAGATATGTCTTATGTGATGTTAATATTTATAATAAATGTGTTTTTGTTTTATGGTGTTCTATATCCTAAGTTCAATATAAATGTTCCCGATTACAGATATTTCCAAAATAACCAACAGAAGTCCTGTTAGTGTGCAAAATTAGCACTTTCACCGTCTCAACCGAAAGCCTACCGCTTGGACCAAGGTCAATTAAAAATGTCGAACCAGTTTGAAGTAATATCCCTTATGACCTAATATAATCTAGGTCGTAACACTCAACAATGCAGCAAACAAATTTACCTGAACTTTTATAGGAATTAATCACTATGAGGTTTAATTTAAGATAAATTAAAATGTTTCATAGCTCTCCTCATAATTGATTATGAGGAGGGTTATGAAACATTTTTATTAATCTTAAATTTTACCTGACTGCTCCAATGATCTGATTCTGACAAACATACAAGAAATCTTAACTTACAGTCAGTACTAATAAAATTCATGATAAGATTCCGTTGAGGTAAAAAGTCACAAAAGTAAAATATGAATAAATTTGTAAAATAGTCACCTTATAGGTCCGTCTCCTCAACTTAAAATGTTTGAACACTCTTTAAGCCTTTCAGGACTAGTCCCATCATCAGCAGAATGTAGCAGGTCTGTATTTATTGACCTTCGTTGAAGCACTGACTTGGTTGTGATTATTTTGTATAGAGGATTGTGTGAACTGGGTACGTTCTCATTTAGAATCAGGTTGTTATCAATTTCTCTTAAAATCACAATTTCCTCCAGTATATTTATCCTCGTTGCTATGTTTTTCTTTGTGTAATATTGTGAGGGTTTATCGATGTTGTGCATATGGTGTCCTGCTTGAATTATATGTTTTGCATAACTCGACTTTCCTCCATCATAAACAAAATCTCTAAAATGTTCCTTAAATCTAAAGTTAAAGCTTCTGCTAGTTTTTCCAATGTAAAATTTATTACAATCTGTACACGTTAATTTGTATATGCATTTATTGTTGAAATCATTTTTTCTTCAATAAAGTAAAGTGTTCCCAGGCCTCGGGAGGCCCTTGGGGTAGTAGGATGTTAAGACTCCCACTTTTTCTACACAATCGGCACTTGATGTCAGCCGGGTTGTCAGCCCTGCATGATGGGCACCTTTACCCCCAGAACAAGCATCTGGTACTCATTTCAGTTAGAGGCTGAGTCGACCCCAGGGCCATGGTGCCACCAGAAGGTTTGGGTCAGTTTAAAAATCCTGACCCCACCAGGACTTGAGCCCTCAACCTTCTGGTTTGTAGCGCACTGCCTTAACCACTACGCTACGGCATGCCCCCTATACTATTATTTATTAAATTGTGTAATAAATTACCTGTTCTTTGTGCTATAATTATATTTTTGTCAAGCTTTTTCAGTGTATTGGCTAATTTTTATGGTTTTTTTTTTTTCCTGCATATGTGAGAGTTATCCAATTCTTGTTATTTTTGTTGGATTCATTCTCAAGCTTGGTTATGTTGGAAATGTTATTCTTTTTATTTTTTTTTTGTTTATTGTAGCCGTTAACTTTTGCCATGTGTTTAATATAATTTAATTCTTTATTCTAATTATCTTTATTTAAAAGGAGTTTTAACATACTATTTATTAAGCTTTTCAACATAAAGTAAGTATGTTCAAAGGCTTAATAAAAAGGATGTTAAAACTCTCTTTAAATAAAGATTATTATAATCTTCTTCTTCCTTCCAAGTATTAGGCCAAGGCCTGTTACGATCCTATAGAAAATTTTCCTTCCAGCGTTTCATAGGACGGCCCAGTGATCTTCGTCCTCTTGGTATATAATTATAAACAGCTTTGGGGATCCGATTTGAACTCATTCTTTCAAGATGGTGTTTCCAATTTAGTTGGTACTGTTTAATATATTCCAAAATTGGCGTATTCTCAATTCTTTTAAGATATCGGTGTTCCTTTTCCGATCCCATCTGGTGTAACCCACTGTTCTGCGCATGAATCTCATTTCACAAGCCGTTATTCTGCTTTCATGTTGTCTTTTTAGTGTCCATGCTTCACTACCATAGGTCAACACTGGTCTAGCCAAAGTGTTATATAAACGTAATCTGGTGTTTTTTTGTACAAGGGATGGTTTCATAACTTGATTAATAATTCCTAAACTTTTATTATAACTAGTAATTTTTTCAGGAATATCCCTTTCATCCCAGATAGAGAGATAATATCCAAGATATTTAAATTGATTAGATCTCTCTAAAATTTTATTCTGGAGACAGATTTTACTTTGTATGGGGTCCTTCCCATGAAATGCCATAATTTTAGTTTTGTTAATTGATATTTCCATATTAAATTTGGCACCTATTTTTTGTAAATTATAAATTGATCGTTACAAATCATTTTCAGAAAGTGTCTTATACGAGATTATTATAATAAAGAATTAAATTATATTAAACACATGGCAATAGTTAACGGTTACAATAAACAAATAATAAATAAAATCCTAAATAAACAAGAAAGAAAGAATAACATTTCCAACATAACCAAGCTTGAGAATGAATCCAACAAAAATAACAAGAATTGGATAACCCTCACATATACAAGAAAAGAAACTTAAAATTAGCCAACACACTTAATAAAGTTGGCTATCAAGTCATAGGAAAACAAGAATAACGTAAACAACTGGAACAAGATGGCAGCTTCAAACATACAACATTTCAACGGACATTTTTCGAAAACTAAGATAGAAATTAAAAGATATTTGAAATTAAAAGAACTTAGAAACAAAAGAGCTGCAGATATCAAATTCATTAATAAATGTTTAGAAAATAATATCACTCCAAAATTTGTCCGGAAAATGGTTAAAAACAACAATAACCAACACCAAAAAAGTTTAGAAAAGAAAACTCTCAATTTGGAAAAAGTCAAACATTACACAACTATAAGTAAAATAGACGCAGAACTGTACTTTTTACATCTAAGATTAACCAACAATTTAGGACAAATAATTTGGGATAACCTAGAAAAAACTTCTACAACCAATTGAACCTCAAAATGAAGAAAAAATTTGATGTACAAAAGAAAAAGATAATTAATTTAAAACCTGAGTTAAAAAAATTGAAGAAACATATAAGTACAAAAAGTATAACCACTACATTAGGAAGGGATAAAGAAATTGAGAATAATGTAATTAACCTATCATCTGAAAACTTTACAAAAGAAGAAATATCTATTTTGGACAAGGGATTGAAAACATGCATTAGTTACTCTAACAATTTAGAAGATTACATAGCTGATATTGAAATTGCTATAGATGACATGAATTTTGAAGAACAAACAATAATCAGAAAAGAATGTGGGGAAGTTATTGAAAAAATTAAAAACACAAAAATAAAAAACATATGCAAAACAAACCATGAAGAAAATAAGAAACATTAATAATAAAAATGTTGTTTTTTCAAAGTCAGACAAAGGGAATAATTTGGTAATTTTGGATAAAGACGATTATAATGATAGGATGGAGAATTTATTAAAGGGGGAAGAATATGAAGAAATTAAAACAAATCCTCTCGCAAAAACAATTAAAGAAGTTGAAACCAACCTAAAATCAATTAAAAAAATTATGACACAAAAGGAAAAGTTTAAATTAAAAATACCAAATCCCAGAAACCCCAACATTCATGGTCTTCCTAAAATCCACAAAGACGGAAAGAAAATGAGACCTATCATCAACAATATCAATTCACCGACATATAACATATCCAAATGGCTTAACAATAAATTTAAAGGTATGGAAAAATTTGAAAATTTAGCAGTAGAAAATTCTTACCAATTAGTTGAGAAATTAGAAAATGTAGAAATAGAACCTTCAGAAAGATTGGTCTCATTTGATGTTACTTCATTATTCACAAACATACCGACTGACACAACTTTGAAAATTTTAGAAAAATGGTTGAAAGAAAACAAATTAGATGATGATAGCGTTAAAGAATACATAAAACTAACAAAATTATGCTTAAATCAAATGTTCTTCACCTTTAGAGGAAAATACTTTAGACAAAAATCAGGACTCGCAATGGGAAATCCATTATCACCATTCTTAGCAGACATGTTTATGGGGAATTTTGAATGTCATGTAACCAAAGCACATCCTTTGATGTTTAAATTTTGGAGAAGATACGTAGATGATATCATAGCAATAGTAAAAGAGAAACAATTAGAAGATGCCATTAAACTGTTAAATATTCAAAATAAAACAATCAAATTTACAATGGAAATAGAAAATAATCATGAAATACCATTTTTAGACCTTAAATTGATTAGGAATGAAGAAAAAAAGAAAATAGAATTTGGAATCTACAGAAAAGAAAACTCACATCGACAATTATATAAAAGCTACTGGATTTAACCATTTTTCACACAAACAGGCAGTATTTAATAGTTTAACACACAGACTTGTGAATGTCCCCATGAGCAAAGAAAATTACAATAAAGAGAAAGAACACATCATACAAATTGCTAAGGATAATGGTTTTCAAAAGAAAATGATACACAAGAAAAATAAATAAATTCAAAGAACAAAAAGTCATCAATGAAAGTACTCTTCAGACAGATAAAAATATAGGCAAAAAATTCAAGAAGTTCACATACCATCCTTTCGTATTTGACAAGTTTCAAAAAATTTTCAACAAATTCAACATTAAATTAGCACCGAAAAATGATTACAGCTTAGGTAATTTAATAAAAACCAACAAAAATGAAAAGATTGAAGACTGCAAAAAATCGGGAATTTATCAAATTAATTGTAAAGATTGTGAAAAGATATACATAGGAAAAACAAAAAGGAATCTAAATACAAGATTAAAAGAACACCTCAGAAATGTTAAAAATGGAGAAACCGAAAAATCTGCAATAGCTGCACATGCCTGGTCAGAAAAACATAGAATAGAAACCAAAACAAAATTACTTAAACAATTGGAAAAACCGAAGGAACTCACAATTTGGGAAAAAATTTACATATGCAAGAATGAAAATACAACTATGAATTTTGAAATACCCGGTTATAAAGAAAGAGGACTGATTTGGAAATTCTTCGGTCGGCCACCAGATGGCGCGGAGGTCAGTCTGCAGGATAGAAGGCCGTTGGACGTCAGTTGTGAACGTGACGCAGCATTGACAATGTCACAAAATATGTGAAGAAACCCAGGGTCTGCTATGAATTATGAAGTATGAGGTGAGTGAAATAATAAAAAATAAACAATATTAAAGAACCTCATAGTGTTATTTCCTATCTACATAACTTAACACTGAAAAAGGTTGACAAAAATATAAATATAGCATATAGAACAGATAATAAATTACACAATTTAATAAATAATATTGAAGAAAAAAAGATTTCAACAATAAAGGCATATACAAATTAACATGTACATATTATAATAAATTTTGCATTGGAAAAACTAGCGGAAGCTTTAACGTTAGATTTAAGGAACATTTTAGAGATTTTGTTTACGATGGAGGAAAGTCGAGTTACACAAAACATATAATTCAAGCAGGACACCATATGTACAACATCAGTAATGCCCTCACAATATTACACAAAGAAAACATACCGAGGATAAATATACTGGAGGAAATTGTGATTTTAAGAGAAATCGATAACAACCTGATTCTTAATGAGAACGTACCCAGTTCGCACAATCCTCTATACAAAATAATCACAACCAAGCCAGTGCTTCAATGAAGGTCAACAAATACAGACCTGCTTCATTCAGCTGATGATGGGACTAGTCCCGAAAAGTCTACAGAGTGTTCAAACATTTTAAGTTGAGGAGATGGACTTACAAGGTGACTTATATTAGAAAAGAAAAATTCTCACCCAGATCAAGACTTGAACCTGGGACCTTTGGCTTTCTAGGCCAATGCTCTACCATCTGAGCCATTTTATTCACATTTTACTATTACAGTCAGTATATGACATCACTGTTGAGCCAGCATTAACAAAGCTTTCCCGATATTATATTTGCAACTGTATCATCACAATTCAAGTAGGAAGCTTACTGAATTATTTCGAGATAAAGTTCTGTGTTCTGATATAATCAAGAGAATGAAAAAAATTCTAAAATATGTACTTCGAAATTGTCAAAAATATTTATTTATAAACGTCTACAAATTACTAAAATATACAGTTACGGAGGAAAATTCAAAAATATATTTTATCTGAATACCTATTTGTAAAAAAAAAATATGATTTTATGTGAAATAGAACTTTGAATATACACTTGTCAGAGCTCCAATTAATATTATATTATTTTTGGTCTGGACATCTTACCTCAATATTAATGTTGATTTGTTCTTGGACATGTTTCAAAACAATTCTGTTTTATCGTCAGCTTTCCCAGACTAATTACTCCAATTAATATATTAAATTTTGTTTTAAGGATATACATATTTAGAGAAAAAAATAATTATATACAAATCCAGACTCTAGTTATCATTTCACTCATGTGAGGAAGACTTTTCTGTTCCAGCGTGGAAGAGAAAGAAAATCGAGAACAAAAGAGTATTGAGGAAGCAAGTACGGAGTGAGTTATGCCATAGGAGATCTTGGCTCGTGGGTAACCTTTTGAACATTGTATTTCCTTCCTCCAGCTCCTCCTCCTTTCCATCCAAAATTTGGAGGAACAAGATCAACTAGTGAATGGGTCTGGGAGTTCATAATTATTTCAATGCTTCAGAAAAAGAAATATGTAACTGGGTGCATGCTCATTTGAATGCTATGTAATGCATGCTGGATAACTCCTGGTATTTTAATTGTTATATTTAATTTTCATTTACTAATGAATCTTAGAAAACCAATGACTTAAATAATGGTGTACACTGGCTCCATGGTGAACTGCAACTGCTCTCTACATAGCAAGTATCCCAAAATTCTGAGTTACTAATACTATGAAATATTTGAAAAGAAAAATTGACGCTTGAACCAGGACTTGAACCCTGGACCTCTCATTCTCCATATGAGTATGCTATCCATTACCCTATTCAAGCTATGGTACTAACTATGAAATATACTCATCACCTCTGACATACAAGATATTTCTCTGCGTTACAGTAAAATTTTATTTATTTTTGTAATACACAAAAATAATTATCTTCCTTTCTTGATAGATAACTCATTTTTTATAATTCTGGAGTTACTTCTCTTCATATACCCGACCTGAAATTTTGCAACTTTACAATATAAGTTTTGTTTTTCTACATTAACCCATCAACCTCTCATTTTAAAGTCCAGCTTCTGCTTACCCAAAGAAACCTGATTTAAATCCCAAGTCCTATTGCCTGGCATTTAAGTGTAACGCAGCAGCTTAATAGTAACTCCAGTAACTAAAAATCAATTTAAAAATGAAACTATTGAATATTCCGGCTTAAAATTCTGTAAATAAGTTAGTTGAAATTATGTACTCACAAATGGATATATTTAGTATGATGTCTGGGTATGGTAGACTTGTGATTGAAACAGCCCGGGTTAAATGAAGTGGAGGGATACACTTTTCACACTGCCATGCAGTTTCACCTCTTTTTCCTATGCTGTAGCATTACCACCACGGCCGTTTAGTAACATTTTTTTTTCTTTTTCTCTGTTGGTGGGATTTGCATCGGGAAGTGACCCGAATTTTTTGCTTGTAGTCCCTTAGGGGTTTAGTGCACTAGATGGAAGGTCGGCCTCGTAACATTGTAGTCAGGCATGTGAATAACTTTAAAGTAGCTGGGTTGCAAGGGCGATCCTGAAGTCAGAGAAAGGAAAGTTTTGGTTCTTTGCTGCCAAGTTAGCTTGTTGTGGGAATCTTATGAAGGAGGTTTTGTAAACACATATATCAAGTAAAATAAAAAAATATCTTGCGATACTCCTTGACTGTCCTTCTCATAATAGGAAAAAAGGGCCGTTACTTTATCCTGGAGGGTCTACCCCTCCCATTCCCTTCTGGTATTCGATAGCACAAGCTGGTTTCTTTCTTTCTTCTCTTGGTTGTTGACCTCTCTTTCTTTTTAATTTTCCAGTGCCCCTAATGTCAGCTGATCGATGCTTAGAGGAAAGAAAGTGAACATCTTTATTGTCCTTCCAATTTACACAAAGAATAATGGTTAGCTGACCAGATTTCATACTCGCCAGGCTTCATTTTCTTGCTAGAATATCGCTGGGCATCTCTCTTCTAGTAGGCCTAACAGTGCCTATTACATTTGTTTTAAGGGATATCAATCTCTTACAAAGAATCTGGTGAAGTGTACCAGTTATCTAAGAAGAGAGTTTGTCCTTGGTCAAACAAATGGTTGACACATGTCCATTACAAACATTTGTACTGGCAGGAAGTGTAGGATTCAGTAATGTCATCTCCGATTTAAATTTTTAAAGGAATGACAATATCCAGTAGACGACGTGCATATTTTGTATACCTTTATTCCAAAACTCGAACGCGTAGAACGGTTACACTGTACATACGATAATCGACCTCTGATTTTTCATTAGGCTCTCATCTAGTACTATGTCTTGTGCAGGGTGAGTAGAGATTACTAAATTTCTCTGACAGGTGTGTTATGATTGGCCTAATCTTTTTTCAGTTTGTCCAGATCTATAGCATTTCTGTCATTTGCGAAATGAAAGAGAAAAACGAGAGATAAGTTGAAATCTCTCTCTACTCATTATTTCTTCCCCATAGATTGGTGTTTCGATGCATCTATTTTTAGACCAGATACAGTTGTAAGCGTGATTTTCGTACTTGTGACATTAGTATCACTAGCGAAAATATAGCCTTTCATCTCATCTTCTGTAACATCAAACCATTTATCGTCATCTTTTCTTTCTCTTTCTTTCAGGGATTCGCTAACTGCTCCCTTGCGTAGTCATTAGTTTTCCTTAGTTATTATGGAAAACACAGGGTCCATATAATCTAAAAATATTTGGAGTTCAGAAGGAGATTGATATTCATATTGATTTTTAATCTCATTACACACACCACTATCACCACTAAACTGATATAACAACATGGTTATTCTCAGATTTTCACCCACTTCCAATCACTTGGCGTGATACGGCTTTGTTTTTTTGCAGGGTGGCGGGACAATAAAGTTCATTATCACTCTCACCGCTTTCTTCTTCAGCAGAAGTTGCTTCTGAATCACTTATAGATTCATCCAATACTTCTCTCATCACTAAATATATCAGAAACTTCTGAATCACTGCCTAATTCACGCTCTAATAATTTCCTAATTCACATCACTGTCACTACCCTTAACTTTCCTTGGCGCCATTTTTCTTACAACTGACACATGTTCTTTCTTAGGGTAAAACTCGTTCGTGGAAATTTTCTAAATGGCATGGAGGGGATGAAATAGCATTCTTGTGGATGTGTTAGAAGAAGAAAAAGTGTATGTAACAGATATCTATGAGCAGCAAAATAACTAAAAATTCGTTTTTTCGATCTCTACACTGCGCGACCACAGGTCGTCATACGATTTTAGTGCTTAAGAACGTCATGCGACCTCAGTCTCGTCATCCGATTTGAATGGGTTAATGTAGAAACCATTCAATATATATTTGTGGATGGTGATTCATTGCTTTGGATGTGAGACCAAGAAAGTAAATTAAAGGGAGGATTTATGCTTGAATGGGAATGTAGTCTGATTAGCTCAGTGGTCAGAGCATTAGCATGTAAAGCTGAAGGTGTTAGGGTTCAATTCCTGATTCAGGCAAAAAATTTTCTCTTTACCATTGATTACAATAGTTTAGTTGTGTACATTAATTTGCTTATTTCTATCATAGTAATAGCTTTAGATTCTTAGTATTAATTTAAAGATATATTTATCTTATTTATAAATTAAAGGTGTCCAGTTTTTCTTCGTTGTAGATTTGAAAGCAATGTATTTTTCTTCAACTAGTTTGCTAGCCAGGAGAAGGTTAGTCCAGTAGTGGGGCTGCCACTTCAAAGCTT
Organism: Diploptera punctata; assembly: GCA_030220185.1. Classification (NCBI taxonomy): domain Eukaryota; kingdom Metazoa; phylum Arthropoda; class Insecta; order Blattodea; family Blaberidae; genus Diploptera; species Diploptera punctata. The sequence goes on from JASPKZ010003440.1 coordinate 200,107, forward strand.
CTGGACAAGCTTATAAAAAAGGAAGATATATAGAAAAGACAGAAATGAACCCTTTGTCCTCGAATACTCTAATACCACCAGGATAAAAGAAAACAAGAGGTCAATCAAGGGAGACTCGAATAAATGAAATAATGGCTTTTCAGGGTTATTGAGCCAGTATAAAGCAAAATTTGTTTTCATGGTAAAATTCTAGAAATAGTCAAAATAGTTAATCATAAACAGATAGATGACGCATTAAAATTATTGAACATTCAAAGTCAAACTATAAAGTTCACTATGGAAAAGGAAATCAATGGAGAAATACCATTTTTAGATCTCAACTTAAAAAGGAATGAAGAAAATAAGATAGAATTTGGAATTTACAGAAAAAAGACACATATAGATAACTACATAAAAGCTTTAGGTTTCAATCACATAGCTCACAAAGAAGCAGTTTTCAATAGTTTGACACATAGATTAGTGAACATACCAATGAACAAAGAAAATTATGAAAAAGAAAAAGAACACATAATCAACGTAGCCACGGAAAATGTTTTGCTATAAAAATGATACTCAAAAAAATAAACAAGTTCAAAAGACAAAATTTATTAATCAAAGCACTCTTCTAAAAGTAAAAGAAGATAATGTAAAATTTTAGAAAATTCACATATCATCCATTAAAAACACCACAAGTTTCAAAAAATTTTTAAAGATTTCAACATAAGGTTAGCACCCAAAAATGACTACAGCATCAGCAGACTGATTAGACCTAATAAGAATGAGAAAATTAAAGAAGAAAACAAATCAGGGATTTATCAAATTAAATGTGAAGAATGTGAGAAATTCTACATAGGAAAAACTAAAAGAAATTTGAAAACTAGAGTTAAAGAACATCTCAGGAATGTCAAGAAAGGGGAAGTAGAAAAATCTGCAGTGGCTGCCCATGCATGTGTCTGAAAAACATCTTATCGAGAAAGAAGCAAAATTATTAAAACAAATAGAAAAAACCAAAAGAACTTACTGTTTGGGAAAAGATCTACATTCAAAAGAGCGAAAAGAAGAAATTAATGAACTTTGAAATTCCCGGTGAGAATGACTGTGTTTCGAGGTTTTTCAGTCAGCCAATGGAAGGAGAGAAGGACAACTCTTCAAGACGACAGAACAACGGTCGTGATGTTACTGAGGATGGAACAGAAACTATGTTCCGAAACTAGTCTATAATCAAATAAGAAGAACAATATGAGGTGAGTGATAAACATATTCTACTATTAATTATAATTCTACCTTAAGTAATTAAATACTTTGGTTATACACTGTCTTTTCAAGAAGAATTAGATATTCATGGAAAAATTGTCAACTTTAATAGATCCATTGGAATTATAAACAGGGTAATGAAACCATCTCTAGTTCAAAAACACACAAGCCTTTGCCTATATAAAACTGTGGCAAGACCTACCTTATGTTATGGCAGTGAACTGTGCACCGTACAGACAACAGACAGGAGGATTACCGCTAGTGAAATAAAGTTCATGTGCTGAACAGCAGGCTATACTAAGTGGGATATAAAAAGGAACTCGACATAGACCCGGTACTTGACCATATTCATAACTATCAAGAAAATTGGAAACAACACGTTAAGAGAATGACCAGACGAAGAATCCCCAAGGCAATCCTAAACAATATCCCACATGGGAAGTGATCATTGGAATGACCCATGAACAGTTGGAAGGAAAACTTCAGTAGATCGTAACAGTCCTTCGAGGACTATGACCTGTCAGGATGATGACCCCTCCTCAGGGGTCCCCAACTAGGGGAAATGTGGATGGCAACCACAAGGTGCCCAAGCTGAGAAAAACATTGCTTCCGCTTACTTGTGTTTTGCTCCTTACTTTTATCTTTAACCGATCTGGTATTTCTTCCTTTCTAGTACCAGATCCCTCTTTTTACTTTCCTATCCAGTCTCCCTTGACAGACCTCTTGTTTTCTTCGATCCTGATGGTATTACAGTATTCGAGGCCGAAGGGTTCATTTCTGTCTTTCCTATATCTCTTTCTTTTAACCTCGTGGACACTCGCCTTGAATGCCCACATAAGTTGCATGTTCAAATGCAACCCCATTGAAATTTATAGCATAAGTATTCAATGGACTTGTGTCATCAACTACGTCTGGATACACGTATAAATAAGACCCGAGTTTATTAAATTATAGTTATTAGTGTTAAAATTTGGTTAAGCAATCCATGAATATTGCATTGCAGAGACTTTTGATTTCCCAACTCCTTTCAAAAAACGTTAAACTGAAAATATATAAAACTATTATTCTACCAGTTATATTATATGGGTGCGAAACATGGACTCTTACTTTAAAGGAGGAAAGGAGATTACGAGTATTTGAGAATAAAGTTCTTAGGAAAATTTTTGGACCAAAGAGACATGAACAGACAGGTGAATGGACAAGACTACATAACAATGAACTACATGGTCTTTATAGGAAGCCAGATATAATAAGAACAGTCCAGTCTCATAGACTGCGATGGGCAGGACATGTTGCGAAAATATGGGGAATGAAAGACATGCATGGAAGCTTCTTGTAGGAAAGCCGGAGGGAAAACGCCCGGTTGGTAGACCAAGAATGAGGCAGGAGAACAACATTAACTATGATTTGAGGGAAGTAGATTATACAGGGAATGATTGGAAAGCATTAGCTCAGGATAGGGATGTATGGAGAGCTTATGTCCGCGTGGCCATGAACCTATGGGTTCGATAGTGCCAGTGAGTAAGTAAGTAAGTAATCCATGAATATTTTATTTTACAGGATAAAATTTTATTTTTTATTTTATTTATGATCTTATGACTGAACAATTTTTTAAAGTTCAAAGCCCCAGGTTGTCATTTCGACATTTCTGGTGTTCTCTCCTGGCATTTGGCATAATAATATCCCACTTATGAGGTTGGGGCACATGGAAGGCAGGGTTATGGTGCCCCGATGAAATGATAGGTGATGATTATCCTAAATTTAATACTAAACTTAATCTAAGGGGATTATGAATGATGATTATGATGCCCATATGATGTTCGGGGACCATTTGGGCCTTAAAGTTTCCTGACATTTGTCTTAAAAGTGAAGAAAAAACCTCACCCAGGAAACTTGTCCTGACTAGGGGTCGAACCCAGGCCCATTGCATGTCAAGGCAGCACACTACCATAAGACCACAAGTGATCATTACTTTTGTAATTCCTAAAGAAAAAAATTTTAATTAAATAAAAATTAAAACAACTTAAATCAAAACATGTGTTGGATTTATGCGGATAATAGGGTACATATGGATGTAGCTTCAACTACATTCTTAATTTTTTTTGAAACTGCGGCATCGTGAAAGACATGAAATCTATGAGGTGAGTTGCCAAAAAATGTTCTCCGATGAATTTCAATGATTATACCTCATAATGTTTCTTCCCAACATTAATTTAATATAACATTCTTAAATGTTACAAACACTCACCTTGACAGTGCTAAAAGCTGTCTCATAGCCCCCTTTTGACTGCATCTGATTCTGAATAGCTCGCAGGTGGGAGTTGCCCATGTCCACATCTCCGGAGCCAATATGACCTGTGTGCTGGAAATTTGTTGGAGATCCAATCATAGAGCGATCAATCCGCCTCACTCTCTGTTGAGCTCTTTTCCTCTGCTGTGCGGCTGGCTGATTCACACAACATGAAAACCACTGAACCCACATCTCCCCCGCCATGTTGCCAGACCTCAGACCAGACATTGGGCTCCTCTCCCTTAAATAAAAATAATCAATATTTTAAAAAACATGACAAAGTACTGACTTATACAGCAAATATACATACATATAATACATTTTTATACAAGTAATTACAGAAAAACTTTCAACACTACTATAAACTTCATTTTTAGTTTTAAACAGAATCAATTCTAAATTAAATATGGCAGTGAAGTATAGATATGCTAATGACATATTGAAATAAGAGATTTCTCAGAAGATCAATAGACTATTCCATACTGAACAAGAAAAAGAACAAGATATTTGGAACTACAAATCCTAGATATTTGGAACTGCAAATTCTAACTCTTTTGGATCAGATTAACAACTACACAAGTAAATGGAAAAACATGTAATAAATAAGTAAGGTCTGCATTCATCTTACTTCATATTTCGTTGTTTCTTGTAAGACATATTTCAAAGCATCTTTGCTCCTTAGTACAATCTGTATCAACTGAAGAAGAAGCAAAGATGTTTTGAAACACATCTTACAAGAAACAATGAAATGATGTAAGATGAATGCAGACCTAACTTATTAAGTAGAACCTCATAATGTTACTTCCTATTGTATTTTAATAATAAATAATGGGAAACCATGTACTAAAATTTAAAGTATAATTTTTATCACTATTGAAGTAATTAACTATTCAAGTTAAATTGTACAATTATACCTGAGTGGCCTAGCTGTCCTCAACTGTGATTTTACAGTTGAGGGCGACTGGGTCACTCACATACATTTGTACAATTTAACAAGCACAAGAATAGATTGCCTTGTGAATTATGCAACAAATTCTACAATAACCAGCCCAGGGAGAAAAAAAATGGAAACATATAATAAAGAATGTAACCACTGATCAAGCCAGAAGCACTGTATGCATCAGAAACACTAACCATGAATTTCAAAGGACAAATGGAAAAACTTGAGCTAAAGGAAAGGAACATTTTAAGGAAAATCATAGGACCAACATTTCAAGATAATAAAATAATATACATTAAGAATGAAACTCTCTACCAAAAAAATTTAAGAACTTTCAGATACTATGTGAAAAAGGAGAATAATTTTTACAGTCATCTCTCAGAATGAAATCCAACAGATTAACCAAACAAATTAATAGTGAGTGGAGAAAATATTTTTAACAACTCACCTCATAATTTCAAATTTCTTTGATACCGGTGATTTCAGACAATATCTTGTCCCTCTTCAGTCATGGCTTCCACTGATGAAATTCTGTGGTTGTTGATTTCTCTAAGGACATCACCTCTTGTGCTGCCATCTTTCGTTGGGATTATAAACTTTGTAATTAAATTTTTATACTCCAGAATATCGAAGTTCATAGATCGATATTTATTCTTCTGAATGAATATAATTTCCCAAATTGTCAATTCCAACGGTTTATCTAATTGTTTCAAAAGTTTTGCCTCTTTTTCAATTTTATGATGTTCTAGCAAACTATGTGCAGCAATTGCTGATTTTTCAATTTCACAATTTTTAATATTTCTAAAATGTTCTTTAGTGCGTGTTTCCAAATTCCTTTTTGGAACTGACAATGATATTCATTCAGAAGAATAAATATCGATCTATGAACTTCGATATTCCAGTGGATAAAAATTTAATTACAAAGTTTATAATCCCAACGAAAGATGGCAGCACAAGAGGTGATGTCCTTAGAGAAATCAACAACCACAGAATTTCATCAGTGGAAGCCATGACTGAAGAGGGACAAGATATTGTCTGAAACCGCCGGTATTTAAGAAATTTGAAATTATATGAGGTGAGTCATTAAAAATATGTTCTCCACTCACTATTAATGATATAACCTCATAATGTTTACTTCCCAATATTAATTTAAATATAACCAATCAAATATTTGATTTTTTCCATAACCGCAAAACAAAATCCAACTGGTTTAAAAAAACTAAAAAAGAACTTAACAGAATTAAAGATTACAGAAAATTCACTAATCAAACAGCTAAATTAATTATTCAAGATGAAAACACGATGTTCCAAGATAAATCAAAACAAAAATCCAAATCTATTATCTCGGAAGAAGAGAGAAAAGAAGATCAGAAAGAATGAAAAAATACTGGGTAATAAGAAAGGAACAACACACAGAGAAATGATTGATCCAACATACCCCAAAGAGGGTTAAACGAAAAGAAAGAAAGAAAGAAAGAAAAAAGGCATATTATAACTAAAGTCCGGATTTTTATGTAATTGTATTATTTACTTTTATATTTAACTTTTATAGGAATTAATCACTATGAGGTTTAATTTATGGTGAAATTAAATGTTTCTTACCTCTCCTCATATAAATCTTCTAAGTAGATCGTGATTTATATGAGGAAAGGTAAGAAACATTTAATTTTACCATAAGTATTATCTACCATTCACAAAAGTTCATTATTCAGCAAAATTGGACCACTGAAATTGGGGGTTCATCTGAGGTAAATATTTAAAAACCACTCTAGTGGCTGCAATTTTGGGTATTTTTTGCAATGAACCTTTGTATAGGCCATTGAAATAAAAATAAAATTATTCTCCAAAAATCTGCAAAATTCAACCATGAAGAATGGGATTCACCTGAAATCTGTAATTTAAAATAGCTCTAATAGCCACCATGTTTGTTTCCTCGTAACATAGCTAATACATATGATTTAATTAACTTCTTCTTCTTCCTTCCAAGTATTAGGCCAAGGCCTGATACGATCCTATAGAAAATTTTCCCTCCAGCATTTCATAGGACAGCCCAGAGATCTTTGTCCTCTTGGTATATAATTATAAACAGCTTTGGGGATCCGATTTGAACTCATTCTTTGAAGATGGTGTTCCAATTTAGTTGGTACTGTTTAATATATTCCAAAATTGGCGTAGTCTTCAATTCTTTTACGATACCGGTATTCCTTTTTCCGATCCCATCTGGTGTAACCCGCTGTTCTGCGCGTGAATCTCATTTCACAAGCTGTTATTCTGCTTTCATGTTGTCTTTTTAGTGTCCATGCTTCACTACCATAGGTCAACATTGGTCTAGCCAAAGTGTTATATAAATGTAATCTGGTGTTTTTTCGTACAAGGGATAGTTTCATAACTTGATTAATAATTCCCAAACTTTTATTACAACTAGTAATTTTTTCACGGATATCCTTTTCATCCCAGATAGAGAAATAATATCCAAGATATTTAAATGATTTAATTAACAAAAGAAAGATATATTCCGTAAACCAGCAAAATCAGACCATAAATTCGACTTACTGTGGAATTCACTTAGTTTATGTAGTTCCTACATGATTAACTATTTTATTATACAATTACGCAGTGGATTGCTTGGCAACTAATCTTTCATCATTCTGTAAATAATATACAGAGTGGAACAGAAATTTAGCTCAAACTTCCTTCAAGTAGGTATTGTAAAAATCATAAACTGTAATACAAACAATACAGTTTGTCATGATTATGATGGTCGACACTTCAATCAGCTGGTTTAAACTAAAAACTAAAAACTGATATGTACATCATTGAAGATTGCACTGTTCAGAGTTAATTTTTGTATTGTGTATTCCAGTTTATGGTTGTTACAGTACTTCCTTCAGGAAGGAAGAACATTCATCTTTAGCTCATTGTTTACAATTATTATATTCAATAATTTTTTAGGTCTATTCCCCTATGTTTTTACCAGTACTATACACTGTATATAACAACAATCATATCACAGTCCACATAAGATCATGTAACTAACTCACTGGCACCATTGAACCTGTAGGTTCATGGCCATGCGGACATAAGCTCTCCATACATCCCTATTCTGAGCTAATGTTTTCCAATCATTCCCTGTATAATCTACTTCCCTCAAATCATAGTTAATGTTATTCTCCCACATTAACTCCCACTTGGGTGTTTTCCCTCTGATTTTCCTACAAGAAGCTTCCATGCACATCTTTCATTCCCCATTCGTGCCACATGTCCTGCCCATCGCAGCCTACAAGACTTAACTGTTCTTATTATATCTGGCTTTCTATAAAGACCATGTAGTTCACTGTTAGTAGTCTTCTCCATTCACCTGTCAGTTCATCTCTCTTTGGTTCAACAATTTTCCTTTATTCTCAAATACTGTAATCTTTCTACATGTCTAACACATAAATGCAATATTAATAACTCACCAGAGACCATAGATTCCTTATATCAAAACACTCATCAACATCCCTGAACTTGTGAAAGATTTTTGATGTTTTTATTTGAATTAACATTTTCCAATCCTGGATAGAATCTAATTTAAGAAAGATTGTTGATAGATAAATAATAAAGGTATAAATGTTGCATCTCACATCATCAACTTTTAGGAGGTAAGATGTAACAGATCACCTTATTTATTAAGAAGAACCTCAGAACATTACTTCCTACCGTAATTTTATAATATTGTTGGTAGAGTTCTGTTCCATCCTGTATAATTTATGAAAACCTTTTCTTTACCTAATAATAGACCTGATGCTCATTTTGCTGGAGGTTAAAACTCACTGATCCTGATAAGCACATTAACTGTATATTTATCAATCACTGTGACACACAACAGCTGATATCTATTTTATAGGGAAATGAATCATACTAAAAAAACAACCTATTTCACTGAACCCATGTCTGTAATCAGCAATTCATACAAACAGAGCTGGTACTCATTTTACTGAAGTTCAAATTAGAAAAATTAATCATAAAGTAAAAATTTGTACAGATAAAATAAGATTAGGAACTTGGGAATACATTAAAGATTGTCTTTGACCTTTTACGATATTTTACATTCGTTTAAACAATTGTTTATTATACAAAACTAAAGAAAAATAATTGTTCACCACTAAGAATGATTCATTCAGCAATTGGGCACTAATACATCCAAGATTAAAACTTAAACAGAGAACAAGAACCCAAGATAACAGACTGGGAAAGCTTAATTCTGAGTTTAATGCATAATCTAAAGTCTATTGCAATCAGCAGATAGCATCATTTACAAGACAATATTTAAAGATAAATATTTAGTCATTTTTGTACTTTGTTACAATGTATTCTTACAGTAACTGGACCTCAGATGTCATCATTTCACTCATGAAAGTATTAGGCCATTTGGCTTGATATGGTCTCAAGGAGAAATTTTCCATCCAGCACTTTTGCCTTGGGGACAGTAACGAAGCATGGCTTTTGGAATTCTATGAGATGGCATTCATTGAAGATGGGCTTTCAGTTGTTCTGGTAGTTTTGTATATGGTGGAGAACGGGTTCTACATCCAACTCCTTCCATAATTTCCTCATTTCTTTTATGATTCCACATTGTATAGCCTGCTGTATGGCGCATAAATCACATCTCATCTGCTGTTATTCCGACTTTCATCTCTTCTTCATATTGTCCATGCTTCACTACCATATCTTAATACTAGTCTTGCGAGAACCTTATAAAGCTGTAATCTTGCATTCTTTTGTACTAAAGATGGTTTTATTATACTGTTAATTATCCCCATTGTTTTTGTGAAATTTGTGATTTTCTTTGATATATCAGCTTCATCTAGGAACGTTAAATTATAACCCAAATAATTAAATTAATTTACTCGTTCTAAAATTTCATCGACCAAAACAATATTGCTAGATATAGGTGGGAAATACCCACAAAGGCCATCACTTTAGTTTTCTTTGTATTGATTTCCATATTGTACCTTTTTGCAATTATATTAAATTTTATATTATATCAAGATCACAACATAATCTCCTACTTAATATACCGCAACATAGGACATCATATCACTCCATGTCATATACTACTGTCGCAACTAGAATTCCCTACTAGAAGAAATAAGGGACTGCCGGACATTGGCATCTTTTAAAAGAAATCTGAATTTATATTTGCTCTAATCTCGACTTCATCATTACCCAGTGTAAGATACATATATTAATTGGTGTTTCTTGTATAATTTATTATATATAGACTATTATTATTATTATTATTGTCATAAGTATTATTATTGTTATCATCATATAAAATGTTTCTGCAAGAAATTTACATTGCAACATTTAATGTATTTTTAACTCTTTACAGTAGAGTTAGTATAGTGTATATCTATATTTGACAAATATTTATTTGTATTTGTGCTGGTTGAGTGGAAGAGAAGGCCTTATGGCCTTAACTCTGTCAGAATAAATCTTTTTCTTCTTCACAGTTTAGGCTTATTTTCTAGCCTGTTCCGGCTCCAAATTGCTGCTCTTTCCACCTTTTCCTTGGTCTTCCCAAACTTCTTCTCCCTCGTGGTGAATAGCTGTATGCTGATTTTGGGTATTCTATTCTCAGTCATCCTTGCCAAGTGTTCTTTCCAGTTTGTTCTGTATTTCTCTAGTGTTGTGTTTAATTCCTCTACTTTTAGTTGTTGTCTTATTTCTGTGTTATGTTTTTGTCTGTTCTTTGATATCCCACTATTGGTCTGAGAAAACTCTATTTCAGCAGCTTGTATTCCGGCAGATTGTTGTGTTGTCACTGTCCATGTTTCGAATCCATAAGTAATAATAGGCCACTGCCACTGTCTTGTATATTTTCATTATAGAGTCTTTCCTGGCTTTATTTTTCAAAGTTCTTTTTAGTGTTCCTGTTATATATTAAACTTATTTAGTTTGTTATTTATATCTGTTTCTGCTGTGTATGATATTTCGCAACCTATGAAGTTATATCTTACTACTTGTTCTATTGGTTTATTTTCTAATATTATCTTTGTCCGAACTGGATGAGTGGCCTTGAAGGCCATTGTTTTTTTTATTTTGTGAGGATATTTCCATGTTGTATCTTTTTGATATTTCATTTAGTTTATATAGCATTCTTTGTAGTTCATCCTCTGTTTTTTGCTATTAATATCTGATCATCTGCAAAGGCTACTGTTTTTATTACTATATTTCCTAAGTTAATTCCCTCAGTCATCATTTGCTTCCATGATCTTATCATGTCGTCGAAATAAATGTTAAAGAGTTGTTGATAGTGGACAACCTTGTCTAACTCCTCCTGTTATATGTACTGGTTCCCTTTGATTTATTTTTATTTTTTTTTTCTCATACATTTTCTTAATTACTGCTATCAAGTGTAGTGGAATTCCTTTTTCACTTAATATGTTCCATAATTTTGGTCTAGACACTTTATCAAAGGCCTTCTTATAATCTATAAAGAGGATGTGCGTCTCTAAGTTGAATTCTCTTCGCTTCTCTATTATTTGTTTTAAAGTGAATACGTTGTCTGTGCAGCTTCTTCCTTTCCTAAATCCTGTCTGCACTTCTGATATTATTGCGTCTATTATAATTGTTAATAAACATTATTATTATTATTATTATATAAAATTGTGTATAGAATACTGTAAATCTGTTTCTGTTGGAGCTATTAATACCAAATTATCTGCAAAAAGCAGGAAGTCTATTTTTAGGTTTCTATTAATCTGGATAGAACCAAGTCTCATCTGTCGTCAATCTTGAAGTATTCTATCCATGTATATGATAAAGAGCTAGGGCGAGAGGCCACATCCTTGTCTTACACCTCTATTCATTTCGGTCCATTCTGTTTGTGTGTTATTGATTCGAACTGAAATCAAATTTGTTTTATAGATATTGTATACATTTAAAATATGCTGTTGTGGTAGATTATTGTCAGCTAAAATTTCCAACAATTTATTTCTATTGATTTTGTCGAAGGCTTTTTTGAAGTCCACAAAAGCTAAGTGTGTTTCTACATTGAACTCCCTATGTTTTTCTATTAATAATTTCATGGAGAAATAGTCATCACAGCAAAATCAACCTTTACGAAAGCCATTCTGTTCTTCGCTGAGGAGGCTGTTAAGAGGTTTGTATAATTTGTTCTTAATTATATTGGCATATATTTCGTATCCAGTATTTAATAAGCTGATGCCTCTGTAATTTTCACAGTTTTTCTTGTCTCCTTTTTTAAATATTGGTATTACAATAGATTTTGTCCAACTTACAAGAATGTCTCTCCCTTCCCATAGTTTATTTAAGAATGTAAGAAATCTGTCTAAAAATAGATGTAAATACTAAAATTAGCACAAATTCTAAAACATTAGACATACTCAACAAAAATAAATTAATATACGGTACCTATAAATACATATGATCACATACACATGCATATATGGACATTTAGGGTCGTATGTTAGAACATTACTCTCTACTCAAATTACTTCCAATCACTAGTGAGCTGATTCACCGTGAGCAATTGCTGAGAACGAATTAACGGCCGACTTATCGGTCATGCACGAGCGTCGACGTTTTCGTAATATTGGCAACGAATTACCCAGAATTCTCAGCGATAAAACCACTTCCGTTATTTTCGTCTGCTATAGAGGAATGCATTTATGCTTGCATCCTGCAAATAATACCGTATACAAACACGTCTGCGACACGCAATATTACGCCGATTCTCCTGTTCTTCCAGTTGAATTCTTTGGCAGACTCTATCAAATTCCTCTTCTCCGTGTTATACCGAAAACATGATCGAAGTCTTCAAGGTCCGACATCTTGGATAAATGTTGGAATAAAGCAGCAAAGTACATCGATTACCATCGGTTCCCGTTCGGTTCCCTTCGGGATTTTAATTTGAGTTGCTCATGTAAGGTACCTCCGCAGGTAGCTTACAAATTTAACCAATTATTATCGCATGAACAGATTTCTGAGTAAGCAAAATCGTATTAGCATACAACTTGCTCAGCAGAGAAGGCATTTTACTGTCTAATGCGTCCAAACATGCGACCCTTAATTTAATTAAGTGTAAATAGAGTACTCATCCATATTGTAAATGATATGATTATTCAGATTTTCACCATGGATATTTTAAAGGATTTGCATTACTTTTGATAAACTGATAAGTACATTTTTGTCAAATGCACATGAAATGTATAGACTTGATACAAAATATGGAGACAAAACAGATCAAATCAACACTATTGTTAAAGAAAATTTACTTCGTGTCATATTTTAAAGATATCTGGCACAGATGTACTATTCATACAGATTTAAAAAAATACCAAGATATATATACAGGGTGTAACAGGGCCTCACCGACAAAATGATAGGAATGATAGGCCATGCAGAGAGGATAATTTTTTGTGAAGGAACATATAGTCCCAAACATGTTATTTATGAGTTATGCTCAGATGAAGGTGTTCGCCCATAAGGGTCGGAATTGATAAAAACAATTGTACACACATAATTTTATTGGAAAAGGCATGTTTTTACAATAAGTGTTCAAACAAACGACTCTGTGCCTCATTGCATGTTTGATATTGTCGCAGCAAAGAGCATGGCAGGATTCTGTTTGACATCAAATGCAGCATTGGTCTATCAATCAGTTGAGCTATGGTGGACACTGGAGTTACATAGACCATACTCTTGACATGCCCCCAAAGAAAAAATCAAGGGGGCGCTAAATCAGGCACACGCGTTGGCCACGCAACAGGTCCTCCTCGTCCAATCCACTGGTTCCCATAATTGATGGTCAGTTGTGCTCGTGTGTCGACACTGAAATGTGCTGGGACACCATCATGCTGGAACCTGAGATTGTGGCGCACAGCAAGCGGTACACTGTCTAGCAGGTCAGGAAGGGTGGTCTGCAGGAACTGTAGATAAGCTGTCCCGTTTAACCTTGCTGGCAGAATTACAGGTCAAAGCAGATGAGTACCAACAATTCCAGCCCAAATGTTGACGGAAAACCTCTGCTGGTGATTGTGAACAGCAATTGCATGTGGGTTAGTGTAATCCCAGATGTGACTATTCCTGCTATTGTAGTTTTTCATCCGAGAATAACACCTGTGTAGGAAAGGCAGCATCGCGAACAGTCTGATGTAGAAACCACTGTACAAAGTTCATAAGAGATACAACATTTTGTGGTCCTATTGCCTGCACCTTCTGAAGATGGTATGCGTGTAGGTTGTACTATCTCAATACCCTACAAATGGATGGTGACTTATGTTCATAGCACGAGGCACAGCACGCAGATTTGACAGTAACTCGCTCAACCACAGCATCCTCACATCACGCCTCCCACCGCCAACGGCCCGAGGACAAAGATTCCCTGTTTCTACAAGGCATCGATGAATTGCAGCAAATGTAGTAAGGAGTGGATGTCTCCTGTTGGGATACCACTGCTCGTACATGCAACGAGCCTCTCTTTCATTTTTCTCACCTCGCCATAACACATAATCATGTCTCTGAGTTCAGACAACTCATACTGCATGTTGATTAAATTCTCAAGACAACAACAAATCAAACCTACAGGCATGTATTGCTACGACAGAGTGAGGGCTGATGGCACAGATAAACAACGGACGGATTGGTTCCAGTATATGGCACGTGCACCGTGATACATGAGGATAATTCATAAACGACTTGTTTGGGATTATGTTCCTTCACAAAAAAATGGTCCTTTCTGAATGGCCTATCATCCCTATCATTTTGTTGGTGAGGTCCTGTTACACTCTGTATATATATCTTCTTCTTCTTCCTTCCAAGTATTAGGCCAAGGCCTGTTACGATCCTATAGAAAATTTTCCCTCCAGCGTTTCATAGGACGGCCCAGTGATCTTCGTCCTCTTGGTATATAATTATAAACAGCTTTGGGGATCCGATTTGAACTCATTCTTTCAAGATGGTGTTTCCAATTTAGTTGGTACTGTTTAATATATTCCAAAATTGGCGTAGTCTTCAATTCTTTTAAGATATCGGTGTTCCTTTTCAGATCCCATCTGGTGTAACCCGCTGTTCTGCGCATGAATCTCATTTCACAAGCCGTTATTCTGCTTTCATGTTGTTTTTTTAGTGTCCATGCTTCACTACTATAGGTCAACACTGGTCTAGCCAAAGTGTTATATAAACGTAATCTGGTGTTTTCTTGTACAAGGGATGGTTTCATAACTTGATTAATAATTCCTAAACTTTTATTATAACTAGTAACTTTTTCAGGGATATCCTTTTCATCCCAGATAGTGAGATAATATCCAAGATATTTAAATTGATTAGATCTCTCTAAAATGTTATTCTGGAGACAGATTTTACTTTGTATGGCAGGGGTCCTCATCTAGGGGATATGTGGATGGCGACCACAAGGTGCCCAAGCTGAGCAAAACATTTCTTCCACTTACTTGTGTTTTGCACTCTTTTAACTTTACTATCTAATCTCTCTTGGTTAACTCTTGGTTTTTTCGACCCCGATGCTATTAGGGCATCCGAGGGCTAGGAGTCTTTCCTTTCTTCCATTTCTTCTTTCCTTTATTTTCTTTTCTCTCCAGAAAAGCCTGACCAGAGGCTATAAGATGGCAGCCCCATCACTGGTCTTGCCTTCCTTTGGCCAGCAACCAATCGAAGGGACTATTATTATGCTTTCAAGTCTTATACGAGAATTTCCCGGAAGGATCTGTATATATATATATATATACATATATATATATATGTTATATTGCAGATTTTTGCGGATATATGTGCATATATATATATACACACACTCATTTTTTTAATTACAGCTATGTAAAGTTTTAAAAAATTGGTAAATAATCATGAACAAAACTTTTTGAATTGCTTTAGGACAGGGATGGCCGAATGAGGGATAATATGACATCTTCCTTATTCCACCTTTTGTTGAACTCAAGACTGTTGTTACTATTGTCTCGGCATAACATGCAGTGTCAGTGGCGGCACAATCTTACAACCTGAAATATATTCACTAATCCCTTCCATTCGTACATACCAAATTACGTGTAACTGTGTAAACGTTTGAAGGGGGCTTAGTGGACCGCTGACACCTTTTTTTTACACTGATGTATCTATATCAGGTTGATAGTACTCGTAGAGAGATGTAATATTGAGACAAGGGTGCCATTGTTTAATCTGAAGCGTATTTTAGATTTGGTATAATTTCTCAGCAATCAATTTTGAAATCCGGTAACTAGCACGTATTCAATTCTCTGAAAGTGTTTGTCTGCTATCGTTTTGGAGTGTCTGTTGCTTTAGATTGTTTAAAAGTTCCATCCTGTCATCCCCTGTGTAAACAAAACATACAATGTCCCGTAGGCCTACTATATTTAATTCATGAATTTGAACTCCATGCATGTTACCTACTGTACGTTAAAAATATATATCATTAATATGTCCCTGTGAAAACATAGTTATATATTTCTAATCATAAATGCCCTTTTTGCAATTTAAATGAAGATATGGAAAGAAACCATCTCCTCCGTTGTCCAGCTTTTGTAGAAGAGACTAGCCTTTCTGCTAAATATTGGAGTGCAAGAGAGCGAATGATTTCATTATCAAGTGCTCGACATTAGATACCAACCAACCATATTTCTAATCGTACCTGCAATTTTATCCTGTTCATATTGATTTGCATGTGAAGATCTAAATTTTCATCAGATATTAGCCTATAGTGTTTCACATGGCAGAACTGCGTAGAACACGATAAATGAACAAATTTGGTGCCATTCTGAATACAACATAATCATTTTCCCAGTCCTTATTAAAATGGATCGGTGTATAAAATTTGCCATGCTCATGCTGGATTGTATGCCACTGACTGTTATTGTGTATTGTCAATCACTGTATACCTGCATCTCCAGTGCAGGTACAAATGAGTGGAATGGGTATTGGCGGAGAGGACTTGTTATGAGCTCTCAGAGTTCAAGCTCCCCATCCTTGCTCTAGGAGCTCTTCTGAGTTGGAGATGACATTTTACAACATTCATTTTCTCATGCCCTTTCCTGTGATATACAACAAACTACAGGCTAAGAAAAAAAAGTCAAAATCTAAATAAAAATTTTAATTTAATTTTTTTTCAAAAAGTGTATGTACATTTTAAAAATTTCAAATTACTTCCATGAATAGTATTGTTGTAAACCACCTGGCAAAATATACATTTGGGATGATAATTGGTTCATTGTTAAAATAATTTAAAACTGTTTTTCATCCAAATGTTCAGTATTCGAGAGGCATAATATGCTGGTACCTGAAACATTGTGTTTTGGTATAGAGATCTGAGAAAGGTGACATTTTACAGGTTTTTTTCATACCCATTCCTGTGGTATACAATATTCCATGCCGGACAAGTAAAAAAAAAACAAGATATTTGGAACTGCAAATCCTAACTCTTCTAGATCTGATTAACAACAACATCCCTAAAAGGGATGAGAGGAATGGGAAGGGATAAAAAAATTAAATGTCTAAGTGTCCAAAATTTGTGTTGATACCATAGTTATCAGGGTCGTTAAGCTAATTGGTGACTGTGCAGATGTCATTTAAGCCCAAGTTGGACCCTCAGCAGACAAGAAGAGATAAATGTTTTTTTTCAATGCCCCAGGTTGTCATTTCAATATTTCTGGTGTTCTCTCCTGGCATTGGCATAATTGTAACCCATTTCTGAGGTTGGATGCCTGGAGGGTAGGGTTATGCTGTCCTGATGATGTGATGGGAGATGATGATAGTGTTGTGCCAGGAGAGTCCTTAATCTAAGATGAATATGAATTATGATGGCCATATGATGTTCGGGGACCAATTGGGCCTTAAAGTTTCCTGACATTTGTCATATAGGTAAGGAAAAAACCTGATCCAGGAAACTTGTCCCGATCAAGACTAGAACTCCAGCCTGCTGCGTGACAAGGCAGCACAGTACCTAGAGACCACAGCAGTGGAGAAGAGATGAAAATAAAAACTCCAAAATAACTGATATTAGTGTCAAATCCATAGTTTTTAAGTGTCGCTAAGATAGTTGGCGACAGGAATATTATGATAAATAATGAATACCTGGTCAACACAGGATAATCAAGTAAGTTAATTAATAAAAGGCACTGCAATAAGACGTAATTTATTTTAGCTTAATGAGAAGGTGTCCACCGCTGTGGTATCGAGTAGCATGCTGCCTTGTCATGCAGAGGGCTCGGGTTCGATTCCCGGTTGGGACAGGCTCCTGGGTGAGGTTTTTCTCGGGGTTTTTCCTCACTTGTAAGACAGATGTAAGGAAGCTTAGGGCCCAATAGTCCCCAAAAATCATTCAGCCATCATCATCAACCTTATAATTATCATCATCATCCTTCACCAGAGTGGAAAGCACAGGAAGCTACCACACCTATAATTCCCTAGTAAAGCAAAGCATAAAAATGCTATGATTGCAGTGAAAGACCTATAGAATAGAATGAGAAGATAGAAGATCAAAATAAATTTTATATCGAGTTGATTTTGTAATAGTCTAGGTCCATTCTAGTTTGTCTAATTGACTACCATGCCATGCTCACTTCCAGATCTGACATTTGCCAGTATTAATGCTCTTTTAGCATGTAAAATTGATGAATATGATAAATTAAGTGAATCTGGTATCTTACCCCATAAATATTTGTGTTTCATTTAACATGTTTCGATATGCATATCCAAACATGTCAAATGAAACATAAATGTTTATGGGGTAAGATGCACCAGATTCACCTTATTTATTAAGAAGAACCTCATAATGTTATTTCCTATTGTAATTTATTAATCCTGAATGACTTCCTTTGAAAAGGAAATATAGATATGGACAAAATGACTTATCTACAGCATATAAAAAGAACCTTGAGTCTTTAATAAAGAGCTTCAGAGTAAAACCTTGTCAGACTTTTCCATACCAAGCTTTGAATTATGATAATAATTTGAGATGGTCATTAAATAAAATAATAGTACCTACAAGTTTTGATGATGTTGGGAAGCTTAGTGATATCTGTAGTGCACAGTAGTAATGTCACTGCATCAGTTAATAACACTGCTTCATTAGTTCTCACTTTTCAATGGGATGTTCATTAAAAAAAAAGTTTGGAGAAAGTTAATACATGTTTCATGAATAAATCACATTAGACAACAATCATGTATTACAAAAGAGCTTCTAACATAACTTACTTCCTTTAAACTGAACATCCTAAATGAAGAAAGTCAAGCAAGCAGTGTAATCTAATGGTACAGCTAAAGGAGCATAATAAATTAATCTGGATATTCGGAGAAAAAAAAAACATATCTCCACATTTTAAATTTTATAGATAAAACTTTTACAAACTGAATGTAAAATTTTTGTGTTCGTGGAGGGGCAGTTTATTGCCCGCTTGATCTCCTGATCTTACCCACTGGATTTTTTCTTTGGGGAGTTACTAAACATATTATCTATCGAGATATTCCGACAACTCCAGAGAATATGCAGGACCATAATGTGCATGCTTGCTTGTAATTCCATTCAGCCATAACAATGGAGAAATTAATCCTCTCATTCATTTGACGATTGGACATGTTTGTCACTGAAAATGGTCAACAGTTTGAGCACTTAATGTGAATGTTCTGCTGTTCATAATTCATATGGGTATACTTCATTCGCTCTTAAAGTTATCCTCGTCAAAACAAAACCATGTGACCTGCTCTCTTTTCATTGGTTACTGACACCGACATACGATGCAGAAGCAATATGTACGCGAAAAAGTAATTCCCTTTATTAAATTAAAATTATGTCCTATGAATATACTTGTTATTCTTCGTGAATGAAAATAATAATATTTAAAACATAGAAAATATTGTAAAATATATCTAATCAATAATTACAACTTAAAATAGTTTCTTACATATGGATGATGCATGTGAGTCATGCTTCAGTCGATTCTGATGTACTATACAGCATGGCTGAAAGTGTCAAGTCTTCTGTTGCTGTGTTGCCAACTAAATTTGTAAAACACAAGTTTGGAAAACCTTTGACTAGTGGTCAAAAAACAGTTATTTTAAAACGTATTTCACAAGTTTAGTGAAAAGTACCCAGAACTTCCAATAAAAGATATAGTGAATTATTAACATCTGAGTTTACCAGTGTGTCATGTACAAATATTAATAGTGCTGGAAAGAAAAAAAACAACACGTGGTAAGGTTGTAACTCCCGGTAAAAAAGGAAATGTGTGCAATATGCTTTTGATAAGTGTGATGAATTTGTGGCAAACACAATTCGAGTATAATAGTAGTGCATAATTTCTTTTTAAAAAATGAACCTCCTATAACTGATAAAGTAAATAGTGATTAAGAACTGCCTTATTTTAAAAGAATGACATTTTACAAAATATTGTGTGAAATCAGGTTTGAATTTGTTAAAAAAATCAAAGGAGTGTTGTTATAGATCGCGATGACATTTTGCTATGAAGAAGGGATTATTTAACATGACTTACTTTAATATTGAGTTTAGAATATACTGTATAACTTATATTTAACCCGGGAGAGGTCTACCAAAATAATTGTGAGATTTTTAAATAAATATCAATAACCTCAACCTTGAAGCACAAATTCTAAAGATATAAATAAAAATATGCAGTGGTGCAGTGACAGGATCCATTTCTCCCCAAGTCTACCATTATGTTTGACATCAAACAAAAGAGGAAGAATGCTGTGGCAGGTATGTGGACATAGAGCGACATATTCCAAGAATTAATACTAATTCTTAGCCACCACTCCTGGGTAAAACTACTATTTATTCTGCTAAAATTCGTACTACTATCAATAATAACTACAAAAAATCAAGTATGTGATATAGTTATATTTGAAGAGAAAAATTTTCGCCTAGACCGGGACTCGAACCCGGGACCCTTGGCTTTCCGGGCCAAGTGCTCTACCAACTGAGCTACCGAGGCGAGTTACGATCTAGACGCAAATTTTTCTCTTATGTATGTTGTAATTCCCTCGCGCCAAATTACAACATACATAAGAGAAAAATTTGCGTCTAGATCGTAACTCGCCTCGGTAGCTCAGTTGGTAGAGCACTTGGCCCGGAAAGCCAAGGGTCCCGGGTTCGAGTCCCGGTCTAGGCGAAAATTTTTCTCTTCAAATATAATTTATCCTTCTATGAGAAGTGTTAAATTAATAATAAAAATCGTCAATGTGATATAGTTTTTTACTTTGTTTATTAAGCTAGTTTACTGCGTACCATATTTATATGTCTTATATACTTCACACGTGCTCCCTGTCAAAATGACAGTAATTGTGGCGTGAATGGCGGAAGGATACAATTGGCCTTTGTTTATGTTAGGATCACTCTAAGAGCAAATGAAGTATAGTACTGTAATAGGACAGTAAAAATCTCACTTTATATTTCCATTAACAAGGTTCGATTTTATAGAATGGCACATTGTGATACATTTGTTAACAGGTCTTGAAGTATATTGAAATTAATGTTGGGAAGGTAAACATTATAAGGTACAATATTTAATTTTAGGAAGTTATATTTCGAGGTTATTTTAATTATATTATTTTTGGTCTGGACTTTTTCCCAGACTGGGAAAGCTGACGATAAAAACAGAATTGTTTTGAAACATGTTCAAGAACAAATCAACATTAATATTGAGGTAAGATGTCCAGACCAAAAATAATATAATTATATTCTATAGTGTTCTGCCCTAGGGCAGGTTCTTTACTGCAATCATAGCATTTTCTTGCTATGCTTTGCAGCTTTACTAGGGAATTATAGGTGCGGTAGCTTCCTGTTGTATGAGGTAATAATTATTTAAATTCATCAGAGACTTTTTTAAATGGTTTCGTGAAAAGCACAAAATTTATGAGATGAGTTTTCAGAAAAAATATTTTTCTCCAGTGAATTAAAATTTGAAAATGTCTTGAAGTGCTTAATTAACCCATCAAAGAAAAAATACATAGTGCCACTCAAGTAAACAAAGTTAGTATTTGTATCTTGTTAAAAATAAAGCTACAAAGTTCACAAACCATCAGTATTATTTTCCCCTCGTAGTTGGACAACTTTTGTATAAAACAATTTTTCATTTTGTGCTTATGTACGAAGATATTTTGGTTGATCAAGATAAATGAGATACCCTATATATATAGTTGGCCGCGGTGGACTAGTGGTTATGTTCCTTGCCTCTGGTTCCAAGGGTTGCAGGTTTAAACCCAGCCGCACTCGATGGATTTTTTTTTAGGATGGGAAAATCCAAGGAGCAAGTCCTCCGGGAGGAACTTCAAGCCATGGGTTCCAAGTCTGAAGATTTTCAGGCTCGTAAAAAGATCCTTAAGCCTGAATAAAGAGGCCTCTAAGCAAAATTTATTAATGGATCTCAAACATTCTAGTAATGGCCTTAGTTGACTACTAAAAAAAAGTCTCACTGGGTCAGTGTGTTGACCGAATGCCACTCATGCCATCTTTGGACAAATAAGGTAACTAAAAATGACGTCTACAAACTCCTGATAAAGGAGAGGCTATGGCTCAATAATGGGCTACACCATTAATCAAAAATCATATATATATATATATATACTTATATCCACAAAAATCTGCAATATAACATATATATATATGACGAATTTCCTGCCAAATACAAGAACATAAGGTTGCAATCAATCGTCAAGAACCTACATCAACTCTGGTGCAACATATGAAACAGAGGGGTCACAAGATTGACCTCACAGGATTTAGAACGTTGGTTAAAATATAGATAATCAAAAATCTACAGAG
Source organism: Diploptera punctata (assembly GCA_030220185.1). Taxonomy (NCBI): domain Eukaryota; kingdom Metazoa; phylum Arthropoda; class Insecta; order Blattodea; family Blaberidae; genus Diploptera; species Diploptera punctata. Next base: position 222,382 of record JASPKZ010003440.1, read on the forward strand.
AAGCAATAGAGATTGAGAAAAGGCCACATTCCATGAACACCCGAGATGATGCCCAAAGATGACCATCTACATGGAAAACTGCTCTCGCTGCCCACCATGTCATCCCCAGAACAGTGAAGAAGATGTGAAGAAAACTACGGTTGGGCAACATGGAGTGTGGTCGATGCTTGGATGGGTGTACGGCTTCCGAAACGGACCACACTGAAAACTGAAGATGTTTAACTACATAAGAACTAAACCTTAGATGGTGTACAGCTTCAGAAATGGACCGCACTAAAAACTGAAGGTGTTTAACTACATAACAACTAAACCTTGGATGGGTGTATGTCTTCAGAAACAGACCACAGCAAAAACTGTATGTATTTTATTATATAAGACCTAAACCTGTGACTCGAACTTATCATTCCTTGATAATGGCATGTGGGATCATGCCGAAATGTCGGAATCATTGGCCAGAGGCCAAACTTGAATCCAAGATGCAGAAAACCCAAGAAAACTTTCATTTTCATATATATATATATATATATGTGTGTGTGTGTGTGTGTGTGTGTGTATCTTGTAATAGATGTTAAGTAATTCAAGGTTTATGAAGAGATGCTATTCTTTAGAATGAGTCATCCAATATTTCCCAGGCAATACATATACCTTAAACAAAAGGTGATGAAAATATTACTAATAGTTGCAACATAATCTATAACATAACTTTACATGTACAGTCAAGATGCCAAAACTACTCAGTTCTTACAGTCAAATAAGCTAATGTAATATAAATCAACTACATGCCAATTTGCTAATTCTAATTCCTTTCTTGCCCCTCGAAACTGTAACGGTATTGGGTGTGCATTAACAATGTTCAATATGCTCATCAAAACAAAACTTTTAATACATTTTGAGTAATTGAATTATCTGTGATGCACAAAGAAATTAAACATAGGCTCAATTCTGGAAATGCATGCTATTATGCATTGCAGAGACTCTTGATGTCCCAACTCCTTTCAAAAAACGTTAAACTGAAAATATATAAAACTATTATTCTACCAGTTATATTATATGGGTGCGAAACATGGACTCTTACTTTAAGGGAGGAAAGGAGATTACAAGTATTTGAGAATAAAGTACTTAGGAAAATTTTTGGACCAAAGAGAGATGAACAAAGAGGTGAATGGAGAAGACTACTTAACAATGAACTACATGGTATTTATAGGAAGCCAGATATAATAAGAACAGTTAAGTCTTGTAGACTGCGATGGGCAGGACATGTTGCATGTATGGGGAATGAAAGACTTGCATGGAAGCTTCTTGTAGGAAAGCCAGAGGGAAAACGCCCAGTTGGTAGACCAAGAATGAGGTGGGAGAATAACATTAACTATGATTTGAGGGAACTAGATTATACAGGGAATGATTAGAAAGGATTAGCTCAGGATAGAGATGTATGTCCATGCGGCCATGAACCTATGGGTTCGATAGTGCCAGTGAGTAAGTAATTGAATTATCAAATAAAACTGCAGACTCTTCACTGTTTAGATACTTCCAGATCTATCAAAAGAAACTGCATTTTCTTAATTGTTTAAATATTTTCAGATCGTTAATTAACTAGCTCACTGGCACTATCGAATCTGTAGGTTCATGGCTATGCCAGACATAAGCTCTCCACACATCCCTATCCTGACATTTTTCAATCATCTCCTGTATAATTAACCTCCCTCTCGTTCTTGGCCTACCAATGGGTCATTTTCCCTCTGGTTTTCCTACATGAAGCTTTAATGCCCCTCTTTCATTTTACATTCATGCCATGTGTCTTCCCCATCACTGTCTATGAGACTTACTGTTCTTATTATATCTGACTTCCTATAAAGATAATGCAGTTCACTGTCATGTAGTCATCTCCATTTGCCTGCCTGTTCTCTCTCTGTTTGGTCCAAAAATTTTTTGAAGATCTGTATTCTCAAATACTTGTAATCTTTTCTCCTCCTTTAAAGTAAAGAAGAGATGGTTGGAAAAGTTTTTTTGTAGACAATAACAGTCCTCAAAGGACTACGACAAGAGAGAAAGGCAATTTTTTTATTGGTTAAGGCCAGATTCAGAAAACAATCTTTATGCAAAGAGTGACTCTTTCCCCCTCTCTATGATATAGAGAGTATTCATAGAGGGGAAAGAGTCGCCCTTTGCGTAAAGATTGGTTTCTGAATACCGGTCTTAGAGTTAATTGTGTGGGTTGTATCAGGGGATTCCGTATTCATTGACTCGACCAGCAGAGTTCATCTACACAGGACACTATACTAACTAATTAACTCACTGGTACTATCAAACCCATAGGTTCATGGCTGCACAGACATAAGCTCTCCATATATCCCTATCCTGAGCTAATGTTTTCCAATCATTCCCTATATAATCTACTTCCCTCAAAACATACTTAATGTTATTCTCCCACCTCATTCTTAGTCTACCAACTGGGCGTTTTCCCTACAAGAAGCTTCCATGCACGTCTTTCATTCCCAATTTGTGCCACATGTCCTGCCCAGTGCTGTCTACAAGACTTAACTGTTATTATATCTGGCTTCCTATAAAGACCATGTAGTTCATTGTTATGTAGTCTTCACCATTCACCTGTCTGTTCATCTCTATTTGGTCCAAAAATTTTCCTAAGAACTTTATTCTCAAATACTTGTAATCTCCTTTCCTCCCTTAAAGTAAGAATCCATGTTTTGCATCCATATAATATAACTGGTAGAATAACACTTTTATATATTTTCAGTTTAACATTTTTGAAAGGAGTCATTCCTATTTGTGATTATTGTTCCTAGGTATTTGAATTCAGCCACTTCCTCAAAATTTCCATCATTGTTATTAGCTGCCCATTTCCATTACATAATGTATTTCTATGTATGACCAGCAAACTGTACAGCAACTACATTTTTAGTCTAATCATGACATGATGACAGCTGCTACCATTTGTCCTACATCAGAACATAGTTTGAGTTTAAAGCATGAGGGTTTTGTTGCCACTCGCATTATCAGACATATGGCAGAAGAAGAAAGTTAAGGGTTGGTTTAGTAAGTATGCACACTTGGTTACATTCACTAGGCAAAGTTGACAATACAGTATAGACTACTACAAAGAAATTCACCAATATTCCATTTTCACAGATGGTTCAAGAATAATAAGCAACAAAAGAGAAGAAATTAAAGTTGGATGTGCATTTGTAGTTTATGGGAACTCGTCAGAAATTTCCTCAGGTTTGTTCAGAATTTCTCCAAATGTTCCGCTTTTCAGGCAGAATTATTAGCCGTAAAAGAAGCTGTTAAATGGTGTGTAATTAATGACATAAGTTCTTGTATACACAGTGATTCACAAACAGCCCTGAAAGCAATTAATGATAAATATAACAATAACCCAATAGCTTTTGAGATTAGGGAACAGATGAAGCAAAGTTCAAAACATATTTGTCTATCATGGATGCATGGACATTGCGGGATATCAGGAAACTAACATGTGGATGTTTTAACCAAATCTGCAGCAGATTCTAATTCACAGTATGCATATGATTTCTGCAGTATTTATATCCTGAAGTCGTAAATAAAGAAATATATAATTACAAGATGGAACAATATGTGGCTCAATGGTACCACAGGCATATTAACACGACAACTGTTCTTTCCAAGTATCTATGACAGAATAAAATACAACTTTTTTTTTGTGGTAGAGTATTGGTCTAGAAAGCCAAAGGTCCTGGGTTGAAACCCCAATCTGGGCGTATGATTTTTCTCTTCATATATATAATTTAATCGGCCACGGTGGACTAGTGGTTACGCTCCTTGCCTCTGATCCCGAGTTCAAACCCGGCCAGGGTCAATGGATTTTTTAGGATGGAAAAATCCAAGGAGCAAGTCCTCCGGGAGGGACTTTAAGCCGTGGGTCCTGAGTCTGAAGATTTTCAGGCTCGTAAAAGATCCTTAAGCCTGAATGAAAAGATCTCTAAGCAAAATTTACTGAATTTTCTCATCCTAGTACTATCTTGGTTTCCTAGATGTCAGTATGAGGCAGAACGCTGACCACTCAAATGACATCTATACGAAAACAAGTATAACTAAATTAGTATGGTTCAAATTCTTCCCTGTAGGGGGAGAGCGGCTAAATCTCTGTTAAGGGAAACAAGATACAAGAAGATATATAATTTATCCTTCGGTGAGAAGTGTTAAATTAATAATAAAAACTGGCTTTATAAAGTAGTGTTCAAATTCCCAATAAATGTCTTCTTAAATAAGAAGCTGCCATTTGCGTGATCAAGCAAATGCTCATAGTATTCAGTGCTTGGGAATTAACAATGAATAAGAGAAAAAAGCCAAAGGTCCTGGGTTCAAACCCCAGTCTGAGTGTATAATTTTTCTCTCCAAATATAATTTATCCTTCAGTGAGAAGTGTTAAATTAATAATAAAAACATCAAGACAACTGTTCTTTCCAAGTATCTATGACAATAAAATGCAAACACATTATTCCAAATTTTATACTAACACAATTCCTCACTGGGCACTCTAAATTTGGCCAATACCTCCAGAGATTTAACATCAGAGAAAATTCAAATTGTAATTGTGGCATTAGCAACCAAAGCATTGAACATATTATATTTGATTGCCCTTTGTTGTGGAATGAAAGATTTGAATTCTCATGTCTACTAAATAACACCGCCTGTTTAAGTGAACCACCCATTACAGAAGTGCTTATGGCAGAAAAGAACTACAGACTTTTAATGTTTTTATAAATAAAATTCATAAAAATTTTAATTTTAGATAAAATTATATAATGACTCGCAACTTTGTAACAAACTATAAACCTATATCTTAGGTAAAATAGGGTTTAAATTTCGGATAACCCTCAGGGGTCCTCATCAAGGGAATATGTGGATGGCGACCACAAGGTGCCCAAGCTGAGCAAAACATTTCTTCCACTTACTCTTTTAACTTTACTATCTAACCTCTCTTGGTTAACTCTTGTTTTTTCAACCCCGATGCTATTAGGGCATCCGAGGGCTAGGGAGTCTTTCCTTTCTTCCATTTCTTCTTTCCTTTATTTTCTTTTCTTCTCCAGGAAAGCCTGACCAGAGGCTATAAGATGGCAGCCCCATCACTGGTCTTGCCTTCCTTTGGCCAGCAACCAATCGAAGGAACTATTATTATGCTTTCAAGTCTTATACGAGAATTTTCCGGAAGGATCAAACTATTTACGCTGGAGGGAACAATTTTCTATAGGATCGTAATAGGTCTTGGCCTAATACTTGGAAGGAAGAAGAAGAAGAATAATTTTGGATATTAAATATTAATAATAATCCATCCATATAGTAATTCTGCCCGAAGGCAGGTCCTTCGCTGCAATCATAGCATTTTCATGCTATGCTTGCAGCTTTACTAGGGAATTGTAAGTATGGTAGCTTCCCGTTGCTTTTCATACCGATGAAGGATGATGGTGGTGATGATGATAATGATAAAGGATGATGATGATGATGATGGCCATATGATTTCGGGGATCATTTGGGCCTTGAAGTTTTCCTGACATTTGTCTTAGAGGTGAGAAAAAACCCCAATAAAAACCCCACCCAGAAAAACTGCCCCGACCAGGGATCGAACCCGGGCCCGCTGCGTGAAAAGGCAGCACGCTACCTCGAGACCACAGCGGTTTAATAAAGTTGACAATTGTTCAAATTTTTGTCATAGTGGTTTTAAACTTCATGTATTCTAAAATTGGTGCACATATACAAAATATTGAATGACAGCAGTGTGAAGTTTGGAGAAATGTACTTTCCCTTCACAATTTTGCACATTTCATTGGACACTTAACTGAATGCATATTAAAGTATCCATGACAAGAGAGAATATATGCATTTTTCAGAACAGCAGTCTTCTTATCCTCCACATAACTGAGAAATGATTAGGTTAGGAGAGGTTAGTAGTTTGTTAGGTTATGTTGGATTTTAGTCAAAATTATGGGTTTGCAAAAAAATTTGTCTAACGGTATCTCTTTTTGAAAATTGATGCCAAAATCCACATTTTTTTTGTAAAAATGTTCAAAATTGCAGCTTCATCATTCTAAACAACTACCAAATTGTCAGTAGATGTTGCAAATAGAATTAAAAAACACCACTGACAGCTATAGATATAAACTAATATAACCAATATAGTATGTAACCTATGTGGTCCATAGATAATGTGTGCATGCTACAATAGCTAATGTCAGTGGTATATTATAGAAAATTAAAATACTGGGAAAAACTTTAGTTCACCTTTCCTAATACATTTTCTAAGTCCTACAGAATAACAGTGCACATGCGCAAAAGTTTACAGAGTTGTTGCTAGATGGGACCACATATTTGTGAAATCCTACAAAGCTGTCATTAGATGGAACAACGTAGCTGCAAAATTGATATGACAACCTTTACAATAAATTCCCAAACATTTATTAGAAACGGGCATACATGAACTTACCTCTGCCTAATCTAACAAAATAAGTTGCATGCATATTATTTAATGAAATGTACAGTAATCTGATGTACACTAATCTTTCCCATCGTAACCTAACTAAATGAAGTGAGTGAACATCCATTTCATAAAATATATTTTTGAATGTTGGTCATTCGGATTTCACAGATATATCAACCATTTAGATGAAGTTCCTTTCAGCTTTCGCAGCAATAATTCTGCATAACTTCGAATAAATAATTGCGTACATAGAAAAATATTTTATAATTGTAAAAAAGGGTCATTGCAAAATGTTTAAAATATTACGAAATGTTAGTAAAGACAGAAGATGTACATAGAGCAACAATATTACAAGAATATAGGCCTACTATGGAAAATCAAGGGTAAGACAATCTAAAGTTGAGCCCTTTTTAAAGTAAAACAAAAATGTAATAATATTCATCAATATACACCGAAGAGGAACTAATCCAGATAATCTGTAAAACTCATTACACATAACAGTCCACTTATGAGATAAACACAATTTTGAATAGTTTAATTATATAAATGAAGCCAATACCATAAATATAAATACTCTATACTTACTCGTCGTACAAAGGTTTCTATTTGATCTTAACTAGAATTGAACATATGTACTTTTCAGTTATTAAGTTTGCATAATATAATGCGACAAAAGATCAATTACTTTAGAATACGTCAAATATGACAGCACTTTACACGCCTTGAAAATTTAAATTATGTGCACGAATGGCGATTTCTGTCTTTCCCATTTGAACGTAATTACTATTTCCTGTAAAGTATATAATTATAGAATATATAATAACCTTTACTTATATCGGAAAGAAACACAGAAAGGTTATTTGAATGCCCTGCAACTTCCGCCATTATAAAGATCTTGAAAGAAGCAGAAAGTGCCATACCCATTTTAGCTCTATGCAAAACATATATCCATCAATAATATTAATAACTCTCATTTAAATATATACACTTACCCTTCACCTAAACTTGCAACTCTCTGTGAAGAAAGTTTTCATCCGCATATATTAAAATATAAAGCAATTTTGTCTCAAAAAAACCAATACCAACAAATACAACACGTTCCGATGCTCCGTTGTTTCTGACATGACCTAAAATCAGTGCTGCCAACATATATTTTCGAAATATCGCTAAATAATTTTTAAACCGCTAAATTTACCCACGAAAATGTTAAAGTTCAGTTAAAGTTTGAAAAGTTAATGTTTTTTTAAAAAAACACCATTAACTATTAAACAGCCTTACGGTCACAGTTTCTGACTACAGTTCAGGAAGTCCTGAAATTCAATTTTCGGCGAAATCACAGGCATTTTTCCTTAAAAATTCCTAACTTTTCCTTTAAAAAAATCCTGTAAAGGGCAGGGATTACATTCCTATTTATCTATGTATAGGGCATAGAGTTCCAGCTCTGAGCTGGCTACTTCTGGGATACGCCCGTCCAAAGAAATCCTAGGAGCAAATATTATTTTATTTTTAAAAAACCTAACATATTTTAAGCTATTTTAATAAACTTTTCATTACTTACACAAAATGCAGGGATAGCAATGCTTTAGTTGGACATGGCATTGCATCACTTGAACTGCACAAAATATTACTGTGTAAATGTTAGGTAAATTGTCTGTTTTTAATACAATGTATACGTATAACACATTTTCCTTCATCCCTTATAGTGTGTGTATTTTAATACCATTCACTGCACTTTATGTTCTTCAGGTTGTGCGCTGAACAGATAGATGGTGTGGTCCATTTTCAATTTACACACCACTTCGGCAGACTACTTTATATAGATGTATTCTTGGATTGTGCACAGAGAGGAGTGTACAATGAATGTATGAGTATGTTTGTGTAATGTAAAGTGTGTTGTATGAGGCATGATGATGATGATAAGAGAGAAGGTAATATTCAATGCTGGCACATAGCCAATTTGTAATGATACAGGCCATACTTAAAAATAAAATGATAATAAAAACTATTATTAAATAAATAATCACCTTTAAATATTAATTAGTCATACTCGAAGTTCATACAAGGGCTTTTAGGAAATAAAAAATGCGTAAAATTTTATATTTTATAAGTATCTGGGACTCATTGTCGAAACCTGTCGCAACAACACCAGGATGTAGTTTCAAAATATCAACATGTTTTGACAGACTATGGATATCACACTTATATAAGTTTATGTAAGCAGCTATGGCAAAATATAACACTTATATAAGTAAGCAAACATCTTATACAATTTGGCCTGAAAAGACCAGAATTATTTCCACCTTAGGTCATTTGGAAAGTTCAAGGGAATATGGAAAATACTCAGAGAAAACTGGGTTTGCTACAAAATTTAGAAATGAGAAAGTGGGATAAAATCACATAAATATATACTTGTAAATTTTAACCAAAATGTCAGACTAGAGGCAGGGACTGAAGGATACGCTACCGGTTCCTTTGGGACGGGTAATGAATCCTCTACATGGGTAAGTATAGGTTTTTAATAACTATGGTGGATCAATTTAACTTCAAAACCAAATGGTTCAAAGAACCATTAAAAACATTAGATTAATTTGGTTAACTGTTAATAACTATGCATTATCAAATAAGAAGACCAAAGGGTCGAATTAAATAATAAATTAAAAAATTAATAATCTACAGTTGATTCAGTTGAACTCTCTCATATATATATATATATATATATATATAAAGTTTTAAATCAATTTCGGTGTGATCCAATATGGCGATTCCAGCTTCCTTGCCAAAGATGTTTTAACTGTTTTATGATTGAATATGTTTTATGTAATGTTGACATTTATAATAAATGTGTTTTTTTTTATGGTTTTATATATGTTTCTATGTACAAAATGATGTTCTTGTTAACTTTTTCACTGCCACGATCGAAGGCCATCCGCTCAGGCCAAGGTCAATTAATAATATTGAACAATTTTTCCTTCCTGGAACGCTACTTTATGACCTATGATAATCTAGGTTGTAACACTATTCCTATTGAAAAGCGCCGAGGGGGCCGTCAAACTTAAGTCCCCATCCAATAGATGAATCACTATGAACAGTACCATATGTCTTCTCAATGTATGTAGGCCTACTGCAGAGAGGTTTGCAATTTAATGCAAGAATCTGGTGCACAATCTAGTGATTAAAAATTGTACACCACCATCTCTTCTGGTCCCGAGAATGAAAATTTTGTAATTAAATTAATTGAATAATTAAAATTTTCAACCCGCTGGGTATCAACCCGGGCCAACTAGTCAGGAAGCAGGCATGCTACCATCTAACATTCCAAAAACTTTGGATATATTATGTAACCTACACTTTGCAGTGTAATCGTTCACTTTCCAATTCCATTTACTCCATTACTCATTTTCTTTTAGCCAGTTGTCATTAAAAAACACAACACCTTTTAAGTTTTTTTTTTTTGGTGATGGACAAGATGGATTCTGATCTGATACCTGCTTTGTCAGAGACATCCTTGATGAGAAAAAAACACCTTATACAAACACGAGAGAAACGGACACACAGTTTACCATTCACAATCACTAAACACAATAATAAGCGAAAAATAATAGTAGACAGCCCACTACTTCCAGTTAGCAGTTTGCACGGCACACACATGGAAAAATGCATGATCTAGCTGGACAAAATTAATTTTCAAACTTGTTACAAAATGTAAAACATGTACTATATGAATCAAAGTTTCAAACTTTATGGTATAAATGGCACCATCGCTGCAGCCAATGAAAGTTATCGCTCAGAACAGTATGTGTGGAGAGTCATTCAAAGACAAAATTCAGAGCTAGTTATTTCCCTGTAGTATTCATGTTATGTGAGTGACCTGTCTGCATGGATTCTGTAGCAGGAAGCATGCTCTTTTATAGTATACTATTTTTCCATTTAATTTATTTTCTATTACTTTATTAAGTATTTTATAAAGTACTGTAATTACATAAAATTATATTCAAAGAATATTATTTGACAAAGGTCATAAAATATTCTATTCTGATCATTTTATTTGTTCTTTCTATGTGAAAATGTTTTCTATGCTCATTGAGATTATGTATTATACAAAAAAATTAGATCACTTTTAATCACTTTCGGAGGACAGCGTGAAAAATCACAAAATATGAACTATTTTTACTACTTAAAGACAAAAAATTCTTTAAATTATCTACTACAAAGTATTATCAAGAGGTATTCAATTATATTTTAGACAAATGTAGAGTAAATCAGTGCTCTTCTGAAGTAGAAAAATGTTTAAGACGTAAGGTAAGTGTGTTTATATTAATGCTAATTGCAATGTAAAAGGCAAGTAGACAATTAAATGACAAATTCACAAAGAAAAACTATCAGTGGTTACACACAGATGTAAACCTACAGATATTAATCGGCAGCTTTAAATAAAAATGAGGAAGACAAGGAAACTTTTTAATAAAATTCAAAGAGAATGTATTACCACTAGTGTCAGATATATTTCCAAAAAAATGTACTTATGCTACTCGGTAGAGAGGAAAAAGGACATCTGCTGAAATAGTGAAACTCACCACAAATACATCACCAAGAAGACTAAAAAAAAAGATGGCAATGGTGCCCCGCTCTATGTAGATCTTGAATCTTTGCCCTTCAAAAGAAGCTATGGTCCTTACTGTTGATTTAGAGTTAAGAAAAGATGATTTCACTCATCTTCAGGCTGCAGCAAAGGTAAGAGGCGCATCCTAAACCCATCATATCATATAATTTCACAAATAAAAGAATAGTGTTATCCTGATAACATTTGACAGCGGAGCTGAGATTCCTCAACAAAGTCTTTTAGATCATACAGTACAATAATTAGTTTATAAATGAGTTGGAGAAAGTGTTTTTTTTTATGTCTCACCTCGTAAAATATACAGGAAAGATACCTATACAGATAATTCCATTACATCTTCAGGTTTTAATCATATTGCATATAAACATGCAATATTGAACAGTTTAATATACAGATTAACAAACATCCTATTAAGTGAAGAAAATTTTAAGAAAGAATACAATCATATTTTAAACATAGCTACATTAAATGGTTTTGGAAAGAAGATAATAATAAATAAGTTAAATTGTTACTTATTTTAGGAATTCTCACTATGAGGTATATTCATTAAGGTAGAATTTTTATCACTCACCTCATATTGTTGTTCTTATTTGACTATAAACTAGTTTTGGAACATAGTTTCTGTTCCATCCTCAGTATCATCATGACCGTTGTTCTGTTGTCTTGAAGAGCTCTTCACGACAGAACAACGGTCGTGACGATACTGAGGATGGAACAGAAACTATGTTCCAAAACTAGTTTATAGTCAAATAAGAAGAACAATATGAGGTGAGAGATATAAAAAAATTCTACCTTAAGTTAAATGGGTTCAAACAACAAAAAAAGACTTAAAGAATACACCACCCTACAACCTGATTCAGAAGAAAGGAAACAATTCAAGAAAATTATTTACCATCCTGGAACACACACAAAATAAAAAAAAAATTAACAAATTCAATATTACATTAGCACCGATTAACAAATTTAGTCTGGATAATCTACTAATAACTAATAAAAAAGTTAATGTTCCAGATAGTAAAAAATCTGGAATTTATCACATTAATTGCAATGACTGCAAGAAAAAAAAAATATATATATATATATAGGAAAAACTAAAAGGAATTTAGAAACTGGTGAAATTGAAAAATCAGCAATTGCAGCTCATAGTTTGCTAGAGAATCACAAAATTGGAAGAGAAACCTTCCATTCGATGAACATGTTGCATCCATCTTGACTTATAATCAGAAATTTTGTTTTCTAAAGGTTCCATGTGTAATTCTTCTAAGATGATCTAGTAGTGTGTATCCTGCAGTCCTCTGAAGGTATCTCATTTCAGCAGATCTAAGTCTCTGTATATCCTTCTGTTTCAACGTCCATATTTCGCTACCATACAAAAGAGTTGGAAGAGCTAGTGTTTTATACACTTTTAATCTTGAATGCTTTTGGACTAACTGTGGCTTGAAGATAGAATTTATTAACCCTAAAATTCTTAAAAATGTAGATATTTTTGCATTTACATCCTTTTCTTCTTCATATGACATATGCATCCTAGATATGTAAAATTATTCATCTGCTCCAAAATTTTATTGTCCAGTACAATTTTACTTCTGACAGGATCTACACCTTGAAATGCCATAATTTTTGTTTTTCCTGTAGATATCTTCAATCCATATTCTTCTGTAATTTTGTTAAGTTCATACAGACCTTTCTGTAGATTATCTTCTGAATTTGCTATTATTATTTGGTCATCTGCAAACAATAGGGCTGCTCATATTTCAATTCCTTCTGGATTTTTTTCATGTTGAGACTTGAAAGTAGTTTTGAAGTTCCTTAGGACGGGTTACTGGCCTGACGCTAAGTAGTCCAGTGGTAGGGCTGCTACCTTTTAGTCTCTGGACAGACATTAGGATACCGCATTTACTCAGTACCCGATGGAACAGTTATAACCGCCGTGACTCGGTCCTCAGAGCCTCGTTTGTGAAAACGGATTGTACCACAAGAAGGTGAGGATGAGAATTGGATAGGAGAGGTTATACACACATCACTACCCCTTACAACCCCTGCTCATTTATAAATTGTAAATACCTCATAATCTTACCTCCCGCTTTGATTTTGATTAAATTACAACTATAATTAGTATTGTACAAGATGAGCTGTTAGAACAGAGATGAAATATATAGGTTAATATATAAAACATAATTAACAAATATTTACTGCGCTGTATAATTAACATATTACCAATGTATCATTCTGTCAAATGCAGTGATGAAGATTTAGAATAGGTATGGATTTCAAGGCAATTGTAAATGGTTATGAAGTAACAAGTAACTGATATGTAAATTATTATTAATAACGTAAAACATTCTTATACAAAAATAATAACAATGTACAAATACAAAAGTAATTATTGTAGGAAGTAAGCTAATTCTTCACTATATATTAATAGTAGAATGACCACAAATAATATAACTACAAATATTCAAGAAAAAGTAGGCTGTTTTATATGAAACATGTTTTATACATTAAACACAGCTCTCCCTCTTTTCTATGATATGTTTTCTACAGTTTTATAATTATGCAAGTTTCAATATACAAAATATCACATTAAAGAACAATTACCAGTACTGTTGTATGAATAAGAAAAAAATAAACATTTTCTTCAAAAATTATTGTCTATGTTGATCTATTATTTAGAATTTTGATTATATATTTTTGCATAGTCAGCCATTAGAATTTATTTAATTTCATGAATTTTTTAAAAGGGGGCATTGTATTATCTAGGGCATCAAACTATATATTATTTACAAAGTTAGTTGAATATCTAAGAATGTAATAAGAAGTTAAGTGAAATAATCAAGTCCTTATTTAAAATGTTTGCTCCCCTAGATAATAAAATGCCACTACCTCCCAGCAAAATTATCTAACTATTTAATCTAAAAAATACATAAATGAACAAGAAAACAATATACAGAATAATTAGATTTTCAATTAAAAGTTCTGTCTTCTTCTCCTTCAAGTCATTTTCAATTACTTTGGCCAACTATTACATAGAAATCTCCAGTCATCTCTGTACTCATGTGTTTTAGTTGCATGTATTGCGTCCATTTTGACTACTATCTTCAATATTGGTATCTTCCTTAATCTAATCTAGTCATTTGGTCCTGGATATTCCCCTTAGGTTCTTCCCTCTTAGTTTTGTCAGGACCATCTTTTTCATCATCATTATATCCATACAAGAGTTAGGCCAAATGGCCTATTACAATCTCATAAAGGAAAAATTTTCCTTCTGTTGCTTTTTGGGACATCCCAGAGATCTCTTCCCATGGGGCTGGTAGTGAAGCACTCTCCTCCTCCTCTTCCTCTATCCAAGCGCAAGAGGCCTAGAAGGCCCTTGGCCTACCAGCCAGCTGCTGGCCTCGCATCCACGTGTGTTAATCACAGAGGTAGATGATCATAAGCCAGTGTAGGGGTAACATGGTCAGCATGTCAGGTCCCCCAGCCATTATAGCTGGTTTTCTAAACCTGGAGTCGCTACTTATTGTAGCTACCCAAATGCCTCACGATGCTGAGTGGGCACTGGTCCCATACTGGCCAAAATTCCATGAGAAAATTTCTTCGCCCACGGGGACTTGAACCAGCACAAGTCCCCGTAGCTCTGCGCCAAGGCATCTTGCCTTAACCATTTGGCTACGGCATGGGACAGTAGTGAAGACTGCTTTTGGGATTTTAGAGGATCTCATCTACCATAAGTGGCTTGAGCATTTTTTAAAACCTTTTATACAAGCATACATTTCCATCCAAAAACATCTTTATTTCAATAATTTAATAAACAACACATTAACACCTAAAAAAAAGTATTAATTCTCTTTAAATGATTATAACTCTCCAATCAAACTTTTCACCGGCACACTAGAAGACATTTTCAGGAAGCTCAAATGGTTTAACAGATATGGCATAAACATAAATGGATGCAAACTAATAAATCTAAGACTTGCATATAATATAGTGCTGTTTATTCACATCGTCCAAACTGTAAAAGATGCTTCTGGAATTAAATGAGCTCACCAATGTCTTAGGCCCTTCAATGTACTAAAGGAAAATTAAAATAATGTCAATTAGGATGCGAATGCCAACAGAAATAATGGGAACGAAGATTCTGTATGAAGACAAATATATCTATCTACAATCATTCAGCCAAAGATTGGACAAATAAATAAGGCCTGGAAGGCATTCTGATCATGAAATTCATAATTTTGGATAAATCTTTAAATAGGAAATTAAGACTGGAGACACTTCACTCTTAGGTCTTCTCTGTGCTGCTATATGGTTGCAAACTTGGGCCCTTTTGAAAAAGATAACAGAAAAGTTTTGAAACAAGCCAAAGAAAAATGGAGAGGAAGTTACTAGGCATAACACTGAGGGAAAAGGTTTCTAATACAAAGTTATAAGAAATTACCATTTTAGAAAACTCGCACAATGAAATGCAATAAAATAATGTAGATAGGGTGGCCATGTACCAAGATAACAAGACACATGGGTGCAGTTAACGACCCTGCGAGATCCCTATGCAGGCAAGAGAAACCAGAGTAGCCCAAGAAGGAGATGGCGGATACATTCAAACATCAATTAGCAGTCTACCTCAGCCATGACAATAGTGAATGGAGAAAGCTCATATGCAATTAAAAACTCAACTGTAAGTTTAGATAATAATACAGGCTCTTTTTTTAATGTTGAATAGCTCCCTACATGAATCGGTGAAACATATCTTTCTCTCTTTCAGGAGCTTATTCATTCATTCATTCATTCATTCATTTAGTTGTTCATCTAACAACCAGGAAGTTAAAAGTTTAAATTATTCTGGTCTCTACTACTGACACAAAACAGCTCAATGTGTTTTAAGCTGTTTAATGAATTAGCATTATATGTTATTGTCCTGAGCCAAGGCTCAAGCATAAATACAGCTTTGGATATAGTAACTTTAATCATTCTGAAGGCAGCTACCCATCACAGCCAAGATTGTGCTTAGTACTAAATCTGCAGCAAAATTAAACATAGAAAAATCCTGAAAATAACTGCCTCATGATTTAGTTAAAATTCAATCAATTGACATTACGAAGTCTGAACAAAGAACATGGATTCACAATTTTTTGTTGTCTCTACATCAACTAAAAACCTGAAAATCCACAGCTATCATCTGTAAAAATAAAGACTGAGCTCTTGCCATGGTTTTATAACTATTGACATAGATTTTTCAATTGTTTATAGTTATATCCTTTTATATAAATAATAAAAAATATTTTAAACCATGGTCATGATTCATATTTCTAGAATCGGCTCAATAAAATTAACAACACTTAAGTTAAAAATCTAAAATAAATACATTATTCATAAGTAATAGTTATTTATATTACAATGAACATAAGTAGTAAATACCTATCAAGGATAAGCTTGTGCCCAAGGGTTTAGTAGAATAGCAATTAAATCTGAAAATGGTCAATTCATCTCACTCTACATTCTATATAAAAATATATATATATATATATATATATATAACACACAATGGCGTAACAGCCAAATATTGAGCCTTAGCCTCTCCTTTGTTAGGAGTTACTATAATTTAGTTATGCTTATTTGTCTAAAGATATCATGAACGGTATGTGGTCAACATATCGACCCAATGAGACATCTAATAGGCAATTAGTATTCCTAAGATGAAGGTGGTCGATAAATTTTGCTTAAAGGCCTCTTATATACAGGGTCTACAGTATAAATTATAATTGCTCAAGCAGGGTTTTCACTCTCCACTATGAAGCCCACATTAGCTGCAATCGACCCAAGTGCAGTTTCCCTGCTTTAGCTGTATAAAAAATAATACATATAATCTTACCTTATAACATATGTTACGCAATTAATTTTTATTTACTGAACTCTATTTTACAAATCCTCACACATTGGAGGAACTAAAAGAAAACATTAAGAACTGATATCAGAAACATTACAATGAAAGAACTCACTCGTCTGCCAAAATATGGTTTCCAGAAACAATCCCTGTTAACCCAGGAAGAATGACATTTTCAACATATTATGTTATAAGGTAAGATTATATGTAATATTTTTTTTACAGTTGAAGCAGTGAAGCTGCATGTGCATTAAGTTTGGCTAATGCACTTAAAAATTGAGAGTGAAAATCCAGCTCAAGCGGTTATTACATATAATGTAGACTCTGAATATATATATATTGCATTATCTTCATTCTGAAACAGTTAATATCACTGAATTTGTCAAGTTTTAGTTATTCGATTGTTTGTTGCTATGAAAATATTAAATAAAACATTTAAAATTATGAAAATACAATAAGAAGTAACATCAGGAGGTTCTACTAAATAAAAAAGTTGGGTCTGCCGTTATTATACCTTATATTTCATTGTTTCTTGGGTCTGCCATTATCATACCTCATATTCCATTGTTTCTTGTAAGACATGTTTCAAAGCATCTTTGCTCCATTGTCAGTTGGTTCAAGAAATGATGAAATATGAGGTAAGATGACAGCAGGCCCAACTTATTTATTAAAACATTTCAAATTCTTATTTTTCAATTAGTTTTAAACTATGTGTTTAACTTAATTCTCTAGGGAGGTACGTGAGCTTTCTTCCCATTTCACAAAATAACCAACAACAATTAAGGTAAAATCCATGTATGTCCCTAAGTGGAATTTCATTTAAGCATTCTTAGTATAGTGGAAATGAGAAACTTTTATCAAAAATATGGCAAGAATTTACATAGTACAGCACCTTTAAAAACATATAAACACATGTACACAATGTACACATGAATTTAGGGAAGCACAGTAATTAAATTATAAATGCATAATAATTTAATATTACTTCAAATACATATTCTGAAAATAGCATTAACTCTTTGACTGCTACATATTCCTCTCTGCCTCAGCTACCTGGTAGCCAGGTGTTATTCAGGGATCCTTACATTTACACAAATCTTGGACTGGTAAATGTCAGGCATGGCATATCGGGCATTCTACCAACATCACCAGCTACCACCCAGCATGATGTTCAAAGGTTTATAGTATATTATTGTTTATATTGATTGTATGTAGATTTGTAAACAACATTTATGAAAAATGTTACAATATTTATAAAGTGCATACATTGCTCAATAAATTATGCAACATTTGCTTTTCTCTCATTTTTGATGAGATATAGTAAAATAAAATTCTGTAAATTATATAGCAGCTTTAAAAGTTTGGCTAGACTATAAATACCACCCCATGTTGCATAACCCATTTCTTATATTACCCTTGAACTATTCAACATCATCTTGGTAATAACAATAACCATGGTTAAAATTTTGTACATTTAAATTAAATTGCTTTATACCTTACCTCATATCCAATCCAATTCCAATTGAGGGTCTTTCCACTTTTTCAGCGGTTGCCCTTTTACCAGCCGGCTGCTGGCCCTTCACATCCACATGTGTCAATCACAGAGGTAGATGATCAACAGCCAGTGTATGGGTGACATGTGGTTAGCATGTCGAGTCCCCCAGCCGTTATAGCTGGTTCCTCAACCTGGAGCCGGTACTTATTGTAGCTACCCAATTGCCTCACGATGCTGGGTGGGCACCGGTCCCATACTGGCCGAAATACCATGAGAAAATTTCTTCCCCCATGGAGACTCGAACCAGGGCAAGTCCCGTAGCTCTGCACCAAGGCTTCCTACCTTAACCACTCGGCTATGGCTACGGCTACGGCTCATATCCAATCTTCTAATTATACTGGTCTCAAAGCTCATGCAGCTTCATCTTCATTAATTTCTTGTCAACTGACCTTATGTTGATCAGGAGAACTGCTTCTTCCTCCTTCCTGGAGGGAGAAAGAAACAGTTCTCCTGATCGACATAACATCAGTCGACAAGAAATTAATGAAGCTGAAGCTGCCTAAGCTTTTAAACCAGTATAATTAGAAGACTGGATATGAGCTTAAATTAAACCTAATAGTGATTTTTCCTATAATAGTTCAATTAAAATTTTGTATTAAATTTAATAAAAGCTGTAGACTAAACTGTTGTTGAATTATTAAGTTTCATGTATCATATTTGAAGAGAAAAATTATATGCCCAGACTTGGACTCGAACCCAGGACCTTTGGCTTTCCGGGCCAATGCTCTACTGACTGAGCTACCAGGGCAAGTTCCAATCTGAACGTAAATTTTTCTCTTATATACGTTGTAAATTCCCGCTCACCAAATGCTATGAAACCTTTGTTTCTATCTTTGCAAATGGTGGCTTCTTTATTAAGAAGACATTTATTTGGGAATTTTTACATTAAATATAAGCCAGTATGGCTTCTTTCGATGTTTTTATTATTTATTTCATACATCTCAATGTATGAATGGATAAATCATATTTGAAGAGAAAAATTATACACCCAGACTATATATATATAATATCAATAAAGCGTCACAGCTATAAAGTAAAAATATTTTCTTTAATTTGCTTACTTGTGATAGGAGGTACAGATGGCAGCGGAGACTGAATTCTCACTACATCTCATAATAAAGAGAATATATGAAAAGAAAAATGAATGTTTGTTCCTGACTTGCTCGGTGGCATAATCATAATCACAGTGGGGTATCAATCCAGACGTCTGGGTTCAAGTCCCGTCCGAGCATTAATTTTTCTTATCATGTCATATTAAGTTTGCATTGCTCAATGTCAAACATTTAATTATAACATCAATAAAGCATCACTGCTGTAAAGTAAAAATATTCTCTTTAATTTGCTTACTTGTGATAGGAGCTACCAGATGAGAGTCGAGACCGAGTTCCCATTATATCTTGTATTAATGAGAATATATGAAAAGGAAAATGAATATTAATATTAATTAAATGAATCGTGATTTTTTCTTACCTCATACATCTATGTTTTCTTCAAACACAGCACTGCAGTATCGGCGACCCTTTGTCGTCATCGTCAGCTGTTTTCACGACTGTCAATTTTTTCTCCTTTTTGCCGGTAATTATCTAGACTGCCATCTGGTGTTCTTTTGAAGGAATTCCTCTTCAAACTGCCATCTGGTGTTGTTTTGAATGAATCATTTCCTAAACTGCTATCTGTTGTATTTTTTAATATATAAAAATGAATATTGTTTATTTTTTATTTCACTCACCTCATACTTCATAACTCCTAGCAAACCCAGGGTTTCGTCACATCCTTTGTGACATTCTCAATGCTGTGTCACATTCACAACTGACATCCGACTGCCTTCTATCCTGCAGACTGACCTCCACGCCATCTGATGGCTGACCGACGAACTTCCAAATCAGTCCTCTCTCCTTATAACCGGGTATTTCAAAATTCATAGTTGTATTTTCATTCTTGCATATGTAAATTTTTTCCCAAATTGTGAGTTCCTTCGGTTTTTCCAATTGCCTGGGTTTGCTAGGAGTTATGAAGTATGAGGTGAGTGAAATAAAAAATAAACAATGTTAAAAAACCTCATAGTGTTATTTCCTATCTACATAACTTAAGGAAAATGAATGTTTGTACTAGACTTGCTCAGTGGTGTAATTGGAAGCACACTGGGCTATCAATCCAGAGGCTGGGTTCAAGTCCCGTCCGAGCATTTATTTTTCTTATCATGTCATATATATATATATATATATATAAACACTAAAAAATAATTTGACATAAATAAAAAATAAGTTCAAGGTTATAGAATGAGTTATTTTTGTTTAGTCTTTTAAGTATAAAATATTTAAGACATTTAAAGCTTTAATTTTAAACAGCTACTAAATTTTGAAGCAAAAATGGTATGTGTATCATTCCAACAATGGGACCATGTTCTGTAGTCTACCAAAACCTCTGCTTTAATCTATATTAAGTAGTTTATCATTATCCAGTAGGCATTAATCATACAGATAGTAAAATTAAAATGCATTCCACACAATAAGCACTACTGGCACCGATTTTTTTAGGAAAATAAATAAATCTCAAACTATTACAGTTTGTTAGAAAATGTCTATGAAAACAAAAGACATGATAAAGATTGTGAGACAAATAATTCTCGTAATCATAAACATGGAAAATCGGAATGGTCTGATTTTATACACTAATGTCAAAGTTCATCCTACATTTGTATCTTCTACTTTTTGATATTTTATATCTTTACTTTTGGTGATTGCAAATATGCAATCTACAAAAGTAAATAAAATTATATAACATAAATTAAACAAGGAAATGACAAAAGACAGAATCAATAGAATTGCACAACTTCTCCTATCTAGTTGGAATAAGAACATAGTACAAAAAGGAAATTATGTTCAAAGAACTAGTTGACTTCATAATTTCCTATCAAATGGTTTCTAGGAGGAAGTTTGTTATGGTCAGTAATGGGATTGCTGTTTTCAAGCATATTAACTACAATACCAGATTTATATTGTACCAGCTATACTAAATGACACCAAAAGAAGAATAAAGGTACGGTACACTACAGGAAATAAAATATTTCATTACTAATAATGTAATGCTTATCTGTCAGTCCCTCTCTGTCTAATTATCTGACCATCACTCTATCTATCTCTCTCTCTCTCTCTCACTCTCTCTATATGTGTGTGTGTGCATGTGTGTCAAATGCACATTTGTAGATCTTAGTGAACAACCCTAAAATGGGCAACATATTGTAAATTTTGGCACCTTTTTTTTTTGTATGAAGAAGGAAAATTCAACATAATATTCTACCATCATTACATAAATTTCAACTTTGTAGAAGATGAGAATTTCAGTAGATTTCATTTTACTATAATTATTTTTAACAATAAAAAATATTTATCACAGTGAGTTTCCTATAACTAACACACTAATTTATTGGCTAATGATAAGGCTAATGGAACCAGTATGTTCAACATGATATTCACATATCATCCATTGAAGCACCATAAATTTCATAAAATTTTTAAAAATTTCAACATATGAGTGGCACCAAAAATCAACTTCAGCATTATTAGATTAATTAGGTCCAATAAAATAAGAAAACAGAAATAGAAAACAAATAGGGATTTATCAGATTAAATGCGGAGAATGTGAGAAAGTCTACATAGGGAATATAAAGAGAAATTTGAAAACAAGATTAAAAGAACATCTCAGAAATGTCAAGAATGGGGAAATAGAAAATCTGCAGTAGCAGCACATGCATGTTCATAAAAAACATCTTATTGAAAGAAAGGGTAAATTATTAAAACAAAAAGAAAAACCCAAAGAACTCAATGTTTAGGGGAAAATATCTACATTAAAAAAAAATGAAAAGGAAAAATCAATGAACTTTGAAATTCCAGGGGAAAATTATTTGATTTCGAGGTTCTTCAGTCTACCAACAGAGAGCAGGAAGTGGCTCTTCAAGATGACAAAACAACGGTTGTGAAAATACTGAGGATGGAACTGAAGAAGAAAATTCTGAAACTATTTTAAGAAGAAGATTATGAGGAAGTGATAAAATTAACAGTGTATATAAGAGAAAAGTTTGCATTTAGATTGGAATGCTCAGGTAGCTCAGTAGAGCATTCACATAGAAAGCAAAACTCCTGGGTTTCAAACACCAGTCTGATCATATATTTTCTTTTCAAATATAAAATATGATAAAATTTTACTTAACCCTTTAGGTGCCATCAACTGATTAGATCGGCTCTGATGCTTCTATCCATTACCTGCCAGATACTATACTTAGGGTCGAATCTATGAATGCATTAGACCGTAAAAGGCGTTCTCTGCTGAGAAAGTTGTATCGTAATACGATTTTGCTTACTCAGAAATCTGGTTCATGCGATAATAATTGTTGAAATTTGTAAGCTACCTGATGAGGTAACCGAAGAGAGAAACGAATCATGAGAATCCCGAAGGGAACCGATGGTAAACCAATGTAGTTTGAAACCTTGCCGCATACCTTGCTGCTTTATCCAAGATGTCGGACCTTGAAGACTTCGATCATGTTTTCGGTATACGCGGAGAAGAGGAATTTGATAGAGTCTACCAAAGAATTCAACTGGAAGAACAGGAGAATCGGCGTAATATTGCACGATGCAGATGTCGTTGTATACAGTATTATTTGCGGGACGCAAGCGTAAATGCGTTCCTCTATAGCAGACGAAAATAACGGAAGTGGTTTTATCGCTGAGAATTCTGGGTAATTTCTTGCCAATATTACGAAAACGACGACTTTCATGCATGACCAGTTAGTGGGTAGCTAATTCGATCTTTGCACTTACTCATGGTGAGTCAGCTCACCAGTGATTGGAAGTAATTTGAGTAGAGACTAATGTATTTGCATGCGACCCTTAAACTACTTGCAAAGCCAATCACATCGGCGGATACAATTTAAATCTCTAACATAAGAAATTTTACACATGGCATGCAGAAGGTTAAATAAATAATATCTCATAGTTCATGAATGAATTAATCATTTTTTACATCTTACCTCATAGTTTGTGTTTTCTTAAACATGGTTTAAGAAAACAAACTATGAGGTAAAAAACCTCAATGTTATTTGCCATATTTAATTCCTAAAAAAAGTAAACTTAAAAATTTGTTCAGGTACTGCAACATTTTTATTGTATAACATAATGTTGTGCAATTTTTCCTCTGTAAATGTCAGCTTCTAACTAACAATAACATGGTCACAGGAAATCTATATTTCAGTGCATATATTTAAGTTCTTTAAGTGTTAAATTGCCTGCCAATCTATTGCAGAATTTAAATACCAAGCTGCCAGGGAAATAATAAAGGAGAAGAACAGAATGTTGCATAATTGAGTGAACAATATGATAGAGTAATATAATGATTGTAATTCCCTGAGCTACTTATGTCAAGCTCTCAACATTAAGCTGCCATAGTTAATCATAAATATGTGCTCTAATCAACCTACAGATTACCATACTTTACATACTGTGATTGATAATATTTTACATTTTAAATATTTTTAAAGCATTTGATCATCAACCACCTTTACAATGTCCATTGAACTTTGAAATGAGACATAGTATGAAATAAAATAATATCTTAAATCTTTAAATATTTTCGGAGTAAATAATCACAACTATTTTCAATGTTTTTATTATTCATTTAACATTACTTCTTTGGCTAGTAAAGCACAATTTTTTTTATGTTTTCCTAGATAACTTAATATGGATAAAGCACTGGAATGGAGAACCAGGTATTCTGGATTTAAATCTCAGTTTAGGCGAAAATTTTTCTCTTAAATATTAATTTGTCTTTTTATAAACAATTTGGAGAAAATGTTATATATATATGCACATGTTTGCAGAATGAATACCAACAGATTGTCTAGGAAAAGTCTGAACTATCAACCGAGAGGAGGATGCTCATGAAAGAGATGGACACAGCAGCTATGATACTTCGAGGCATAATGAACCAATAAGGTTTAATCCTTGTTAGAAGAAGAAAATAAGATATATATATACATAAATATCGGAGTTTGACTGAAGATGAAGGTAAAATGACCTTTGAAATCAGTATCTTGAAAACACAGAACTTTATGAGATGAGATATAAAAACATTTTCTCCAACTCATTTATAATTTGAAAATACCTCATAGTGTTACTTCCCCACTTTAATTTTCATTACTGTGTATCAATTTATCATTTAATATAAGTGGTAAATTTAGATAAAAACATTGAAAATCACAACTATATTTGCCTTACAGTGTTCATTTAATTTTGTCAATTAATTTAGCTTTACAAATACAACTGTTCTCTCAATTTAAGTAATTTCAGATATTTATTTGATGGAAACATGAACAAACAGAGTTGCAGGAGACACCAGCTCACGCATATAGTCCAACAAATAGATGTGACGATAACCTGAAAGAAGAATACCAATGTTCATCAAAATATTTAAATGAGAACTTATCCATATTACTATTAAAACTTATGAACATTTATATTTTATTTAGCTAATAATTAGGCAAAATATATTTCATACATATCCAACAGCTTCAACTACCAAATATTTTATTTGAAGGGTGTTAAGCAAAAATGAGGAATGTCTATTTTTTTTTGTAAAATCAAACAAATCCTGCTATCTATTGAAACTTTGAAGGCACTATTAGTTTTCACCTATGTGGTTGGGGAAAACAAACGTACAAAATATTTAATTATTTTAAAACTCTTGGGTGAAAACCTCATATAGGAAGTCAATGTTGGCAAACAAAAATAAAAGAAGAAAATTAATATTTGATATTTGTTTAAATCAGGAGCCTAGTAGCTCAGTGGTCAGAGCACTGGTGTATAGAACCAGAGACATTGGGTTCAAATCCCGATGTCTTTTCAAATAAAATTTGTCTTTCAGTGAGAAGTGATACATTTAATATCTAAGATTGAAAATAAGCTTCACTGGCTATAAATGTGGTATTAATTCCCAATAAAGTTGACAGAGGGAGCAAAAATCAAGCTACAAGATCGCCGACTGCCGATTCAACAGTTAGAAAAAATTGACAATGACACAGAGTGCCGAAACCCTGAGTCTTCAATAAACTACAAATATGAGGTGAGTTGTGTATTTTGTAACACATATTATTTAAAATAAACCTCATAGTGTCACTTCCTTTAAATATTCAATAAAAACTCAATTATGTGTTTAAAAAATGTCAACAAATGTTATTTTAAATTAAACCTTATAGTGATATTTCCTATAATAGTCTTCTTCTTCTTCCTTCCAAGTATTAGGCCAAGGCCTGTTACGATCCTATAGAAAATTTTCCCTCCAGCGTTTCATTCCTATAATAGTTTGAAATTTAATAACATTATAACTAATAAAATTAAAATGAGTCGTTTTTATCTCACAACTCAAAGTTGTAAATATGGCTGATGACAGAACAACTGTTCCTGAAACCATGGTACTGTACTGTGAAGAACACAGAGTCTATGAAGTGAGATAAATAATCAATTATTTTAATTTTATTAATTTAAAAGCCTTATTCCATCATAAGTTTTATGAAACATAACTATATTTTGTCTGAAACCCTGGTATCCCTATATCAATTTTTTATCTGTAAGTCGTTTATAACCAAGTAAATTTCTTCAATGTTTTTATTATTAATTTAATACTTCTCATTGGAGGAAAAATTATATTTGAAGAGAAAAACATACACTCAGACTAGGGTTTGAACTCAGGACTTTTGGCTTTCTATGCCAATGCTCTACCAGCTAAACTACCTGGGCACTCCAACCTAAATGCAAATTTTTCTCTTCTACATTGTTAATACCCCAGCACTACTTTATAAAGCCAGTAGGCTTCTTTCTTACTGGCTTTATAAAGTAGTGTTTAAATTCCCAATAAATGTCTTCTTAAATAAGAAGCTGCCATTCGCATCATTGAACAACGGTTTGAGCATTTGATGCTGGGGAATTAACAATGTATAAGAGAAAATTTGCATTTAGATTGGAGTGCTCAGGTACCTCAGTTGGTAGAGCATTGGCATAAAAAGCTGAAAGTTCTGGGTTCAAACCTCAGTCTGAGCGTATATTTTTCAGTTTAATTCATTTAAGCCCTGTACATTACTTTAATCCTACAAATGTAATAGACATACCTTGCTGTAAGCTGGTGAAAGGAAGAGCATACATCCCTAACATGGCATTCTTGCCTGTATTGTTGCTGTCCTTCACTACAAAATGCACCATTGCAAGTTCTGGATACTTGAGTGAAAAATTCATCTCCTTGTTCCATTGGGGATTGAAACCTTGTAACAATACATTGCAATGATTAAATAAAACATTAAAAACCAAATTCTTAAACAATATCTTCCACTCTTGTATTAGCTGACACACTTACCATTGTTCCTGATCGTTTCTGTCTTGGTTTTGAAAGCATCTGCTGGATGTCCCACAATCTTCACAACAACATATGGATCCACTATTTCTCCTTCTGTGTCCTGGTCTGGCTTGGGAATATGCTGGCCACTGATCACAATCAATTTTAGCTTCGTCTCCGCTCTGAAACATCATTACACATAATGTTAATTAAAGCCAACAGAATGCTAATCTGTAAGTGGCAGTTATTACATAAGTATACACATTCCATTATATGCAAGACCAGATAGAATTAGATCATAATTGTATTTACTGCAGCTGTGATAAGGGGATTCATCCCCTTTATAAAGTAAACAATTATAACATTTCTTAATACATTTTTGAAGTCAAACATAAAAGATGCAAAAGAAGCAACAACCAAATTCACATTGATGACAAGACGTGACTGCCTGGCCCAACATTTACATAGAATCGACATATATGAAATATTCAGATGTGTACTCTGCAACAATCCATTTTCATTATCCAGCACTAAACCACAATGAAACAAAGTGTTAACACTTAACAACATCACAACTTAATAAGTCTGTATTTGGAAGCCAGAGAGAATGTAATCTCTGCAATTGGATAAATAAATAAATAAATTCATATTTGAAGAGAAAAATTATATGCTCAGACTGGGACTCGAACCCAGGAGACCTTTGGCTTTCTAGACCAATGCTCTACCAACTGAGCTATCTGGGCAAGTTCCAATTTAAGTCAAACTTTTTTTTTATATACTCTGTCAGTTCCCGTGCACCAAATGCTATGAAATCTTTACTTCTATCTTGCAAATGGCGGCTTCTTTATTAAGAAAACATTTATTTGGGAATTTTACATTACATTATAAAGCCAGTATGGCTTCTTTCGATGTTTTTATTATTCATTTCATAGATCTCAATGATGGATAAATCATATTTGAAGAGAAGAATTATACGCTCAGACTGGGACTCGAACCCTGGAAGTTTGGCAAATTTTTCTTTTATAAGCAGTTAAATTTGCACTTAGATTGGAATTCACCCAGATAGCTCAGTCAGTAGAGCACTTGGCCTAGAAAGCCAAAGGTCCTGGGTTTGAGTCCCAGTTTGAGCATATAATTTTTCTCTTCAAATACGATTTATCCATCATTGAGATGTATGAAATAAATAATAAAAACATTGAATTTTGTGATGTTTAACTGAATATACATGTGCATAAACATTCATTAAGATACAAGAGTGATTTCAAAAGTAATGCCTGCAGTATCTTTGAGATTATCTGTTCCCAATCCTTCAATATATTCTTCCTGTTTCTCAATTACTGAATCCCAATGTTTGGAAGCATTATTATTCCATCCAAGACACCACTCTTATTCATGTGTCAATTAACTTAGGTAATGTTGATAGAAAGCTCTTCCAGAGAAAAAAAATATTAATGTTTTATTTTAGAAAGTAATATTATGAGTTGTCCCGCGCCGTAGCCAAGCGGTTAAGGTAGGAAGCCTTGGTGCAGAGCTACGGGACTTGCGCTGGTTCGAGTCTCCATGGGGGAAGAATTTTTCTCATGGTATTTCGGCCAGTATGGGACCGGTGCTCACCCAGCATCGTGAGGCAATTGGGTAGCTACAATAAGTAGCGGCTCCAGGTTGAGGAACCAGCTAAAACGGCTGGGGACTCGACATGCTAACCACATGTCACCCCTACACTGGCTGTTGATCATCTACCTCTGTGATTGACACATGTGGATGTGAAGGGCCAGCAGCTGGCTGGTAAAAGGGCAACCGCTAAAAAGTGGAAAGTCCCTCAATCGGAATATTTTGAGCTTCTTTTAATCAAGTTTTTTTAGTCTGTACTATCTTACCTCAATTTAATGTACAGACTCAAAAACTTGATTGAGAAAAACATTGCTCATGCATATGTTGTTTTAACTTTAGGAATAAATCAAAGTCTGGTCTGGACTGTACGACACATGAGATAACACAAAGTTACAACATCTGCGATATGCAGGTGTGCATTATCATGAAGAATAGTGGCCCAGCACAAGCAACTGAGATCAGTTCTTGTGAATTTTCCTACGACGCTTTTGCAAGAAAGCGCATTCCTGCCTGAATAAGTGTAGAGAGAAGTGAGATGGGTGACGGTGCAGACTTTGTAGTGAGGATTGTCCAATCTATCAACTCAGGTGTTGTATTACTTCCCTATAGTTTAAATGAGAGATCTGGCACTGGGTTATAGTGCCTTCCAGTTAAAAATGGCAGATAATTTTTTGGACATGGTCTTTGTACACCCAACACTTCTCTGGAAAAAAATTTCAAGGTAGGTTTCAGCATGCAATGGTTGACAGTTCACTTGCGAGTGTATAAATTTACATATAACATTATTTAATTTAAAATTTACTGTTTTCTACTGGAAGCAAGATTCAATATGGGTTAAATTATTTAAATGTAACCATTAGAAAATAATATCTAATAAAACAATCTTAAATATAGCATTATTAATTTGTTCTAAAAATTTTATTACACAAGTTTATGATTTTTTTAAATTTATTAGACGCATAGCAAACAAATAAGTTTGTTCAGACTCTGTGCAAATAGATGTCATATTTATAATTTTTTAAAGAGAATTTACAACTTTGAAAATATTAATGACAAAATAATAATTGAAGAATTATGTAGTAAGTGCTTTCAAAACAGAATCAAAGTGAGATCTACGGGTTGTATCTATGAATGCATTAGACCGTAAAAGTCGTTCTCTGTTGAGAAAGTTGCATCAAAAGACTTTTTGCGTACTCAAAAATCTGTTCATGTGATAATAATTGTTGAAATTCCTAAGCTACCTGATGAGGTGACTTTGCAGAGAACAATTCGTGAGCAACCCGATGGGAACCGATGGTAACCGATGTAGTTTGAAACCTTGCCGCATACCTTGCTGCTTTATCCAAGATGTCGGACCTTGAAGACTTCGATCATGTTTTCGGTATATGCAGAGAAGAGGAATTTGATGGAGTCTACCAAAGAATTCAACTGGAAGAAGAGAAGAATCGGCATAATATCGCACGATGCAGACATCGTCGTATACGGTATTATTTGTGGGACGCAAGCGTAAATGTGTTCCTCTAGCAGACGAAAATAACGGAAGTGGTTTTATCGCTGAAAATTCTGGGTAATTTCTTGCCAATATTACGAAAACAACTACTTTCATTCATGACCAGTTAGTGGGTAGCTAATTCGATCTTTGCACTTAATCACGGAAAGTCAGCTCACCAGTGATTGGAAGTAATTCGAGTAGAGACTAATGTATTTGATGTGGCCCTACGAGTAATCATAGAGTTTTCTTATTTACTAGGGCATTCGATAAGTAATCGCAACACTGCAATAATATCACAAACAACTTATTTACGTTACTTTTAAAATTACGAACTTCATTTATAGTTTCTTGTTAAGTCAACTATACTTACTTACTCACTGGCACTATCGAACCCATAGGTTCATGGCCGCACGGACATAAGCTCTCCATACATCCTATCCTGAGCTAATGCTTTCCAATCATTCCCTGTATAATCTACTTCCCTCAAATCATAGTTAATGTTGTTCTCCCACCTCTTTTTGGTCTACCAACTGGGCGTTTTCCTTCTGGCTTTCCTACAAGAAGTTTCCATGCACGTGTTAAGTCAACTATACGTTGTCAAATCCTTGCAAGATCCCACACTCCATCTGCAGCACTATGTCTGGATATCTCTCTCATCTGATCAATCTAGAGCTTTTATGGATATCAACTCTTAATTGAAATCAAATGCTTCATAGATGTTCTTTGATCCTTGTGAATAAGTTATAGTTACAACGGCTCCTGTCTGGTGAATTTGATGGATGTTCGAGTACTTCCCAATTCCACCTTCTAAACAAATTTTACTGATCATCTTTTTAGGGCAGTATTACTTACTGAATGAGAAAAACAGTGAATGTACTCACAAAATATTGCTATTTCAATACTTTCAAAATTAGAGATTTACACAAAGACTGCTCAACAACATACTACAAGATTACAATGGTCATCACTGGGATTTACAACAGTGTTGCCATTACTTATCGAATGTCCTAGTATATTCTTAATATTTAAAGGAAGTGACATTATGACATTTATTTTAATTAATATAGAGTTAGAAATTTTCATGATCCATCTCATAATTGTAGTATTGATACATTATGTATCATTATCAATTCTTTCTAACTAATATATTCTCATAATAATAATTCTGTATTGTAGCGACATGCTTTACCCTAGTAACATAGAAAGCTAGCTACAGTCTATTTTTTGTACAGAGGAAAAGATTTAACCAGAATTAAAAACTTTCCTTTTAAAAACCAATAGCATAAAGGTTGGGAGTCAGATATTTCCATATTTGAACTGAAATTCAAGATAATAGTTGTCACAAACAAAACTGTTCACTGTGTCAAAACAAACCTGATTAAAAATTGAGACAGAAGGCAAGAGTTGATCCTCAGATTACCTACTAATGGGTTGGTGCTTCAAATTTCCTGTAATTTTAATGTTTAAAACTATATTGTAGCCATGCTTTGCCTTGCAAAAGGAGAAGTTTGACCATTTAAACACTTTGGTGGGAGTTGAATGCAGGCTTTCATGGCTGGTAATCACAATGTTGAGTGATTCTGGGCTATGTGTGGCTGTGGTCCATTACTGGTGTTCCTACCAGAAGTTTCTCCCTCAACTGCAGAGGGCATCTTCAGTGGCAAGTACTTCTAGGTGTTGTTTCCTGGTTGGAGGCTCGACTGTGAATGAGCAGTGGACTGTTGGAGGCCATTATTTATACTAGTGGAAGACCCAGGGTTGCTGGGTGTGGTTGATGCTGATTGGCTAGTCGTCATCAATCTAACGTCTAATTGATTGTGAACTGTCTCCTAATTATTGTGTTAATACGTCTATTGTCTAATGTATGTACCAGGCTTTAGCCAATTTGATTCCTTCTTCTTTTCTATTGATATTTCCTTATGTTTGTATTTCAATAGAAAAGAAGAAGGAATCAAATTGGCTAAAGCCTGGTATCATACATCAGATGTATTAACACAATCAGAAACAAGGTGACAGTTCAGAATCAGATGTTAGATTTACGATGACTACCCAATCAGCATCGACCACGCCCAGCCACCCTGGGTCTACCACTAATATAAATAATGGCCTCCAGCAGTCCACTGCTCATTCACAGTTAAGCCTCCAACCAGGAAACAACACCTAGAAGCACTCACCACTGAAGATGCCCTCTGCAGTTGAGGGACAAACGTCTGGTAGGAACACCAGTAATGGACCACGGCCACACAGCCTAGAATCACTTAACATTACTTTGGTGGGAACTTTCCATCTGTACAAAAGAAACCTTGTAAATTTAGTTTCCAGCATAAACAATTTTTTCTTGTATGTCTAGTATCCACCATACATAAGCAATATGAATTCTGCAATAGCTTACTACATAATATCTGATGTAACCTGATACAGACATAAAGCAAGCAGCCATCTGGTTGACTGTTCAATAAATAACAAACTGCATAATAGTAATGTCATATCTATGTTTACTGATGTTGCTATTTTGCCCCAGGAGCAGAAGCTTGAAAATAATATTTACTCCTGTAGAATGATTCATTAAAAAATAAGAAATAGACAAATCCTTTGTAATATTCATGCAACAATATGAGATATTGTGAAGAGTAAATTATAAAAATTAACATGACTTTATATAAATTGCCACTTTAAGCCCACAAGGAAAAAAAGAAGGAATGTCATAAAAAACCAAAAAATGAGAAAACTTAATCTTAATATTTATATTTGAAGAGAAAAGTTATTTGCTCAAACTGGGGTTTGAACCCAGGACCTTTGGCTTTCTATGCCAATGCTCTACCAACTGAGCTACCTGAGCACACCAATCTAAACGCAAATTTTTCTCTTATACATTGTTAATTCCCGAGTGCCGAATGCTACAAATCTTTGCTCATTACTCAAATGGCTGTTTCTTATTTAAGAAGACATTTATTGGGAATTTAAACACTACTTTATAAAGCCAGTAGGGCTTCTTTCAATGTTTTTATTATTAATTTAATACTTTTCACTGAAGGACAAATTATATTTGGAGAGAAAAATTATACACTCAGACTGGCTTTCTCTTCAAATATAATTTGTCCTTCAGTGAGAGGTATTAAATTAATAATAAAAACATCTTAATCGTAATGTTTGAACAATCTCCCCCCACCCAGCATAACAAAACTTTAACTGTTGATTACGCTGAAAAATTCCATGTTTGTTCCACATTTATCACTGCCAATTGAAAGTTCAAACAATTTACACAATATGTTGGGATTATCTCTATTTCCATTTTTTTTAGACATTCCTGGTTTTACCTCTGTGGTTTTCAATTATTTAGTATTTGTATAGTTTATATCTCTTTCAGAAAATATTAATATAGTCCAAGAAGTTCCAATAGGGAGCACACTATAACAATTGGTTAAGGCAATATGCTACAAGCTGAAAGGTTGAGTGTTTGATTCTCAGTGAAGTCAAGATTTTTAAGCTGGTCTAAACCTTCTGGTGGACCATGTTCCTGGGTCAACTAAACCTCTAACCCAAATGAGTACCAGAGGTACATGATACCTCTAAATGGACTAAGAATACCGCCAAATTCTTTAAGTTTCAAGCCCATAACTATTACTACTCCAGTATAAACTTTTAACATTCTCGGGGTAAAGAAAGGTGTCATGCAGGGCTGACAACTTAGCTGACGTCTTGTGCAAACTGTGTAAAAAAGTGGGAACCTTAACCTACTACTACCCAAATGGCCTCCTAAGACCTCTAGAGGGATAACTCTACCTTTCAAGAAGACCCATTGGTAACATCAATGTAAAAATAAAAATATCATTATCCAAATCATGAAGATAAGACAAAGTGGCTAGCACTATGCTCTGGATGACTTTATTGTAAGGAAGGATTCTGGTACTCATTTAAAATGAGGTAGAGTGAGTATGAACATGTTGTCTATTGCCCAGAATTGAATCTTAAGCATCTTATTCCAAAGTGGATATCATCCCACATGTGCTACCTGGCCCATAATTAATTGGTAATCTATGGCTTGAATTTTCATACAAATGTTTGTGTAATTTGTTATGTAATCACTTATGCTGCAAGCATTAGTAAACTTTAATGATTATTTTGAAAAGAAAAATTAATGCCTGAATCAGGATTTGAGCCCAAGTCCTCTAATTTTATTTGTTAGTGTGCTACCGACTGCACTATTCAGGCATCCCAATGCAAACATAATTTTTTCTTATACATTTACTATTCTCTTTTTTGCCCAAGGCAGATAGCCATTGCTACCAGTGCCATCTAAATGGCTTCTAAATCAAGAAATCATATTAATGAGAATTTTTACTTTACCATTATAGCAGTAATGCTTACATTCCTATGTTTTAATACAAATTTTAATATTTGCATTGACAGACAATTATTATTTTGAAAAGATAAATTAATGCCCATATTGGAATTTGAACCGAGACCTCTAACTTTATGTTTAGCATGCTACTTACTGCCCTATTCAGACATTCCAATGTAAATGTTAATTTTCCTTTTCAAAATAATTTATATTATATATGTGTCAATAACAAAGAAAATTATCATCTGGTCAGTATAAGGGTGATATGTGGTCAGCATGTCAGGTCCCCCAGCTATTATAGCTGGTTTTCCAAACCTGCAGTTGCTATTTATCATAACTACCCAATTTTTTGTAATGCTAGGTGATCACTGTTCCAACACACTAGTCTAATTTGATAATTTTTTTTAGAGGGACTCAAACCAATACATATCATATGGCTCCATACAAAGGGAGGATGACAGACTACTTTGCCTTAAGGCACAACTTATCTATATTAATAGGGGCTGATAAGCCAAACTATAGATTATCAAAAATATTAAATAATATAATCAATTATATTTTAAAAGAAAAATATATGCCTAGATTGCGGTTTGAACCCAGGACATTTGACTCTCTATGTCAATGCTCTTCCAAGTGAGCTACCTAGGCCTCCAATCTAAACGCGTATTTTTCTCTTATACATAGTTAATTCCCTAACCCCAAATGCTACGAGCCGTTGCTACAATTTTTGCAAATGGCGGCTCCTTTGTTAAGAAGACTTTTTATTGGGAATTTAAACATTGCTTATAAAGGTAGTAGTGCTTCTTTCAATGTTTATATTATTAATTTTTAAACATCTTAATGATGGACAAATTATATTTGAAAAGAAAAATATACGCCTAGGGTTTGAATCCAATAGCGCTTTAGTGCAGTTCTTTGGCATCACCCACAAGGGTGACGACAACCTGTACGTTCACAAAAATGACTTTTAGACCCTGTCTAGTTTGAGACCGAAACAGGTTAACATTGGGCTATATTCATGAATGGTGTATGAAGATGATGGAATTTATATGGCTACATATATTTATGAGTCCACCGCTGTGGTCTCGAGGTAGCGTGCTGCCTTGTCAC
Organism: Diploptera punctata; assembly: GCA_030220185.1. Lineage (NCBI taxonomy): Eukaryota > Metazoa > Arthropoda > Insecta > Blattodea > Blaberidae > Diploptera > Diploptera punctata. The sequence goes on from JASPKZ010003440.1 coordinate 257,839, forward strand.
GCAGCGGGCCTGGGTTTGATCCCCAGTCAGGGCAGTTTTTTCTGGGTGAGGTTTTTATCGGGGTTTTTCCTCACCTGTTAGACAAATGTCAGGAAAACATTAAGGCCCAAACGGTCCCCGAAATCATATGGCCATCATTATCACCATCATCATCCTTCACTGGTGTGGAAAGCAACGGGAAGCTACCACACCTACAATTCCCTAGTAAAGCTGCAAGCATAGCATGAAAATGCTATGATTGCAGTGAAGGACCTGCATTTGGGCAGAATTACTATGGATGGATATATTTATGAGAACTTCCAAAAATTTAAATCGCATCCAATACACCTCATCAGAATAGTAAGCACTTGATTAAGTTATGTAGTAGGAAATAACACTATGATGTTTATTTTAATTAATTCTGAGTTGTTTTTTGACTCACCTCATATTTCTTGACTTCCATGCAGACCCAGGGTTTTGTCACTGCTTTTGTGACATTCTCGATGCAAAACCAAGTTCACAAGAGTTGTGAACTTGGTTTTGCATCGTGAATCTCACAAAAGCAGTGACTTTCTTCATTACGTGTATCCAGCCTTAGCTGATGACATGAATCCATTCCATACTTATGCTATAAGTTGCAATGGGACTGCATTTGAACATGCAGCTTATGTGGGCATTCAAGGTGAGTGTCCATGAGGTTAAAAGAAAGAGATACGGAAAGACAGAAATGAACCCTTCGGCCTCGAATACTCTAATACCATCGGGGTCAAAGAAAACAAAGAGGTCAGGCAAGGGAGACTGGACAGGAAAGTAAAAAAAAGAGGGATCTGGTACTAGAAAAGGAAGAAATATCAGAACGGTTAAAGATAAAAGTAAGGAGCAAAACAAAGTAAGTGGAACTATGTTTTGTTCAGCTAGGGCACCTTGTGGTCATCATCCACGTATCCCCTAGTTGGGGAGCCCTGAGGATCAAAAGCAGTGACGAAACCCTGGGTCTGAATGGAAGTCAAGAAATATGAGGTAAGAAAAAAAAAATCTCAGAATTAATTACTATAAAAGTCAAGAAATATGAGGTGAGTCAAAAAACAACTCAGAATGAATTAGTAAGCACTTGGTTTGACCCCCGAAACATGAGTCTTACTCTACCCACTGAGCCAATTCCTCAGTAACTAAAACTTATCAGTAATTTATTCTTTAAATTACTGAGTCCATAATTATTAATAAAAAATATTTTTTTGGAAAGAAAGAGTGCAGAATAATTGAGCAAATGTAATATTAGAGAGAATTGTTTACATAAGGAAACAATATAATCAAAATAAGTATTTAACAAATTTTATCATTTACTCTTCACAATATATAAAATACTGCTGACCTATCTCTGCTCTGCAAGAAGCCAATGCTAGCAGTGCAGCCACACATGCGCACATGCTCTTCTGTTCTCACTCTGTTCTCATGATCCTCTTCGGTATTGTTGGCACCACTGTCCTCTTCAACAATACTATTGCTTTAATACGACGCCACATTGTTCGAGGTTTGAATCCAGCATTACGAATAGACTCCTGCTGTTTCAGCATTGCCAACCTAATAGTTGCATTATGCAAACTCATATTTTTTATCAAAATAAAACTACATAAATAGTTATAAATGTATGACAGTAGTTTTTACTGTATCTTAATTATATCACTGAGTTAAATACAAACATTCAATAAATCCAGTTTTAAAATACTACAGCATTTCATAAATAATTTTATTAACTGACTATAAGGCTTACAAAACTCATAGGTTTAATGCCTTATTCACTGAGGGTCGAATGTTTGAATTCATTAGACAGTAAAAGGCATTCTCTGCTGAGAAAGTTTTATCCAAATACATTTTGCTTACTCAGAAATCTATTCATGCGATAATAATTGTAAGCTACCTGATGAGGTACCTTAAGATCATAGCTCAAGATAGAAACTTATTGTGAAAATCCCGAAGGGAACCGATGGTAACCGATGTAGTTTGAAACCTTTGCAGCTTTATCCAAGATGTCGGACCTTGATGACTTCGATCATGTTTTTTGGTATACACGGAGAAGAGAAATTTTATAGAGTCTACCAAAGAATTCAACTGGAAGAAAAGGAGAATCGGCGTAATATTGCATGATGCAGACATCGTTGTATACGGTATTATTTGTGGGACGTAAGCGTAAATGAGTTCCTCTATAGCAGACGAAAATAACGGAAGTGGTTTTATCGCTGAGAATTCTGGGTAATTCGTTGCCAATATTATGAAAATGTTAACTTTCATGCATGACCGGTAAGTCGGCCGTTAATTCGATCTCAGCAATTGCTCACGGTGAGTCAGCTCACCAGTGATTGGAAATAATTTGAGTAGAGACTAATGTATTTGCATACGACCCTCAGTCCCTCCTTTGCCCCCTATCCTCAGCCAAGTGAAATCAGTTCATATCTCTGATAATCAGTTTCCTAAGATCCTCCAATTATTATCCTTCTATCTATGTCTAGGCCTTCCTAAATGCCCTTTTCCCCAAGGGTTTCCCAATAAAAGCATTTATATTGTTGTCCATTCAAGCTACATGACCTGCCCATTTTAATCTCCTAGACCTAATAGCTCTGATAATAATATTTTTTATTTTTAATCAATGTCACATGTTGTCATTTCAACATTCTGATATTCTCTTCTGGCATTGGTGTTATTGTAACCCACTTCTGAGGTTGGGGCACCTGGAAGGAGAAGTTATGCTGCCTTGATGATGTATGATTGGTGATGATGTGCCAGGAGGGGCTCTAATCCTAAACTTAATGAATAAGTTAATTATGGTCATATTATGTTCGATGACCATTTAGGCTTTAAAATTTCCTGACATTTGTCTTACAAGTGACAAAAAATCCCGACAAAAACCATCACCCAGAAAAACTTGTCCCAACCAGGGATCGAATTAGGGCCCGCTGCATGATAAGATAGCACACTTGGAGACCACGAGGTGGTCCTGATAATAATAGTACAACAATATAAATTACATAGATCCTCCATTCTCATTCTGAATATTCCACATGTCAATTTTTTAAAAATTTTGTAATCTCTTTATGTTTTAAATAGAATTTAGTATCCCATTTTCAAATATTTCTAGCTTCCCCCCCCCCAATAAAAAATCCTAGTTTCCACAGTACCAGTAATATTAAAATATGATTAGTGGTTTAGTTGAGGGTTATACCTATGCTGGACAGTTCAAAGGTGAAAAGGCAGACAAGAAAACTACCTTGGTCAAAATGTGACTATCTTTCACCATAAAAATACAAGCTTAAGAAACGTGCACATGGGTTCCATGGGGTAAAATTTTTCAGAGGTAAAATAGAGTCCCATTCAGTTCTCCAGGCAGAGACTACTTCAGGAAATCCATGGGAATAACTAAAAAATGCATGCTATTATGCATTACAGAGATTCTTGTAATCCCAAATTTCTCAAAAACATTAAATTGAAAATATATAAAACTGTTATTCTTCCAGTTATATGGATGTGAAACATGGACTCTTACTTTAAGACAGGTGAAAAGATTATGAATAATTTGAGAATATAGTTCTTAGAAAAACGTTTGAACCAAAGAGAGATGAATGAAGAAGTGAATGAAGAAGACTAAATAACAATGAACTATATGATATTTATAGGAAATCAGATGTAATAAAAACAATTAAATCTCATAGACTGTGATGAGCAGGACATGTGGCATGAATGGGGAAAGAAAGAGGCACATGGAAACTCCTTGTAGAAAAACCAGAGGGAAAGTGTCCAGTAGGTAAGCCAAGAATGAGGTGAGAGAATAATATTAACCATGATGTGAGGGAAGTATATTATACAGGGCATGATTTGAAAACAATAGATCAGGATAGGGATGTATGGAAAGCTTATGTCCATGTGACTATGAACCAATGGTTTTTATAGTGCCAGAGAGTTAGTTAGTTATACTTAAAAAGACTATTATAAATATATTGATAATTGCTTATATTACATATAATAAAACCCAAATCACCAAACCAATGGATTTCGATAGTGTCGCTATCTTTATCAATATTATTTATTGATTGAATAAAAACAGGCTAAAATGTATAGTACAATTGCTGTTAGGCAACACTTACCTCTCAGTCTGAACAGCTGTAGGATCATAGTCTACACCATCCCCACACAGGTACCCTGGTTTTAGCACGTAGCCACACCCACCATTCTCCTTGAACTTACTTTCATTGAGGAATATCGGTCGCCGGGCACTCTGATAATTTAGTGCCACTGTAACACAGTTATACCACATATTTAACAAGCATTTCATATGAAAAGCAACATATTTCTATTTCTAAATGTACATACAGAATTGATCAAAAGTCATTCCCCAAAAAGAGTGATTCATTCTAGGTTTTTTATTAGTGTCTCCAATTCAACCATGCCAAGTATGAACCTGATGGATTTATTCTTCTGGATTTACGTCAAATCATCATTTACTCATTAATCACGACCTCATGGATCTCCATCAACAATTTAATTGTCTGTGCCAGTATTAATAAGGACACAGACCTAATAAAGCATCTCAAAATATACATTAGAAACCAATGAATATTTATAGACATATTTGAAGAGAAAAATTTTCGCCTAGACCGGGACTCGAACCCGGGACCCTTGGCTTTCCAGGCCAAGTGCTCTATCAACTGAGCTACCGAGGCGAGTTACGATCTAGACGCAAATTTTTCTCTTATGTACGTTGTAATTCCCTCGCGCCAAATGCTTGAAACCATAGCTTCTATCTTTGCAAATGGCGGCTTCTTAGTTAAGAAGACATTTATTGGGAATTTAACACTACTTTATAGCCAGTAGGGCTTCTATTGACGATTTTTATTATTAATTTAACACTTCTCATAGAAGGATAAATTATATTTGAAGAGAAAATTTTCGCCTAGACCGGGACTCGAACCCGGGACCCTTGGCTTTCCGGGCCAAGTGCTCTACCAACTGAGCTACCGAGGCGAGTTACGATCTAGACGCAATTTTTTCTCTTATGTACGTTGTAAGAAGCCGCCATTTGCAAAGATAGAAGCTATGGTTTCAAGCATTTGGCGCGAGGGAATTACAACGTACATAAGAGAAAAATTTGCGTCTAGATCGTAACTCGCCTCGGTAGCTCAGTTGGTAGAGCACTTGGCCCGGAAAGCCAAGGGTCCCGGGTTCGAGTCCCGGTCTAGGCGAAAATTTTTCTCTTCAAATATAATTTATCCTTCTATGAGAAGTGTTAAATTAATAATAAAAATCGTCAATAGAAGCCCTACTGGCTATAAAGTAGTGTTAAATTCCCAATAAATGTCTTCTTAACTAAGAAGCCGCCATTTGCAAAGATAGAAGCTATGGTTTCAAGCATTTGGCGCGAGGGAATTACAACGTACATAAGAGAAAAATTTGCGTCTAGATCGTAACTCGCCTCGGTAGCTCAGTTGGTAGAGCACTTGGCCCGGAAAGCCAAGGGTCCCGGGTTCGAGTCCCGGTCTAGGCGAAAATTTTTCTCTTCAAATATAATTTATCCTTCTATGAGAAGTGTTAAATTAATAATAAAAATCGTCAATTTATAGACATTTTTTTTTCTTAATAAATTACAATAGGAAGTAACATTATGAGGTTGTTCTTCATAAATAATGTGCTTCCTGAGTCATCTTATCTCATAAATTGTTGTGTTCCATATAAACATGTTTCGATATATAGTGCATTTCATTGAATTTTCTAGATTGTTGAATTTTATGTTTTGGTCCTGAAAGTTGACTCCCATTCCATCATTTGGCTGACCAAAGAACTTGTAAATCAAATCTTTTCCTCCAGAAATTAAAAAAAAATCATAATCCTATTTTTATTCTTATGAAATCCCCAGAGAAAAAGATTTGATTTACAAGTTCTTCGGTCAGCCAAAAGATGGAGTGGGAGTCACCAGGACTGACAACATATAATTCAACAGTCTGGAAAGCCGATGGTATGCATGGCATATCAAAACATGTTCAAATAGAACACAACAATTTATGAGATAAGACAACTCTGGATTCACCTTGTTTACATATATTTCCTGTCTTCTATACTGTTCCAGGTTTAGAGCCCCCTAATATGTATAACACTAAGGTCATATATATGGTACAGTGGACACTGGTTAATTCGACATTCAATAATTCAAATAATTGGGTAATTCAAATATAAGTACAATCCCCTTGAAACTCCTACTTAAAATAATTTTATAAATTCATGTTTAATTTGATGTTTTGATGCCAACATTTGGATAATTCAAAGCCACAATTCAATTTTTTAATAATGAAAAAAGTAATCTGAATTCTATAAAAGTTGAAAACGGTTGAAAAATTCCAAGAATTCATCTAGTACCCACATTCCTAGTTGCTTATTGTTAAAGCCCTATTAGATGGCAAGTAAACTGAACTGTATTGTCTAGCGCTTTGCGTCATTGGGTACAGTACATAGACACTCACTCATAGCCCAAAAACTGAGAATAATGGATGTACCTTCCCTTACTTTTACTGTACATGTATACATTTACACATACAGTACAGTACAGGACAGTTAATAACTGCCATCAGTACGAATCTATTAAGTGACTTGATTCACAATGTTGAAACGCAGAGTGTACACCAGTTTAACATTAGCAAAAAGAAAGTTGAAGTGCTCAGGAAAGTAGAAAAAGGAACAAAGAAGAAGTGTGATATTGCCAAGGAATATGGAATACTACTGAACACTTTAACCATCTACATAAAGAATAAAGTAGAAATAATGGAGAGTTGGAATCTACAAAGTGGTGGAAGTAGGAAACTCATAAGAGGAGGTGAATTTCCTGAAGTTGATGAGTGTGTATTCAAATGGTTCAAACAATTGTGTGATCATAACATACCATTAAGTGGCCCATTAGTGTGTGCCAAAGATCGAAGAATTTGCAGAAAAATTGGGTGTTAAAAAGTTTTAGCAAGTGGAGGTTGGTTTAGTGATTTTCAGGAAAGAAATGACATTTCATTTAGAAACATGTGTGGTGAGAGTGCTTCAGTTAATAGGGAAACAGCTAATGAGTGGATTAATGGATTACCTGAATTCACAAGGAATTACGAATCAAAATATATCTTTCGATTCGATTGAGGGTCTTTCCACTTTTCAGCGGTTGCCCTTTTACCAGCCGGCTGCTGGCCCTTCACATCCACATGTGTCAATCACAGAGGTAGATGATCAACAGCCAGTGTAGGGGTGACATGTGGTTAGCATGTCGAGTCCCCCAGCCGTTATAGCTGGTTCCTCAACCTGGAGCTGCTACTTATTGTAGCTACCCAATTGCCTCATGATGCTGGGTGCGCACCGGTCCCATACTGGCCGAAATACCATGAGAAAATGTCTTCCCCCATGGAGACTCAAACCAGCGCAAGTCCCGTAGCTCTGCGCCAAGGCTTCCTACCTTAACCGCTTGGCTACAGCGCGGGACAAAATACATCTTTAATGTCAATAAAACTGGACTTTTCTTCATGTGTATGCCTAACAAAACATTCACGTTTAAGGGGGAGCAGTCTTGTATTGAAGTGCTTTAAACTTGTGTCAAACTACTAGGACTACACATTTTATGACAAAATACGGAAATTAAAAGGTGAGTTACAGAACATGTTAATTGCATATTTTCATGAAATAAATTTATTTCAGAGTACAGTACTATGTAAAATAAAGTGTCTTTTTATATTTAAATTAATGTTGGGAAGTAAACATTATGAGGTTATATCATTAATATTGAGTGGAGAACATATTTTTAATAACTCACCTCATACAATTTCAAATTTCTTTTAGGCCATTGGTTTCAAACGAATTTTCATTCATCTTCAGTTTGTTGATTTCTGTATGGTTACCGCTAGTGCTGCCATCTTTGGTTGGTTTCTAAATTTTGAAATCAAATTATTTTTACAGGAATATCGAAGTTCATCGATTGATATTTATTCTTTTGAATGAATATCTTCTCCCAAATTGTTCATTCTAACGGTTTATCCAAAAGTTTTGCATCTCTATTAATTTTATGATGTTCTAACAAACTATGTGCAGAAAAAAAAGAAATTTGAAATTGTATGAGGTGAGTTATTAAAAATATGTTCTCCACTCAATATTAAAGTGTCTTTTGTTAATTTGAAGTTTCGATAATTCTAATTTTTAAAAATTCCCCGTTGAGTTTGAATTAAAAAATATCCATTGTATTGTGATTTAATTCAATATGACAAGTGTACTTGCCCTTCTAGTAATCAATGCACCAAATAAAATATTTAGGTATTATAATTTACCAGCATCTAAAATAAATAAAAAGAAAAAATGACATTGACTATTTAAATATTAATAAATTACATCTCACCTCGACAGAACAACGGTTGAGCAAATACTGACAATGGAAGATTATTAGTTCTCTGAAGCCGGTTTATAAAGAAAAGAAAATTTGAGGTGAGATGTAATTTATTAATACCTCATATTGTTACTTCCTACAAATTTGGAACAGCATTGACTCTTTATGTAACAGATTGCATCAAGCGATCTATAAATTTGTAACCTTATGGCAAATTGTCCCAACTCACTTGTCAGGTGTTGCATGTGATATATTTAGCTCTTTATAGAAAACATTTCTTTAACTTTATTATATACAACTTTCCTCATTAGAGGATTGCCACAAGGACAAAGTGATACAGACAATTAATTTTTGAAATTGATGAAATACATTTTGTAAATACATTAAAATTTTCAAATTGTAATTGAAGTATACATACTATAAAGTAGAACTTTTGTAAAGATGGTTTCTTAAAATTGTAATGGAACTTCAAAGACAAATCTAATACATTATTGCAGAAATATATTGTTAAAATTTATTTAAGAAGATTCATAGACTATCAACAAACCTTGTATGTATACACACCATACATCCCACGTATGTGGGCACAGGTGCTCCCTAGCAGGAGTTTCTTAATCAAGCTTAATTAATTATGCTTATTTACATGTGGTTAGCACATTACCTCAATGAGACATCTAAAAAGAATCTGAAAGATTGGTCTCATTTGATGTCACCTCCTTGTTTAGAAACATTCCAACAGATAAAACAGTAGAAATTTTGGACAAATGGCTAATGACAAGATAGATAGTGAGAGCAGAAAGGAATATCTAAAATTAACCAAATTATATATCGATCTAAGTTGTACACTTACACAGGAAAATTCTACAAACAAAGAACAGGACTTGCAACAGGAATTCCATTATCCCCATTTTTGGCAAATATGTTTATGAGTAATTTTGAATGTCAGATAATTAAAGTCCACCCTTTGATATTTAAATGTTGGTATAAATATGTGGACGATATCATTGCAATAGTCAATCACAAAAACTTGGAAGATGCTGCAAAACCTTTGAATATCCAGAATAAAACAAATTTACTATGGAAGTTGAAAATAACCAGCAAATGCCATTTTTGGATCTAAAATTCATCAAAAATAAAGAAAAAGAAAATAATTTGGAATTTACAGGAAATAAACACACACTGATAATATTAAAGCAATAGGTTTCAACTACATCACAAACAAACAGGTAGTCTTTAATAGTTTAACATACAGACTTTTGAATGTCTCCATGAGCCAAGAAAATTTTAAAAACATATATAAAAAAGGCAAAAGAGAATGGTTTTGAAGAAAAGATAATTCATACGAAAGTAAATAAATTCAAAAAATAAAAATTGATAAATGAAAGTATTCTTCAGACCAATAAAGAAATTAGTAAAAAAAAATCAGGAAATTTACATACAATCCTTTGACATACCATAATTTTCAAAACATTTTCAGCAAATTTAACATTAAATTAGCACCAAAAAATTATTATAGCCTGAATAGATTTATTAAAACCAACAAAAATGAAAAGATTAACGAAGGTAATAAATCAGGGATTTATCAAACTGATTGCAATGATTGTGAAAAAATAGACACAGGAAAAACAAAAAGGAACTTAAATACAAGATTGAAAGAACACCTTAAAGGTGTTAAAATGGGAAAATAGATAAATCTGCAACAGCTGCACATGCATGGTCAGAAAAACACAGAATCGAAACAAAGGACAAATTAATGAAACAGTTAGGTAAATATAAGGAACTCACAGTTTGGGAGAAAATTCACATCCACAAAAATAAAATGAAAATCATGAATTTTGAAATTCCCGAGGAAAAAGATTTAATTTTGAGTTTCATCAGTCAGCCAACAGGAGAGAGCAGGAAGCAACCTACAAGATCGCCAACCACCGATTCAACAGTTAGATGGAATTGAGAATGATATGTAGATGTATAGAAACTAGTCTTCAAGAAATCTACAATTATGAGGTAAATCATAAAATCTAACTCAATTTATTAAATAAATATACAGTTAAGTTATGTAAGTAGGAAATAACACTATGATGTTTATTTTAATTAATTTTTAGTTTTTTTTACTTATATACATAGGGAAAACAAAAAGGAATTTAAATACAAGATTGAAAGAACACCTTAGAAATGTTAAAAATGGAGAAACAGAAAAATCTGCAATAGCTGCACATGTTTGGTCAGAAAAACACAGAATTAAAACCAAGGCAAAGTTACTTAAACAGTTTAAAAAACCAAAGGAACTCACAATTTGGGAGAAAATTTACAGATGTGAGAATAAAAAGAAAACTATGAATTTTGAAATACCTGGTGAAAATGAGAGGGGATTGATTTGGAAATTCATTGATCAGCCAAAGAGAGCGCAGAAATAAATTTATAAGAGAGAAAACCACTGGACGGCAGTTGTGATCATGGTGTTGCATCGATAATGTCACAAATGCAGTGACAAAACCTGGGTCTGCATGGGAGTCAAGAAATATGAGGTGAGTCAAAACAACTCAAAATTAAATATACAGTTCTCTACCATCTGAATAATTTTGAATCTAAAGATTTGAGACACTTTGTAGGAATTATTTTTTGAGTACTGATATGAGGCCTAGAATATCAATGTAGTCTTGTGAAGACAGCTGAATACCACTTTAATTTATAAATAAAGTTAACTGGTAAAAAAAAAAAAAAGGAAAAATGAAAGTTGAGAAGCTGCATTATGCTAATCACCTGACTCCTTGTAGTACTGTCATTTGCTAGTCAGTGACAGCAATCATGTCATTTGACTTTGGATCTTTAGAACTATTGTGCTGTTATGAATACATAGTCTTTTATATAGATTTTTGATTGTTTTATGGATTATTTTAATTATTCAAGCAAAGTCTGTTGAAATAGAGTTTAGACATTATATAGTTCAGAAAAGTTCCTTGGCCTAACTGTAAATCTCTACTTTTAGAGTGGTATGTGTCTACTGTTAGGGCTGTGGTATGTAGTACAGTTAGAGTGGAAAGTTCAGTCAAGTCGAGTATATAACCCTGGGGTAGTGACGTCTCGCGTCTGTCTATCTGTGCTACGAAGAATCGCTGATGGTTGAGTGGAAGAGAGGGCCTTATGGCCTTAACTCTGCCAGAATAAATAAAGTATTATTATTATTATTATTATTATTATTAAGCTACCATTTTCTTAACATGTGTCCTGGACTTATAAAAAGGGAATAATTACCTTAACTATCTAATACTATGTTTTCAAGGGATATTAGAACTTTAAACAATGTAGATTAGGATAGATTTGTTATCCCACATCTCCCGTTCTCAAAACACCAAGGAAGTTAGGTATAAGGTTTCATATACTGTATAAGCTTAGAGTAGTTATTTAGGGCTAGAATACTTAGGGATTGTAATTATTTATTAAGGTAGAATATGTTTATCACTCACCTCATATTGTTCTTCTTATTTGATTATAGACTAGTTTCGGAACATAGTTTCTGTTCCATCCTCAGTAACATCACGACCGTTGTTCTGTCGTCTTGAAGAGTTGTCCTTCTCTCCTTCCATTGGCTGACTGAAAAACCTCGAAACCAGGTCATTCTCACCGGGAATTTCAAAGTTCATTAATTTCTTCTTTTCGCTCTTTTGAATGTAGATCTTTTCCCAAACAGTAAGTTCTTTTGGTTTTTCTATTTGTTTTAATAATTTTGCTTCTTTCTCGATAAGATGTTTTTCAGACCATGCATGGGCAGCCACTGCAGATTTTTCTACTTCCCCTTTCTTGACATTCCTGAGATGTTCTTTAACTCTAATTTTCAAATTTCTTTTAGTTTTTCCTATGTAGAATTTCTCACATTCTTCACATTTAATTTGATAAATCCCTGATTTGTTTTCTTCTTTAATTTTCTCATTCTTATTAGGTCTAATCAGTCTGCTGATGCTGTAGTCATTTTTGGGTGCTAACCTTATGTTGAAATCTTTAAAAATTTTTTGAAACTTGTGGTGTTTTAATGGATGATATGTGAATTTTCTAAATTTTACATTATCTTCTTTTACTTTTAGAAGAGTGCTTTGATTAATAAATTTTTGTCTTTTGAACTTGTTTATTTTTTTGAGTATCATTTTTATAGCAAAACCATTTTTCGTGGCTACGTTGATTATGTGTTCTTTTTCTTTTTCATAACCAAAAGAACTTACTGTTTGGGAAAAGATCTACATTCAAAAGAGCGAAAAGAAGAAATTAATGAACTTTGAAATTCCCGGTGAGAATGACCTGGTTTCGAGGTTTTTCAGTCAGCCAATGGAAGGAGAGAAGGACAACTCTTCAAGACGACAGAACAACGGTCGTGATGTTACTGAGGATGGAACAGAAACTATGTTCCGAAACTAGTCTATAATCAAATAAGAAGAACAATATGAGGTGAGTGATAAACATATTCTACCTTAATGAATATATCTCATAGTGAGAATTCCTAAAATAAGTAATTGTAATTATTATTTATACTTTAGTAATAAAATAGTTTAAAATAAGACTCCATTTGTTTATTTCAAAACTCGAATGAATACTGTCCTTCCTCACACTAACACTCGGCTAGATAAACACGCTATCAGATTTTCCAAGTCCCGAAGGTCCTTTAAGCCTAAGACAACCAGAGAGGGACATAACATGTGCCATGGCTTATTTATTATTTTATAAATTGCATTAAAACTTAGAGCTATGGTGAATATAACAACAGTGTTCTATGAGGCTTACCGATCTGACAGCCAGAATTCCAGAATGGTGTTGGTTTGTAGTTGGAGGATCCAGTTCGTGCTCCTGACGGATAGATTCTGCTGAGCTGCCGTGCATTATAAGCCACAAATTGCTTTCCACTTTTCTCAATCAAAACAGATGCCTTTGCTTCTGAGAAAGATGACATGTGGAAATATTTGCCATTCAGACGAGCTTCTTCAAAACCACGGAAGTGAACAGCCTGACACAGGTTTACTAGACTTGACAAGCCTTGTGCCACCACTTTCTGCTTCTGTAACATTCATGTAATTCCTATGTTCTTAATTTAAATTAAAAAGAATAATATTTCAATAATTATTTTCATTATACAGTAAAAGCTCCTTACTCACAGTTCCGTTATTTGCGTTTTCATTTTTAATGGGTTAGAAAATTGTGACACAGTTCCTGTATTCACGGCTAAATTTCTTTATTTGCAGATCCAGTCAGTATATTAGAAGGATTAGTATCCTTTAATATTTAATTTTAGGAAGTTATATTTTGAGGTTATTTTAATTATATTATTTTTGGTCTGGACATCTTACCTCAATATTAATGTTGATTTGTTCTTGGACATGTTTCAAAACAATTCTCTGTTTTATCTTCAGCTTTCCCAGACTGGTTTTATTTATGTTGCATTATGTTGCACCACCTGGATGTCGATGTCAGCTCCATCCTGTGGTTGGCCAAAGAACCTCCAAACAAGGTCACCCTCCATCGGAATATCAAAATTCATAACTCTGTTTCTGTTCTTCTGAATATAAATTTTTTCCCAAATAGTCAGCTCGTTTGTATTTTCTAACTGTTTTAATAATTTAGTGTCTGAATTTATATTATGTTTTTCAGACCAAACATGAGCAGCAACTGCAGATTTTTCAATTTCTCCATTTTTAATATTTCTTATGTGTTCTTTGGTTCTAATTTTTAGGTTTCTTTTTGTTTTCCCTATATATATCTTTTCACAACCCATGCATTCAATTTGATATATTCCTGACTTTTTATTTTTATCAGTTTTTTCATTTTTGTTGGTTTTTATTAGTTTATTTAAACTGTAGTTATTTTTTGGTGCTAATTTAATATTAAACTTCTCAAATATATTTTGAAATTTATTATGTACCCAGGGGTGATATGTGAATTTCCTATATTTTTTCATAGGTGGTTCTTCTTTTTCAAGATTACTTCTGTTTATCATTTTTTGTTTTTTATACTTTTCTATCCTTTTATGTACCATTTTTTTTGAAAACATGTCCAAGAACAAATCAACATTAATATTGAGGTAAGATGTCCAGACCAAAAATAATATAATTAGTATCCTTTATTAACTCATCGGCAACTTTTTTTACTGCAGGCATGTGCCAAGGTGGCTTTTACGAAGTGATTCAAATCAAATGGACAAATGAATATCAAAATAAAATAAACGGTATTGTCACTAAGCCTAAAGTTGTTAAAAGCCACCACCACGATTTTCACGTGCCGCTATGTCTTTTGTTAAATGCCACCCAAGCCATGATCGGTGTTTTATTGTTTCAACTTGTCATTCATTGCAATAATTTTAACTGAATAACATGTGTGTCTGTCTTTCTTCCCAGTTTATAATGTTGAGTAAAAGGAAAGAAAAATTAGTTCTGAAGCGGAAAAAAGCAGTGTTGCCACTTAAAGTTAAAATAGAAATGCTCAATCGTTCACTTGTTGGCAAGTTGTTTGCATCCATATCACTCTGTTTCAATGTTTAGGAATCAATTGTATGATTCAATAAGAAATCTGAAGACAAAATAAGGAATTCTGTTAATAGAAATTGTTCAAAATCTCTCATTAAACTGATTTTATTTTGATAATTTTATTTCTTATTTTGGAACGTATCCCCTATATACCCATACAAATTACCATTCCATATTCATGGTTTCTGTATTTGTGGCATATTTACGGAACATATCTCCACAAATAAGGAGCATTTACTGTAGTATGCTTGGTCAGTTATTAGACTCTGCCCGCCATACACTTTGAATATTTCTAAAATTCATTGTAATCACAATTGAGGTTACCTTTTTATGCCCATCTTCCTCAATGTATTAAAACCTTTTGATTATTTATTTTTAGACACATCTTTGGATCTATAGATGTACCAGTGGTCTATGTTATGAATAGAAGGGGAATTTCTTGAGGAAGAAAGGTATAAAAAGATACTTGTATTGATATTTTTAAAAAGTTTAATAAATTTTGAATCAGGTGACACTGCATGAAAGAAAAAGAGTTACCCAATGCTTCAAAATTATGACAACCACAAAACACTGCATGATGAAAGCATCAACTTTGCTATCTTTCATTATTATAATAATAATAATGTTATTAACACCGGCACTCAATATATATTTTTCAATATCTAGCTACAATATATGCATAATAAGCTGAGTAATATAATAATTGATGTTCACTACCTTAATGATAATCTAACAACAGAGTATATAAGTATTAATTTCTCTTTGCCATATCTGCTCATCATCATCATCATCACCATCAGGTATCATGACAGCTGCTGCCATATTCCAGAAATCAAATGCCATTCCTCTCTGTCCATCCATTGATCTTCCTCCAATCCTCTGATATTCATAGCCGCTTGTACACCTTCTATCCAAGTTTTCTTCAGTCTTCCTCTCTTCCTCCTTTCCATTGGGATCCATTCCATAATAATTTTAGGTAATCTTTGCTCTGGCATTCTGGATATTTGCTCATTCCATTAAAAATGTTCTGGTCTTATTGTTTGTCTTATAATGAAACCCTGTGTCATATACAATTTTCCAGAGACTATCGACTAAGTTCAAGTCAATAAAATTATTTAGCCAGCTATGCATCTTACCTCATATTTTGTAGATTTCTTGAGAGCATGTTTCAGTATGCCTTCATACCATTTTAGCTCTTTCTAACTGTTGAATTGTTGGTTGGTGATCCTGAATGTTGCTTCCACTTCCCTCTATAGGTTGACCGATGAACTTCCAAATGAAATCCTTTTCCTCAGAAATTTCAAAATTCATGACTTTTTCCTTGTACTTCTGGATGTAAATTCTTTCCCCAAATTGTCAGTTCTTTAGATTTTTCTAACTGTTTTAATAATTATGCATTCACTTTTATTCTATGCTTTTCTGACCAAACATGAGCAGCTAATGCAGATTTATTTACTTCCCCATTTTTAAATTTCTAAGATGTTCTTTCATTCCAATGTTCAAACTTCATTTTTCTTAGTTTTGATTAGTTAATTTAGACTGTAATCACTTTTTGGTGCCAAATTAATATTAAATTTGTTGATTCTTTTTTATTTAATATATGCCCAAGGATGATATGTAAATTTTCTATATTTCTTATAAATTTCTTTTTTGGTCTGAAGAGTACTTTCATTGATCAATTTTTGTTTTTTGGACCTGTTTATTTTTATGTGAATTAATTTTCCTTCAAAACCATTCTATTTTGCTACCGGTATCTTTATTGCATGTTTTTTCTTTATTTAAAAATGTCTCTGCTCATGGGAATGTTTACTGGTCTATATGTTAAGCTATTGAAAACTGCCAGTTTATGTGCAATGTGGTTGATTCAAAACTGATGATGGGACTAGTCCTGAAAGCGCTACAAATAAATAACTAATAAAGTTGAGAGACAGACCGTTTAGGTAAATATTTCATCATTTTTTATTTTAATTTTGAATAATACCTCAACGGAACTTCATCATGAATCTTATTAATGTTGACTATGCAGCCAGTGAGGCTAAAATTAAACTATAAAATTCAATGAAATGTCAATTCAACAAGCGAAAGAGAAAATGAAAACTGAATGATTTTTATAAAACCATTGACAGTGATGAAACTTATACACAGAAATTCCATTTGTTTGTAATTCTCAAGTACCTACAGGGTGATTTTTTTTTCTGGTTTATTTACTAAATCCTCAATTTTAGAGCTACAAAGACAGAATGACAATTTGTGATGCAGATCGTAGTTTGAGAAATGCTGACCAACACAAGCAAATGACATGTAATATCTAAGTCACCTGATGAAGATTTGCTTGCTCCATCTCTGGTCTGGATTCTTCCTCAGAATCACTATCAGAAGCTTTCCCAGCTGGTGAAACTTTCTTCGCTTTAACAAGTATCTTTTTCTTCAGCACTTCTGGTGAAGGCAAGAAAGGCATATGTTCATCAACACATTCTGTGTACAACAAATCTGTAACAAAACAATAAATCTCCTGTATTCACGTAGACTTTCATCTCCTGTATCCTAAACTGCAATTTTTAAATAATTTAACCCTTGAATTGCTAATTCATCTTATAAAAAAGTAGAAA
The DNA here is from genome assembly GCA_030220185.1 of Diploptera punctata. Taxonomy (NCBI): domain Eukaryota; kingdom Metazoa; phylum Arthropoda; class Insecta; order Blattodea; family Blaberidae; genus Diploptera; species Diploptera punctata. The sequence continues at coordinate 275,316 of JASPKZ010003440.1, forward strand.
AATTATTCTGTAGAAATTATTTATTTATTTAATGCAGAGGCATTTATATAAATATAATTTGCCTAATAATAACAAAACCACAAAAAAGAAAAAGAAAACATATAGAAGAAAATAACAAATGTAGCACAATGTTGGGGGTATTTATCCATTCATCTTTTCTATTGGTTATGTTCATCAACATTTCTACTCGGGACCTCATGAACTGTAGTCAGAAATGCTGACTACTAACCCATGAGACTAGTCATAAAAATATATAAAACAATTAAAATTCCAGTTATATTACATTTAACTGCTAAGGCTTCCTTAGCAAGAAGGTAAATACCATAGAGACTACTGTAGTTTTTTTAAGTTTTTGAAGTTTAAATAAACACTTTAATAGAATCCCTACTGGCTTTTAAAAGTAGTGTTTAAAATCCCTAATAAATGTCTTCTTAACTAAGAAGCCGCCATTTGCATAGATAGAAGCCAAGGCTTCAAGCATTTGGTGCAAGAGAATTACAACGTATATAAGGGAAAAATTTGCATCTAGATTGGAACTTGCCCCGGTAGTTCAGTTGGTAGAGCATTGGCATGGAAAGCCGAAGGTCCCGGGTTCAAGTCTCAGGCTGGGCGAAAATTTTTCTCTTCAAAATCTGTCATAGAGACCGCTTTGCTCCACATTGATATGTATATATATATAATATTCATATCAATCAAAATTAATATTTTGAATTCTGAATTAAGCCTGTGATAGAAATTCTGAATAGAAAATGGTAGTTCTCTAGAAATTATACTGGTACCATATTGTCAATTTCTGTCAAGTTGCAAAACAACAGAAAAAAAATTAATAATTTAATTATTTAAAAATTTTAAAGAATAAAACTAAAATGTTAGCATTTAAAGGATATGATACCAAAAGAGCAAAAATAGTAATTGATAAAATTTTATAGCAAGTGGATAGTTTTAAATATGTAGGTTTCAATTTATTGTATGTTAAAATTGAAGATATTAATGATAAAATAAATAAATTTAATCTAATGTGTGGCACTATTAAAAGACCCTTGAAAATACAAGAAAATAAACAAAAATTAAATTTTATAAAGTAATGGCTGTTCCTGTATTGATGTATGGATCAGAATGTTGGGCGATCACTAAAAGACAAGAACAAAGATTGGAAGCAATTGAGATGAGATTTTTAAGAAATATAGCAGGATATACTCTGCTGGATAAGAAAATAAATGAAGATATAAGAAAGAAACTAAATATTTTTAAACTTACAGGTCGAATAATTAAATATAGAAACGTCTGGAAAGAACATATTGATAGAATGCCAGAGGAAAGATTTCCAAAATTATTGCTGAATTATAAACCACAAAGAATATGGTCTGAACAATTTTAACAATTCTAGCTTTCATAAAACCGGAACGAGCCAACAGGCTTAAACCTTGGATGATGAAGAAGAGAAGAACAAACAAAAATAAAAACAAGTAAAGAATTGAATGTGTGGGAGAAAGAAGGAAAAGAACCCACATTTTAAGCCATTTTAAACTGAGAAGATTTAATGATTATATATTAAAAACCAAAAGGAAGCTACCACATCTGTAATTCCCTAGTAAAGCTGCAAAGCATAGCATGGAAATGTTATGATTGCAGTGAAAGACCCCTCAGGCATAATTACTATAGAATTGAATATTAATAATTACCAGACAATAATAAAAAAATGTTTTATGATTACTCACAGAGGATTGAAGTACAACTTTACAATAAAGAGCTTTTTTAATGTTTTTTTTATTATTAATTTCATACATCTCAATGGTGGATAAATCATATTTAAAGAGAAAAATTATACGCTCAGACCGGGACTTGAACCCGGGACCCTTGGTTTTCTAGTCCAAGTGCTCTACCATTTGAGCTACCTGAGCAAGTACCGATCTAAACGCAAATCTTTCTCTATATACGTTGTAATTCCCCTAGAAAAACCAAGGGTCACGGGTTCAAGTCCCGGTCTGAGCGTATAATTTTTCTCTTTAAATATAATTAGCTTAAGTTTGACAATATTTTTTTTATTTCAATTACTAGCTAAAACCCAGCATTCGCTGCCACTCCTAAATAAATGTTAATGTGTTTTTACGTTTAGTTGAATAAGTAAAAGGAAAAATAATTATAAATTTGCTCTCTTCAAGATTGCAGCTAAAACAACCAATAAACTGATTAATTCTATTTCCAAACTACCTTTCATACAATCCAAATAGTAAATAAAATTTCATATTCTATAATTTAATATTCAAGCAATCACTATAAGGTAAAGCCATATCGTAAATATTTTTAGATACAATTACCCTGCATTGCCCGGAAATTTACGTATCCCAATGTACTTGGCATATATGAGCTGAAAGACAAAATTCGTTATAAAAGAATACCAGCCGTGTGCTGCTATGCTTGCCCAGGAATCTACTTATCCCGATCTTCTTGGCATCAATGAAAGACAAAAATGGTTATTGTGAGTTATCCGTAAAAGATAAACACATGCTGTCGTGGACTTTTTTGTAGAGTTTTTTGAGATATTCAATTCTGAGTACATTAACTAGGTGTATTTGTTATGGTTTAGGCAGCATAAGTCATTTAAGTGTCAAAATAGGGACTTTATTTCACGTTTTTCAATACAAAGGGTGATTTTTAGGGGTGAGGGGTTGAGTATTACAACTCTCTTATAGTCTATGTTCATCCTGGAAATCTCGTGAACATTTTGCAAAAAGCCCTATCACAATCGGATGAACACATAAAATACAAACAAACAAACAAACAAACATTCATTTTTATATATTAGATTAACATTTGTTGTACTTTATATAACATATATAATTTCAGTATCAAGAAAATTCCTGTAGATGAAGCATGCCTTCAAAAAGCTTTGAATTTTAATAATATAACCTAATGAAGATTATAACAAAATATTATAGTTGATGATGACTGTGTTATATAAGGTACAAAAAAAATGTATAATTAAAATAATTTTCAATGTATAATTAAAATAATTTAAATATTTCAATGGTGTTCAAACATGATTATTAGAAGTATAGATTTTCTTTATTACTATTATTTTCTATGAACAGCAATCAGTGGAATCTTTTCCTTCTTATTTTTGCCCATACAATTAATTGTTTTCACTGCAATCTGATACATTTAAATGAATAGATATGAGAAATTGAATTTTATTAATTTAAGGCTAAAAATACTCTGCATATTAAAATTTTACACATTCCCAATTTATAGTAAGATTAAGGGTCGAATCTTTGAACGCATTAGACCGTAAAAGGTGTTCTCTGCTGAGAAAGTTTTATCCTAATACGATTTTGCTTCGATGTTCTTATTATTAATCTCATACATCTCAATGATGGATAAATCATATTTGAAGAGAAAAATTATACGCTCAGACCTGGACTTGAATCCGGGACCCTTGGTTTTCTAGTCCAAGCGCTCTACCACTCTCAGGTAGCTCAAGTGGTAGAGCGCTTGGACTAGAAAACCAAGGGTCCCGGGTTCAAGTCCCGGTCTGAGCGTATAATTTTTCTCTTCAAATACGATTTTGCTTACTCAGAAATCTATTCATGCGATAATAATTGTTGAAATTCATAAGCTACCTGATGAGGTAACTTAAGATCATAGCTTAAGATAGAAACTTATCGTGAGAATCCCGATGGTAACCGATGTAGTTTGAAACCTTGCCGCTTTATCCAAGATGTCGGACCTTGAAGACTTCGATCATGTTTTCGGTATATGCAAAAAAGAGGAATTAGATAGAGTCTGCCAAAGAATTCAACTGGAAGAACAGGAGAATCGGCATAATATTGCGAGATGCAGACGTCATTGTATACGGTATTATTTGCGGGACGCAAGCATAAATGCATTCCTCTATAGCAGACAAAAATAATGGAAGTGGTTTTATTGCTGAGAATTCTGGGTAATTTCTTGCCAATATTACGAAAACGACGATTTTTATGCATGACCAGTTTGTGGGTAGCTAATTTGATTTTTGCTTGCTCACGGTGAGTCAGCTCACCAGTGATTGGAAGTAATTTGAGTAGAGACTTAAATGTTCACCTAAGCTACCAAGCTTTTTGCAAACTGGGAAATTATGTACTCATTACAATCTTCTTGTTTTAAAGGAATGTTTTGTCAACGAAACAATTCTTCTCTTCTTTCAAATACTCTTTTCATTTTTTTTAAAGACCTGGCATCCTATAATTTCTGTTATTTCTTCTAAAAAAAAGTCTTTCTTAGTTTTTATTTTAATTTTTTTCCCATAATTTTGTCTTTAAAAATTTTTCTAATGAAATTATTGTGACCAAGTATGTGCCCACAAAGAGATATTTTTTCTACCATTGATTTTGAAGATTAATGATTTCATACAGTACTTGTTTGTTTTCATGTCTATCCAATTTGTCTTTGCTAATTGTCTCCATAGCCACAAGTGCATTATATTATTAAATAAGATAAATAATTACATAAAATTAATAAAAATAAAATCAAAATCCAACTCTCTACTCAAGAAAAAGCATGCTACCACCTGAACTAGCATGGTGGATTTAGAGGTAAAATTATTCACTTAAATGCCCAAGAAAATCAGGTTCTTAGTCCACAGTGCAATAAGGATATATGATGGCTAGACCTGTACTCTGCCCCCACTCTTTACCCAGAAAAGTTTCTTAGGAGTTTGAGTGGGTTCCAGGCCAGCCTGGACATAAATAGAGAAGAAACAATTTTAATAAAATTTATGGTGGGAATTAACATTATGAGGTAATTTATCTCTATATATATAAATGAGTGTGTGTCTGTCTGTTGTTTGTTTCCTTTATAGACTCAAATCTACTTGACCAATTTGAATGGGGTTTTTACCATCATTTAGAGAATTTTCTGGGACAATTAACATATGTAACATTATTTAGGCTAAATTTTATCACTCACCTCATATTCTTTTTAAAGAATATGAGGTGAGTGATAAAAGTTTACCTAAATAAATAATACCCCATAATGTGAATTCCTAAAAAAGTAATATATAACATTATCATACATACAATAGGGCCAGAACTAAAATTAAAAAGGGCAATAAAAAGTCTCATTTTGGACACTTAAATGGCTTATGCTGCCTAACTATAACAAGTACACCAAATTAATGTACACAGAATTGAACATTTCAAAAAATTCTACAAAAAAGTCCATGACAGCACATGTCTATCTTTCATGGATAACTCACAATAACCATTTATGCCTTTCAGCTCATTGATGCCTAGAAGATCGGAATAAGTAGATTGCCAGGCAATGCCAGGTAATCAGCATGGAGTATTTAAAAATAATTACAATATAAATTCGTAATTATTTTTCTTTTTACTTATTCAACAAAACATAAAAAAAACATTTAATTTATTTAGGTATAGCAGTGCACACCGAATATTAGCTTGTAATTTATATAAGTGAGTCAGAAAGATGGTGATGGCAGAAGTTCAACACTCGGAGTTTTGGCTGAGGATAGAAGTGATGGTTTCAGAAACCAATCCTGTGAGAATCACAAAGTTTTATGAGGTGAGATATAGAAAGTTATTTCAGACTCACTTACATATATTAAAAATAAAAAGAAGTGAAGATATATCTTCATTATTATAATGACTAGGATTGATTTTGTGCTGGAGCTATCTGACCTATGTGGAGTCCAACACTACAGCTACAGTGAAATAAACTGAACTCTAAACTCCATGGTGCAACAGACCTAGAAGGCCCTTGGCCTATCAGTCAGCTGCTGGCCTCACATCTACATATGTTATTCATAGAGGTAGACAATCATCCTGCCAGTGTAGGGGTAATATGATCAGCATGTCGGGTCCCCCAGTCATTATAGCTGGTTTTCTCAACCTGGAGCTGCTACTTATTGCAGCTCCTCAAATTCCCTATGAAGCTGCGTGGACACTGGTCCCATATTGGCTGAAATTCCATGAGAAAATTTCTTCCCCCAAGGAGACTCGAACCAGTGGAAGTCCCATAGATCTGTGCCAAGGCTTCTTGCCTTAACCACTCAGCTATGGCACAGAACACAGTGAAATAACTTCTCGTTAATTGAAAATTTCTCTAATAAAGCAAACAAATATCTCACCACCCAGGATGTCTTTGAGATGCTTGGCAAGTGTTTCCTGCTGCTTCTCACTGCAATGGTTTTCTAGCGACAGTATCACTGGATACTCCGACGTGTAGAATGCATATGGCTTGATGGCATCCATGAGAACATCTCTAAATAGAATCTTGGATGTGAGCGTGTACCCATGTATATAATTGGGTCTCCATCTGGACCATCCCAGCAGTCCACTGCAAACAATATAAACATAATTATTACAAAGGATAAACTTGTTTCATAAACTAACACTTTGAATCCGCACATGGTAACTATACCATGACATTTAAATATGCAGGAAGCTGGCCATGCCGTGCACTGCTTCATTCTCAAATTTTTTTGTTTTGAAACTAGCTGCATTATCGACAAGATCCTTTCAGTGTTTGACAGCTTAAATCTTATGATATGTACGGATATATGTTAGATGTCTCTATTTCACTTCACTAACGTTTACTGCCCTCTGGAAGAAAACCTTCCACTTACAAACACAGCTTATATTTCTACATGAGATACGCATTAACCATGAGCTCCGTTGTTCTCCATTCAAAGATATATGAAACCTAATCATAACAAACATGGTGTGGAATGTCTGACTCAGGTTATGTCCCAGTCAATAGCATTGAGAATATTTTCAGTACAAAATGGAAAAAGCCGGACCAAGCTTGAGTTGTGTTACATGCCAGCGCTCGAAACCACTAACTGATGAAGAAATAAGTGAACTCGTAAACGATTCTGATGGTTATGAACTTGATGAATTAGAATCAGATAAAGAACAAGATAATAGTGAGTGCAGAACATATTTTTATCGATTTACCTCATATGATTTCAAATTTCTTTGTTACCGACGGTTTCAGACAAATTTGAAATCATATGAGGTGAGTCGATAAAAATATGTTCTCCACTCACTATTAATGATATAACCTCATAATGTCTATTTCCCAAATTAATTTAAATATAAGATAATATATTACCTGAAATTACTCCTACGGAACATACACAAAGTAAAGGACAATAAATAATAGTTTAAAAAACTAAAACAACACGCTTTATTAGAAAACCAAACTAAAAAATGAAAATTAATTTTGATTTCCAACACACTTGGGATAAAATTAATGTGGCTAACAAAAAAAAATCATCTCCAACACATCTAGAATAAAACTAGAGTTATCTACAAAAAAAATAATTTTACCATAAAAGTGTGGGGTGCCCTATATCAATTAATATATTTGATAATAAACAGATATTGGTAAAAGTAAAGTCCCTAAGAAGAAAACGTAAAAACCATAAAAAGCACCCCACGCTTTTCATGGTAAAATTATTATTTTTTTGTAGATAACTCTAGTTTTATTCTAGATGTATTGAAGATGATTTTTTTGTTGATCACTTTAATTTTATCCCACGTGTGTTGGAAATTAAAATTATTTTTCATTTTTAGTTCGGTTTTCTAACAAAGCGTGTTGATTTAGTTTTTTAAAACTATTATTTATTTTTTATTTTTTAATTTGGTTTTCTAAAAAAGCATGTTGTTTTAGTTTTTTTAAACTATTATTTATTTTTTTAAATTTTTAGTTTAATTTATTGTCATAAACTGGAATCCCATGAAAATTTAATTGCTTAATACTCTTCTAAAAAAATCCTCCAGGCCGGATTTGAACCAGCGACCTATGGATTACTGATATTATATACCACTACAGTCCACTGCTCTACCAACTGAGTTCTTACAACGATTGACTAAGAAATCTATAAGTATGCAACCTATTATACCGGTTTTTATTTTATTGATGTCCTGATGAATCTGGCCAGGATTTTAGAAAAAAATTATGAAATGATTGTATTGTCATTGGTCTTTTATAAGTATACAAAGTTTCAAGTCGATCCAATGTTTTTAAGTGAGTGAAAATAGTGTTCAAAGATTCCATTACATAGATATAGGTCAAGCTAATATAAAGTGCGTAAAAAAGAAATCTTCAAAATGTAATGAGTGACAAAGATTTGTGCTGTAAACTGATCCAAGTGCTAATAATAAACCACAATTTTCTGGAACACAGGGGCTAAATCCAGATTTACAAATTTTGGAAAATAATATTCCATTAGAGATTTTCAAAAATTTGTTGACAATGCTCTATTCACGAAATTTCAAATAGAAACAAATAGATATACACACTGACAAATTCAGGGAAAAATTCAAAGTGGTCCACTAAAGCCAAAATCCATTCACTTGCAGGGAAAGACGTATTAATAGCCGAAATTAAAATATTTCTAGCCACAATAATTCATATGTCATTAGTAAAGAAATCAGCAATTCGGGACTACTGGAGTACTTCACCTATTTTATGTACTGATTATGCTCGATCAGTAGAAATGTCTCATGACAGATTTTTGTCAATTCTAGCCATGTTTCACTGAACGACAATGAATTACGTATTCTCAGAGGTCAACCTGGTTACGACGTTATGTATGAAGTCTAACCACTGTTGAGTTCGCTAACAACAAAATTTCAACAAAGTTACACCCCTGAGGGAAATCTTACCATGGACGAGGCAATATGTGCTTTCAGAGAAAGAGTATTTTTTCGTGTTTACGTAAAAGGGAAACCACACAAATATGGAATAAAACTGTATGAATTGTGTGAGTCCACCAGTGGTTTTGTATGCAATTTAGAAATTTATGTTGGAGCCCATGAAACACAAGCAGACTACAATCAGCTTTCAATCTTGTAGACAGACTGTCTTCACCAGTGGAAAATAAATGGCACACAGTGTGCATGGATAGATTTTTCAGCAGCCCAACACTTTTTGATCATTTGTGGTCTAATGGAATAAAAGCTGTAGGCACAGTAATGCCAAATTGGAAGGAGATGCCAGAAAACATTTTTGAGCTCAAGTGAAGAAAGGTGAAAAACTAGTTACACAGAGAAATCACTTGCTGGCAGTAAAATGGAGGGATGTGCGTGATGTAAACATGTTATCTACAGCACATGATAACACACTAGTGGAATCTACATCTAGAGGAGCGCCAGAAAATAAAACCTAAATCTTCATAGATTATAATAAATACAAAATTGGTATTGACAAATCTGATCAACTGATGTCATACTACAGTTTCCAGAGAAAATCAGTAAAGTGGTGGAATTTTTTTTTTCACTTATTTGACCTAGCCTTAGTCAATGCTCACATTCTGCACAAAAAAAAAAAACAAATTCGCACAAATTATGACTTCAAGTTTTCATGGAAAGAGTTGCAGAAGGACTAATTATTGATATAGTCCTACAGCCTCAAAGACCAACAGCAGCAAGACTACTAGGAAGGGATCATTTTCCACACAGAGTACCTGCCACAGGAAAAAAGGAAAAAAGGATGTGCTCAGAGAACATGTAAGGTATGTTCTAACAGGTCTAAGCATAAAACAGGAAAGGCTGCACAAATGTACACCACCATATACTGCCGAAAGTGTGACGTAGGACTGTGTCTCGGCGAGTGTTTTGAAGTATACCATGCAAAGGAGTATTATTTAGAGTAATGTGTTACCAGTAGAGAATTGTTGAAATGTAAATCTCAAATACAAACAGACAAATAATATATTTAGGACCTAGTGATTGTGTTAAAAATCTCTGTGTAACGAACAAATTTGTAAAACTTCAGGATATTGAAAACTTGTATCCGGAACAACTAACTTACTTAAGTACTTTTTTTTTATTATAATTACATTATAAATTGTGTGTTGATTAGGTACATAAATTATTGGAGAGAAAATAACAAAATTACGAGAGTAATTAAATTTATAAATGTTTGTGTTTGTATCTCTAAATTCTGTCAGCATGGAGACACAGGGTATTTAAATTCAGTCCAGTCTGTAAGTGTTAATTATGGGAAATAACATTATGAGGCTTTCAAGTTAGCAGCTAAATAAACAGTGAGTCATGAAATCTCACCTCATAAACTCCGTGATCTTCAAGCACAGGACCATTGTTTCAAGAGGCATCCCTCTCTTTTCCAGCCATCTTTATGACTCATAAAGATGGGGGTGAAGATGAGAGGATGCCTCTTGAAACTACAGTCCTGTGCTTTACGACTTGTAAAGATGGTTGAAGATGAGAGGGATGCCTCTTGAAACTATGGCCCAGTGCTTTAAGATCACAGAGTTTATGAGGTGAGATTTTATGACTCACTGTTTATTTAATTATTAATAATCTGAGAAAATTTTAATACAGAGAAAAAAGACATATTGAAGATAGCAAAACAGAATGGTTTTGAAGAAAAGATGATTCATAAGAAAATAAATAGATTCAAAAAACAAAACTTGATAAATGAAAGTACCCTTCAGACAGATACAGGAATTAGTAAAAAAATTCAAGAAACTTTCATCCTTCAGCATATAAGTTTCAAAAATTTTTCAGAAAATTTAGCATTTAATTAGCATAAAAAAAATTATAGCCTGAATAGATTAATTAAAACCATCAAAATTAAAAGATAGATGAAGGCAACAAATCAAGAATTTATCAAATTGATTACAAAGACTGAAAAAAATATACATAGGAAAAATAAAAAGGATTGAAAGAAAACCTTAGAAATGTTAAAAATAGAGAAATAGAAAAATCTGCAATTGCTGGACATGCATGGTCAGAAAAACACAGAATCAAAACAAAAGTCAAATTACTGAAACAGTTAGATAAATCTGAGGAACTTGTAATTTGGGAGAAAATTTACATCCACAAAAATAGGGAAAAAAAAAAAAATGAATTTTGAAACTCCCGGGGAAAAAGAAAAATTGATTTGGAAGTTCATCAGTCAGCCAGCAGAGGGAGCAGAAATCAACCTACAAGATCACCAAACACCGATTCAACAGTTAGAAAGAATTGAATATGACACGTAGAGTATCAAAACCCAGGGTCTTCAAGAAACTACAATTATGAGTTGTGTATTTTCTAACTCATTATTTATTAATAATCTTGTTTACCTGATTCAATAAAAAATGTAATTCTGAATAGAATTATGGAATATATAGTCAATTAAGTTATGAAACATGAAAGCAAGTTTTAATGATCTTACATTCTACACAGCGACAACCACGCTTTAAGGCATCTATGTAGCCTTCCACACTACTCTCTCCACTTAATTGGTTGCCTGTCAGGTACCTGTAACACACATTCCAACAATAATGCTTTTATGGTGAAATTAAATGTTTCTTACCTCTCCTCATATAAATTTTCTAAGTATATTGCGATTTCGAGACCACAACGGTCTCATCGTCAGCACTTTCTTGGCGACGGATGTTATGTCGATCGGAAGAAACTCTTCTTCAAGACATCCATCGCCAAGAAAGTGCTGACGATGAGACTGTTGTGGTCTTGAAATCGCGATCTACTTAGAAAATTTATATGAGGAGAGGTAAGAAACATTTAATTTCACCATAAATTAAACCTCATAGTGATTAATTCCTATAAAAGTTAAATAATGCTTTTTCTGATTTCTTATCTTCATCATCATATTTTCTCTTAATTTATGAAAATCTTAATGTATTTAACATTAGGTCAGGTTTTTATTATAGTATGTAGTTAAATTAATAACTAATAAATAGTGAGTTGTGAAATCTCACCTCATACACTCTGTGATCTTCAAGCACAGTACTGCTGTTTCAAGAGGTATCCCTCTCATCTTTAGCCATCTTTATGACTGTTGAATTTCAACAGTTGTAAAGATGGCTGAAGGTGAGAGGAGCCCAGCGATAACCCACTAAGAGAGATTGCCAATGGTAATGTTAAACTGTGATGCCTAGACTCCAGTGACGTCTGGCAATTAGCCAGAGGAACTAACAAATTACAGATTGCTGTATTACCGATATATATCAACAGTGTCATCTGTTGGATTACAGAAAATTATGTCAGTAACTCAATCGTTACTATCACTGTTTACTATACCACAAGTAAAATTGTTTCCCCAATGTATTTATTAATAAAAATAACACCTCACACCATATTTTGTCTTGTTTTTAGACTGATTTCAGAGAAATTAATACACCATCGCCAGTTTTTACTCTACCGTTGTTCTTTTGTGGTAATTCAACGTTTCCTTCAATGACTGAACAATGGTCCAGCAAAAATTGATGATGGAATACTAATTTCTCCCAAACCGTTCTAAACAAAACATGAGGTGAGATGTTATTTTTATTAATATCTCATGGTGTTACTTCCTACAAATGTTGAAGTTCTCAATTTTCAGGATCCATTAACTTATGATTTTAACCAATGTTAGGAATCTATTCCTTACATCAGAAAAACAATTAATGAGTCTTAACCGAACAAAAATGATTGCTTGCATGTTGCTACATATATTTATAAATATGCATCCAACATACTTACTTACTTACTTACTCACTGGCACTATCGAACCCGTAGGTTCATGGCCGCACGGACATAAGCTCTCCATACATCCCTATCCTGAGCTAATGCTTTCCAATCATTCCCTGTATAATCTACTTCCCTCAAATCATAGTTAATGTTGTTCTCCCACCTCATTCTTGGTCTACCAACTGGGCGTTTTCCTTCTGGATGCATCCAACATAATGAAATAAAATATACAGTTTGTTATAATATTTAATAAAAGGGAATACAAATAAATGATTCAAAACTAATATTATGAGCATAAATTAAAACAAACATTTATAAAATGATAATTTGTATTAAAATTAAGAGGAAATCAATTTATATCAAATAATCAGAAAGGAATACAAATAAATGATTCAAAACTAATATTACGAGCATAAATTGAAACAAACATTCATAAAATGATAATTTTTTATTAAAATTAAGAGGAAATTTATTTATATCAAACAATCAGAAATATGTAAATTTAGAAAGTCTGTTGGCTACACTTAAAGCAGACGAAATTATCTGCGAGTGCAGCATTCCAAGTGATTGGCAGGAGGAACTAGGTCTGGCATAAGTACTTCCATATGCATTGGTACCCCCTGGTGTAGCCTCTTGAAACGTAGTACCGATTCAACAGTCATAAAGATGGCTGAAGATGAGAAGGATGCCTCTTGAAACTGCAGTACTGTGCTTGAAGATCACAGAGTTTATGAGGTGAGATTTCATGAAAGCCTCAATGTTATTTCCCATAATTAATTTATGAAATGTAGTTAAGTATTCATTGAATTTCAATTTTTATGAATTATGCAATGGGATATGCTGTAGCACTGTTGGTTAGACAATAGGATTCAAAACTATAAAGTCACAGATTCAAGTTCCAATGGGGTCAGGATTTTTAAATTGGCCTAAACCTTCTGATAGCACTTGGGTCGACTCAGCCTCTAGTGGAAATGAATACCAGATGGAAATCCTAGAGCATAGGGAATCATCTTGAGGGCTGACACCTTGTACTGATTATCTAGAAAGGTGAGAGCCTTAACTTCCTAATACCTCAAGGGTCTCCTAAGATCTGTACTGGAATCCCTTCACCTTTATGAATTATGAAAGGATGATTAATTAATTTGTTTTGGAAGATGAGTTACATTAGTGATTATTTTAATGGCCCTTTATACTCAGAATATAGTCACTTCCTATACCCCAAAGGCCTCCTAAGACCTGCAATGGAATCCCTTTACCTTTATGAATTATGAAATGATGATTAATTAATTTGTTTTGGAAGTTGAGTTATGTGACTATTTTACTGTCTTCTACTCAGAATCCAAGTTATACTCACTAAAGCAGCATGTTTTACACTTTTTATATTATATGACATCATCATCATCATTGTTATTATTATAACCATTGCTGCTGTCACTATCATTGTTATGCTTCTTTAACAGGTAACATTGACAAATTGCTCTACATACATAGAATCAACATTTTTTTTCATCATAAACCTCAATTTTAAACTGTATCAGTGCTATAAAAATATAACGTTGAACAGGTAAATTAGAAAAAAATATATATAAAATTTGACATTTCAATACAAAACTCAAACAAAATATCCCATGAAGTTGTTTAGTTTTATGGTATTGTGTCTATTTTATAAAACAAATATTTAAAGCCCTTTTATTATGGTATATAATACAATGCATGATTAGTTCTTCTAAATAAGTTAAAGTGTCAAAATATGTGAAAACTCACGTATTGTGCGAGGATGCAATGAAGTAGTGAGACAGTGGGTGTGTCATGTCTTGATACACCACGCTGTGTGCCATATTGAATATCTCAAACTTCTTTGACATCAGAATGCTTGTAAAACCTAAAATAAATATTTTATTTTTCAATAACATAGAACCTCTATTTTTCATATAACTAAGTATTAGTGACATGAGTAAGAGTCACTGAATTGTGGCCAAATGTTTCATCTTCAGCTATGTGAGACAACTTCAGTAACTGATATTCGACTTACAAGGAAACTGTCAACTATTGCATGCTGAAACCTACCTTGAAATTTCTCCTAGAGAAGCATTGTGTTGTCCCAAAGCCATGTCCAAAAAATTATCTGCCATTTTTAACTGCAAGTCATTAAAATCCAGCATAATCTCTCATTTAAACTACAGGGAAGTAATACAACTCT